>OY728123.1:1987745734-1988226494 GCA_963277665.1 Viscum album
AAACTTTTTTTGGGTACTACTTACCACCCACAAACTAATGGGAAATCTCAAAGAATGATCCAAATGTAAGAAGACATGTTGAGATCATGATCACTTAATTTTCAAGTCATGGGGGATCATTATTTACCTTTGGTGTAGTTTTCCAATAATAATAGTTTCCATTATAGCATTCAAATGGCATAATATGAATCATTTCATGGAAAGAGATATTGTACAACAATATGTTGGGATGAAGTTGGTGAAAGAAAGCTTGTGGGTCTTGAGCTTGTGGAGGAAACAATAGTGAAGGTAAAGACTAATCAAACCCATATCAAAGCAGATCAAAGTAGGAAAAATAGATAAGTTGATAATCAAAGGAAGGATTTTTGATTTCAAGTATGAGATCATGTTTTCTTTAAGGTATCTTCATTGAAGGGTGTTATAAGATTTAGGATGAAAGGGAAACTGAGCCCTAGGTACATTGGACCTTTTTAAATCTAAGAGAGAATTGGAGTTGTTGCATATCATTTGGAAATGCCACCTAGCCTGTATAAAGTACAAAATGTGTTTCATATCTCATTATTGAGTAAGTACATTCCAGACCCAAAGCATGTCCTCACTTCTGAAGGTATAGAATTAGAACTTGACTTATTTTACAGTGAAGAGCCTATCTAGATTCTAAACATTTAGGAACAGGTTCTGAGGAATCGAACGAAACGACTAATAAAGTTTCTTTGGAAAATAATAAAATGGAAGAAGAAACATGGGAGAATGAGGAGATTATGAAGAATAACTACCCAAATATTTTTATGAGGTAACATTCAGTAATTTCGAGGATGAAATTTTTTTAAGGAGGTGAGAATGTAACACCACAAAGATTTATAAATAAATTTAATATTGAATGCATGAAACACTGAGTCTCTACAAAACACCACTTTTTTATAACCTAGCCAGTAATCATAATTTTCCACCTCTGTGATTTTAATTTTGAAAAATTGACATACATGAATTCATTCTATATGATATTTAGAGTCTGATAAAACAAACTTCTTTTTTGGTGAATAATAACATACCCTTATAAATAGTATTATGAATAGTAATATGACCCTTATGAATAGTAATATGACCCTTATAAATATTAAATCATATTAATATTTTATTTTATTAAGGTTATAAGATAATAAGATCTTGATTAATTTTTCAAGGTGATATAAAACAAATTATAATCATAAAATTGTTATTTTTCAAATAAATTATGATTTTAATTAAAAAATTAATTAATCATATTTAGAAAATTATTTTCAGAAAATGGAGTTTATTTTTTAATTTTAAATGTTGAAAAAAAATAGTGTGAATTTTTTGTATTTTTCTGAAATACTTGAATTTTTGGTGAATAGTGAAATTTGATGATTTACAAAATATGATAAATAAATGAATTTCTGCATCATGCTTGAGTCATGCATGATATAAATGACCATTAGTTTGAACTCACATGCACTTATTTTTTTATTTTTCACAATAATCAACACTATTGGTTGTCTTTAAGAAAATAATAAAATAATGATTAAAATAATAGGAAAACCCTCCTCTCCTCCACCAAAAAAACCCCCCTCACTCCCTCTTATTTTCACTACTCTCAAGCCTTATTACATGTATAAATTATACTCAAATCTACTCCCAAGATCCTCTATATTTCTATAATCCCTTTTTCTCTTCAAAAGACAAATTCATCTCCCATAAAGAGGCTCTCAAGGAAGATAAATTCAATAGCTAAATTCCTTTTTTCATTTATTTTACTTTCTTTCAGGATCCTTTCATTATTTTTCTTTACTCGCCTCCCCTCATCCAAATGCTATGATAATTACAATACCTTAAATTTACTATAATTTTATTATGCTAATGGAATATTTTATCATCATCTCTCTTTCCTTCTCCTCTTATATTAAAAATGGAAACACTATCTGAGATGTGTTAATTTATCACATTCAAGGACGACAGGTTTCCAATTTCTATTACCATATTTAATTGTAGGTATAAATTAATTTTTATGGTTTAACCATATCATAATATATTAAATATATCCTACATAATTTTCTATAATCATTTTTTACACATTTTATTAAATTATAAAACAAAATGAGTTCATGGTTATCGAAAAACCTCTAAATTAATCCAAGCATTTATCATTAACATTTTATCTATTGATTAATCCTCTCCAAAAATAACCAAAAATTTTATATGATCATTTAACATTATATATTATCATTAATAAATCATAAATTAAATTATTCAATTCAATTTTCATTCTACATGAACTTCCATACTCTTATACAAACGAACTGATCATGAAAACTAACGAAACAAGCACTCACAAACGATGATATTGAATCTCTTAACTCATAAAAACGTCCATAAATGAACTTAATAAAATTATAATAAATCAAATAAATTTATAATAGGTTTTTAAATAAGTTATTAATAAATCTAATTTCATATTCCATGACCTTAATTTCAATAGAGGAACATATCTGAACATAAGGTGATGGTTTTCTACCCGAACCTCCATTTTCATTTGGGTTACTCTTATTCTCTACTTACCTCAATTAAATTATTATTTATTTATATTTAATACATATAAATTCTATGTTATTTTTTTATATATTTGTATCAACTAGAATACTGCTCTCATTTATGGGGATTTATATGTTTTAAAAGGATCTTTTAAAAATTATTCCTGAAATACAAGCTCAATTCAAGGAAATTTCTCAAATTCTTACCTATTTTCAAGGGAACTCTATAATATGTTTTTAGAAACCATTATATTTATAAAATAAATAATTTTATTTTTAAAATACTATCTTATTTCAATTCTGGTTTTGTACAAATATTTTCCAAAATAAATTTTCTTTTCAAACTAAAAGAGTAATTAGCTCAAGAATTACTTGATGATTTTATAAGAGTATATTAATCTATTTCAAAACACTAGTTGATTATTATGTATCATTGGGATTAATAATTTATTATATCATATAACATTTTTAATTTAATGGTTTATGATCAGTTTGACTATGAATGTGTTATCTTAAAACCATTCACCAATTTAATCTTAATGGTTTGTGTTTATGCTTAATGTTTGGGGAAAGTTATTTAAATTTCATATGTTAGTTTCAATATGAATGTATATCTTGTTTATGGTAATCCTTATTCATATGAGGAATTAATTGGACTTATTAAGTGTTGAGTTGGGCCTGCTATAGCCCCTCGGTGCATCGGTAGGTCTCATGAGACAAACTAGAGTCTTGGCACGAGGCCTTAATAGTATGGTTCTTTATGGTCTTGGCACAAGACTATGATGGTATGGTTAGGATGTCCCGCATTATTTATTACCTCGTTATGAAACTAGTAATTTATAGTTCATGTGGTTATTAGACTAGTATAATACCCATGATTATGTTATATTATGTAATTATTTATTCATCTCTTTTTCCTTCCATATTATGTTCATGTTTTTAAGGCATGCGTTTTTAGTTATTCATTATGCCTAATGTTTAAGTTTATGATATATTATACTATATTAATTACTCTTAGTGAGAATTTGATCTCACCCCTTTCTTGTGTTTTATTTTTTCTAGGATGTAAATAAGTATATTATGAATGAACTGGAGGGATAACCTAGAAGATGTGGATGTTTTCAAAAGAATTTATATCTTGTTTTTCTTTTTAGTTTGTAATGTTGAACTTGCGTATGTATCTCTTTTTCAAAGATACTAAATTACGTGGTCCTTTGGGATGAATATTCCTTGTTTATATGTCAATGTAATAAAATAATTCATCGGCTTAGGGAAACTAGGTTTGGGTCCTTACATAGAATTATGGCATACACATAAGAATAAGAAACCTTATGTCAAGGCTATCTTCTAATACATTCATGACATGTTATATTTGGGCTAGTTATCTATGTACCTTCTTCGGGCTTAGGATAACCTCCCATGTACCCTTATATTTCAGTCTTGGAATAACCTCCTATGTGCCCTCTTATTTCAGGCTTGGCATAACCTCCTATGTACCCTCTTGTTTCAGGATTTGGATAACCTTCTATCTGTCCTCTTTTTTTAGGCTTTATATAACCTCACATTTACCCTTTGATCTCATATGACTTTAATCATTACCCAATTCACTTGAGGGATATATAGATCATTCACATCACATAATCCATAATGTTTTGTTCTAAAATATCAGAGAACATTAATCATATAAGAACCCACAAAAACAAATGGGTTTCATAAAACCTTTCATCATATCATGACCCATAAAAAAGAAATGGTTTTCATAATCATTTTATCATTTAATAATAACATAGCCCATAGAAAATATATATGTTTAATAAAAATATTTTCATCATAAAATAAACCAGGGACATAATTATAATGGTATCCTTGGTTCATCTCCCCAGCAAAGGATAAGTTGCATAAAAGGATATAATCTAAGATGGAGAATGAATTGGAAATATCACTTCAAAAATTTGTTGAGGAAAATAAATTTTCTTTGAAAATAAATTTTAAAAAATCAAAATTCATAAAACATTTTTTAAATACTTTTCATTTAAAATAAACTTTAAAATTTATAAAGGAATATTTAAAACATAACTTAAAACATTTCATGTGGAAAATATCTTTCCCACTTTGAAAACAATTTTTAAATATAAAACATTTCTAAAATACTTTCCTTTGAATATAACCTTGAATATCAATAAATTAACCTTTAAATAAAATAATGTTCATGTCATTGGAAATTTTTTTGCATGTCGTACACATTAAAAAAATATTCCTTTCACATTGTTGGTAAAATCCAAATGGTAATCGTTTGAAAAAATATAAGGAGATTAATTTCAAAAAAAAATTAAAAGTAAAACATGGCTAAAAATATATTTAATAAATAATTTTAATAGTTTTAGAAACTTTTTTGAAATAATTTTTTTAATACATTGTTTTGGAAGAAAAAGTGTTTTCGACCAGATAGAAATAAAGATAGATTTTATTAAAAACATCATTTTCAACTCTTGAGTACATAAAGAGATAAAAATTAAGGTAAAACGTGTATTATATATAAATAACCATATTATATGAAAATTAATAATTTTATAGAGATATAGATGATGATATTTCATCATTTTAATTATAATCATAAATAATCTCAATAAACTATGTGATTATAACATATAACTCTTCCCACTTTGGTAACCTTGAATCATAATACCCATGAAATAATAACATTAAATTAATCTTATTATATAATTAAAATAAGTATAATAATGATATAACATATAAAATGGTAAGTATACACACCTCATAGAATAAGAAAGGTGCATAACATAACTTCTTTCCCAAAGAAGAAGAATTGATATAAAAAACTCTTACAGATTTGTTCGCTCTTGAACCATAAAGCCCATGAAAGAGAGATAAAAAATGGATATTTAAATCTTTATAATTTTAAGGATAATATTCATAATTTAAATTCATAGGAATTATATACACTATATAAAAGAAACATGTGGTAAATATGGCTTGTGTCTCATAGAAAATCAAAGTGATATGGAAATCTCTTAATGTAAGTCTTGACTTCATTCGTACACATTAAAACCTCATTTATGATAAATAATTTTGTTATACATATATTTAAGAACCATAATTATATATATAATACCATATATGTTTTTATTATGACCTTTTATTACCTATTTTGAAACAATTTCTTGTTAAAATCACTTTTCGGGTAATAACCACTTTATTTTTTGTATAAGTTTTGATTTTTTATTTTTTATCCTATTATTTTGATCATTTTTATATTATAAAGAAAATAATAATAATATAATTATAATATTACCTCAATTATACTTTTAAGATCGATTATGAAAGTTGGTTTTGAGAAATAAAGCATGTTATGACCATGGAGAAGGTAAGGTCTTATGTGTGCATGAGTAACGTTTCCATTTTTCAATGATCATTATGGAAATGAGGTAAGTAATATAATATATTTCAAAAAAGATAATAATATCATAATTAACATATTATTTATTTAAATATACTTATATATATCACCCATCGGGTTTAGTGATGAAAAGATAGTCACATCGCTTCGTGAAGGCGACAGTCCACATGTACACAAACGACGTTATCATCTTCTAGTGAGTGAAAAGGTAAAAAATAAAATGGTTAATTATCCTTTAATAATGATTTATATGACATGGATATAATAATTATTTAATTTATAACTAAAAATATCCATTAAATATACCCTTATTATATTCCATGTAAAGAATTATTAAAAACAAATCACATCGCTTCATGAGGATGTAGTTCGCCACACACATGAGTGACATTATCATATGCCATAAAAAATGGAAAGTAAAAAAAGTTATATATGATATAATGAATCCATAGTTAAAATTATGTTATAAATATCATATACATATACTTTATATCCATTATCATACCCAACCATTAGAGAGGGTGATCGAAAAAAGAATGACATCGGTTCACGAGGTGGTAGTCTGTTGTGCACATGAACGATGATTTCGTAGCACATTTGATAAAAGTGTAGATGGTTTTAGGACATGAACATAACATAGCAACATATAAGAATATATAATATAATTATGTTATTATATCATAATTATTTAATAATAATTTTAGGATGTGGATGAAGAAATAAAATAAAAACACTCATTGAAGAATGTTACAACTTATTTGGGTAACCTCTTTAGGATTGCACAAAAATACTTATTAGGTTGGATTTGTTCCAAAAATAATGATTTTATTATGATAGGAGTGAATATTTTAAGTGGTTTTTTAGGTCTTTTCTGAACCAAAAGGGTTTTAAGGTGTGAGGAAGGGAGGAGAGTGTGTTGACTTTTATAAGTGAGACGAGCAGCACACTTGTAATTTTTGAAAAGAAAAAGGTGTACCCATGTTTTTCACATGCCAAATGTAAGAATAAAATTTTTATATGAGGTATATATACATTAAATTTTGTTATAATTTTTTTTGGGAATTTTATGGATTCCTAAATAGGTCATAGAAGTTTTGAGGGTGTCTAGGGCATGTTCGAAGCTTGGAACCCCAACTGGTGGAGAAAATAATTAGGTTGCACGGTTACTAGAACCATGTGAACCAGTACACTTGGTTTAAAAATCATGAAAGGAGTTTTAAAGGGTATATTAGGGGTACACATATTTCTTTAACCATGCGGCCTGGTTCTTACACTCATGCAGGTAGCTCTGTAACTTTTATCGGAGGCATGCAGCATGGTTTGTACATGGTTAGTCAAACTATGCACATGAAACTGTGCAGGGTCCCTCCTTAGATAGTGGGAGGCACACAGTTGGTCAAAAATTTTGGCTAAATGTATGGAAAAATCCATCAACCCATGAATTCTTGGGAAAAAATTATGATTTATCCCTTAAACAATTTTTTAACCCTATGCCTCATTCTTTTTTACTCCACTAGTGAACGGAGGCCTTAATTTCTCCCATTGGAGCTCTCAAACTCCCATATTCATAGTTTTTATCTCATTTCATCATTTAAGCTCATATTAAATTAATACTTGTCTTGTTTTATTCCTATAGGTACTATCTTCAACCCTTATGCTCATTTTGTTGTTCTCCATCCTATCGGTTGCGCTCTTTTGTTGTGAGCTCATATGCCCAACTTATAAGGTATAGATCCATTATTCCATTTTCTTCTGATCTAGGCCAAAATAAAGGTTGATACTGGAATAGGATATTTGTATAGTCTCAAGGTAGGTTCTCTATGAATAATCCCTTAATTATCTCCATTTTATAAACTATCAACATTGTGCACACACTGATTTCATCAGGCATTGCCTATTAAATTAATATCCCATGATTAAAATCTTTATGCTCATCTTATAGAGCCCCTTCTATATTTTTTCTTCATCATTGGAGATTATGACCTCAATTTTTACCATCCCATATAAATTGTTTCCTTGATTATTACTTGGTGGCCCATTTTGGTCTATTTTCACCACCGTTCAGGTGTGCTTTGACTAGGACTTCATAAAGGTAAGTGTTTTAATTAAATGTATGAATTGTTAATGTTTAGTGAATGTATGGTTATCACTTGACCCTTATAAGGTAAGGGTTCTAATTAATTAATGAACCTTTAAAATGTTAAATGGAAATTATATCTATATATAGCACTTGGCCTAGTTAATTATAAATTAATTTCTTATGGTTGCACGTCCTTAGACCGCCTTTTCATATTTATAAAAGGTAAAGCAATGAAAAAAATAATTGAATATGGTATCAAATTATTATATGGTTTCATTTCCTATATGCAATAAACCCACTAAATTTTTATAATTGAATTATTAATAAATTTTATCATTTCTATTTAGCCTTTTTACCTAGTATTGAAGGCAATGGAATGAACCTGTTGAATTATTAAATGGTGTAAGTGTCACAATGTCAAAATTAAATAATGAATTATGTATAAGTTTACTATTGTATATGGACATTTTTATCTTTATAGGAGTGGTTATACTAGACACTACTACAAAACATAACTTTAATAGTGTTGTCCTTTATCATCTCTATTATGTAGAACTGATAAAATGAACACTTTATCAGCACTTTTTTAGCACTTATAAAGGATACACATTATCAATACATTAGTTTTAGCACTGCTAAAGGGTATCCTTTATCAAAAAAATTAGTGCTAATAAAAAACCTAGAGAAAGTAAAATTACTAAATAAATGAAAATCGAAAATGAGTAAATTAAAAAAAATATTAACACTTTTATTAATTAAATAATTATTGATAAAAATGAACAAATTTAATATACATATATATAAATTATAAATATTGATAAATAGTATATATTAAACATATATATATGTAATAAAAATGTAAAATCATCCCATGATAATCTAAACACCCATAATAATCTACAAACATTGAAACTTGGTGTAACTATATGGTTGGTTCCTTGCCAAAGTGCATGTTTCCTGTTTCAAATTACATTTTAGTAAAAAACACAAGTGATTTACTCAAAACCATGAAAATTAATTTGGATTATTTTGATACTATAGAAAAGTGATACATAAGTCATTTAGGATGTATAGGAATCAGACACACCTCAATATAATGCACGGTGTGACTGATATGACTCCAAGTGTATCTTTTTATTTACAACTGACCATTAATTTTAGTAAATTAGACAAATGAAATACTCAAAACCAAAAAACGCATTTGTATTATTTTAATACTATAGGAAAACATTCCATAATTTATTTTTGATGTGTATAAATTATCAACACATCAATCCAAAACAAGATGTTCCCAGTATGTCTCAATGTGTCTGTTATTATTTTAAAATTGACATTTTAGTTCAAAAAGTTTCACTCACTAAAAACTAAGAAAACACACTCATATTTTATTGGTAATTTATTAAAACAATTAATAATTCATTTATTACATGTAAGAATCAATCTCATGTCAAATTTACTCATTATGTGACCGGTATGACTCAAAGTGTGTGTTTCCAATTTAAAATGATGTTTTCGTAAAAAATAATTAACATATTCAAAAAAAAGAAAACAAATTATGTTTTTATACTTTAGGAAAATGACCTATAATTCATTTGGGATTATTAGGAACCCTACACACCTCAATATAATGAACAGTGTTACTGGTATGAATCTTAGTACATGTTTTCAATATATAAGTGTCATTTTACTTTAAAACGTGCATCACATCACTAAAACCGAGAAAACAAGACTAGATTGTTTTATCATAATTCTATCTTCTATTACTTAATTAATTTCATTTTCATTTTTATATTATATTTATTTCATTAATTTTCACATAGATAATTCTTAAATGATAACAATAAATAGTGTGACATTAAGAATCAACTTCAACTCAATCTAATACATCATGTTTCTGGTATGACTCAGATTTTAGTTTAAAATTAAAATATTCTGTTTAATTTATTTCATTATATTATTAAAAATATAAGAATTTTTTTTCTTATAAAGGTGTGTTATTTTTCTCAATTAGGGGTGGTTTATTCAGCAATATCATGAGTCGAGTTCAGGGGTAAAAGGAAAAGTATCATTATGTTTTTGAATGTGTGTGATAATTTGTGCATACTTGTGTAATTGAATAAACCAATGTTTGAGATGACTATAATATAGTGTTGTTTCTTGTGTTTGTGTTATAAATTTTATTTCATTTAAAATTTGTATTTGAACCTAATTTTTCTAATTTTTGTGTTATTTATATTGTTGCAGTGTGCTGTTACAGCACACTGTAGTATTTTTTATTATTAGTTCTACTAAATTCACTAACAAATAAGCCTTTATCATCACTTATAAAATTATTTATAAAGAATACTTTATAATCACTTCTAGAAGTATTGATAAATGGATCCTTTATCAGTTCTTTTAAAAGTACTGATAAAGGATTACTTTATTAAAAAATGTATTAGCATTGACAAAGGGTCCCTTTATCAGTGCTAAATAAAAGTGATGATAAATGGGGTCTTTTATCATCACTTCTAAAATAGCTATTAAAGGAAACCTTTATCAGCATTTTTTTAGCACTGATAAAGGAACTATATATTAGTGATTTTCTATCACTGATAAAATCCTAGGTCTTTTAATCATGTTCCAATAGTTATCACATTTTTATCACTGATAACATCCAATTCTAGCACTGTTAAAGGACTATGTTTTGGTAGGGTGATACAAACTTGAATTATCAAGGGAATGCCTTGAGCACTCATAGGATTCCATTTAGATTCAAGGAATCGGTATCCAAGGGAGAAATCCACCTTGGAACATGGTCATTTTCTACTAGAGGATGCTCAGTATGACATCATAGAATCCATTCATTGTCTTCTAGATATTAGGATTCCTCGAATACACTCCTTAGATCCAGCTTAATGTATTCAGATATGTTGTTCCATTGATTCACCTCATTGGTTCCGGTCATGCTTATTTTTTTTGTCTGAATGGCCCGTAGGCATTTTTTTTATTTTATTATGGATAATCACCCTTTTATGGGTTGAAGGGGAACTCGTACATAACCCATAGGCCCAAGGCACAAGGCCTGACTGACCTGTAATACATGAACCTAAGGCCTAGAGGAATATCATGCCCATTACATGACCCATAGGCCCAACCCACTAGAACTGACCCTCCCCAACTTATGCTTCATTAATCACCTAGCTCTCCACCTTGTATTTTTGATCGTCTAACATTGCCCCATACAAAGTTACATGGTGCCTGGTCCTGATGGAGGCTGGCATACCCTCTCATTCTTCCAATCTAGTTAGCTCTGCTTCTGGTGGCTACTACTCTTGTTGTTTCTATCCTTTTTGGGGGCATGTTCTATGTCAACTGGGCTACTCTATGGTCTTTGTGGCCCGAAGGCCCTATGGCCCGAAGGCCTTTGATGACTCGAAGGACCTTGAGACCCATAGGCCCAACCCGGTGGCCCGAAGGCCCAAATCTAGTGTATAGTTCTGGCTGATATAGTACCGAACAGTAGCTGCTACAGTTACTGCTACAATACCCATAAATTCACCTCCATCAGGTTTTGAACCTGGGTCTCTTGGATTCCAAGCAGGATCCCTTACCACTCGGGTATGGGTTCGTTGGCCAGTCATGCTTATCCTTTTTTACCTTGGATTATATCCTTGGACTTGGTTAGAACTACTTATAGTGGAATACCTTGGGTGATGCCCCTTGGATTACACTCAGACCCCTTTACTTCCATATTAAATGGGTTACTACAATGAGTTGACTGACCACTAAGTTCAAGGATTCCTTGGTTATACCTTGGATACCCACTTATTATTATCATGAAATATTGTCAGTTCTATTACACCTCACATGACTTAACTATATAAACTAAACTCAAATAAATTAATTAAATGGTTACATGTTTAGATAAATTACCAGTTGATACGGAATCAAGTATTGGTTATTATTATAGCATTTCTTTACTTTAATATATACATAAAAACTATCAGTTTATATTCATGGACTGAATTTCATGGACACCATTTGTGATGGCATACTAATATTTATCACAAACCCAATTTGTGCTGTTGATGGTATTCGGTAATATTATATGTATGAAGGTGTTGATAAAGTAAAGTGCACCACTTTGGACAGTTGATCTTGTTTGCCTTAGGTTAGATCTTATTAGTAGATGACTGGGAAGGAGCACGGGATGATTGGATAGTTTTTGGATTCTTTTTTTTTCTTTGTATATCATGTACCACCTACTTCCATGAATACATATTTTCTAGTTTTTTAGATACATGACATGACATTACAATTTTTATATGATTCAATTTCAAACTTTTAAGTTTTATAATTTTATTTATGGTTGTTCATGTTTATTTATAATACTTATTGTTTCTTTTACTTATTCCACTATTTATCTTATTATTATATTTTATGTTCTACACTCTAACATGATGAAATATTCTACCCACAAACACACCCTAGACCCTTTTTGTTAGTTGGAAGCCTCTGGCGTACAGGGTGGCATGCCTGAGGTGATGTGGCCCACCGTCATGGGGAACATGTTTAGTGTATTCTGGGTTGTGACATCACAAAGTGGTATAATAGGATCTCTTCTTATCTTACTATTTTTAGACAGTAGATATGAGATTATAAATGCTTTGTAACTTGGTTATAAGTCATGTATGGGAGTACCAAACCCATATTTGGGGTAACTACCAAGTTTCTTGGGAATGGGAAAATGTTATTTTCTATTTTACCTATTAAAGTTGATATACTTTAATCGTTGGTTAATGCAATTGAATTGGGTATTTTTACACACTTTATATATATTTACATTGTCCAAGTACGGTAAGGATCGTTATTTCATGTGTCATTATTGGAACTCAAAAATCACATACCATGCATGTTCTATTCCATATATGTGTATTTTACTACATGAATTTCTTGTGTTGTCTTTGATTTTTGAGTGAACCATAGTTGTTATATATGCATGTGCTGCTAGAATCTTCTACAGGGTAAGGGTATTGGTTAGTTAAAGTGTCAGAATCAATCTAAATAGTGTTTTCCTATATAGGTTTATGGTGTAATATTAAATTTATAATTTCTAACCATTTTATCTATGTACCTCTAGTTACATGAGATGCTCTTTTGCTATGATTGATTGATTTACAATTTCAATTCATGTGCATGGTACCTCCTGAATTGGAATGGATAATTTACTGAGTCAATCCAATGTATATTACCTGCTACATTCTGAGACCAAATGTAGATGGGGTCGAATGAAATTAAATGGGTTCCAATTTCATTTATAAAGTATATGGGTATTTAATAGATGGGAATGATGATCCATTTAAATGTAAAAATTGACTTATAAGATGAAATTGTTTCTATTAAATGAAGAGGCAAGGTACAGTTGACCCTTCATCTATTGGAACTCCCATAAGTCCTATTTAAATACTTATGAATATCATGACCTTATAAGTGGTTAGTTGGGGTAGTACCTTGGGTAATGATCCCTTATTTTTATAATATTATTCATCTAGTTCTTTTATCTTTTTAAAAAATCTTTATTTGAGGTGTGTTTTTTGAAATTGTAGAGTTATTCCACCATGATGTCCTCAATTCGTGTTCCAGGAGGGTGGTGAAGACCACACTCCATAGGTGGTGGGCCCTAATCCACTAGTGATCTCTCTAGTAGTTCCACTTGAGGTACCAGATGTTAAACCCAAACTGGGAACTAAAAATAAGTTTCTAGAGGGTTTTATATGTATGGTGTAGTCCATGCGGGTGATCCACGACTTTCACCTACTATGTATAACCTGACTCGTGAGTTACAGTAGTGGCATCATCCCATATTATCGGGAGATGGGGTCCACAGGCTACTGACACTTGTCTAGAGGTAACTCTATCTATCTTTGAGCATATGGAGATGCCTCCATGTAGGAGGGTCAATATTTCCACCTACATGCTACGTGATTCTGCAAAATTCTGGTGAGATTTGATTACTTGGGCTGGTCTTTATCTGGTCATGGTGTGGGTGGACTTCCAGACTACCTTCTATGATAACTTTTTCCCTCAGGTGATGAGAGCTGACTGAGCTAGAGAGTGCATACACCTGTAGTAAGGCTCTATGTTCTTAATGGAATATTTAGTGCTCTTTACTAAGTTTCAGTACTTTACAAAACTTCTATCCAATGATGAGCTATCACGGGTGTGATGTTTTGAGGATGGGATCAGGTATCCCATTCGCTCGTAGGTGAATTTATTTTTCCTACCTAATATTTATGAAATTATTAATCAGGATATTATCACTGAGTGTAAACTGGGAGAAGCTGATAGTACTGGGAATAGTGGTTTAGTGTTGAGGGAGGACAATAGTTTATCTGGTAGAAGGAAGTGTATCCTTGAGGTTTCTCATCAAATTAGTGGAATCCAGAGTATCCACACTAACAGCTCCGTTATATTCCATCAGTGTGGGTGGTAGGGGAATATGAAGACTAAATGTGATAAATACACTCTACAGTGTCATGATTACAATTATATGGTCATATTTAGATATTTTTTCGAACCTTTACACCTACTTATAGTGGAATAGGATCTATACCAGCTCCACCTTCAGGAGTGGGATCTATTTCACCACATCAAGAAAAGAGTTGGAGTATCACTGATGGGATAGAATAAAGAGGATTTTGTGTCCATAGTAGCCAAACTTATGATTATTAATAATAGTATAGCATAACTCCTTAGGGTAGTCTGTCTATATCATAGTTTGGTGGATCAGGTTAGTTGCATGATTTACATATGATACCCAAGGATCAAAGTGTAGAACTATTGACTGTATGAGGTACTATTCTAGTAGTATCCTCTATTGTATCTTCTTTGTTCGATAAAGGTGATTCACGTTCCTTTATCTTTTTATCGATTATAGAAAGTCTCGAGCTAGAAATTCAATACATATATGGTGTGATGAACCTAGATACACTATTGGGTGTACAGTCTGAGGGAATATGCTAGTGCAAGGACTAACCCCTTAAGGTAAGTAGTTATTGTAATTTCCCCATTCTAGAAGCTGCCCAGAGATTCCCTGTACCCGGTTGGTCACATGGCCTCAAGCACATTTCCCCGAATTCCAAAGGCTTCCGACTAGTAGCGAGGGCCTTGGGTGTGATAGTGGGGAAACTATGCCCTCATTGGAAGAGTAACATAGTGGAAGAGAAACAAATATACAATAGCGGAAGTAGTAAACATACCAACAATAGTAACAGTGGAAGGCTGATGAAAGAATAATTGAAGAATATATATATATATATATATATATATATATATATATAATGCATGATACATATTTCTAGTAAAATAGCCAAAAAAGTCACAATGTTGAAATACAGTATTAAACCCAAGTACAAAAGAAAAGTAATAAATAGCTTCACAGTATTGTAAGCTTATGCTTGGTCCCATGCTCTCCAGCTCCAACGTAGTCAAGTACCTGAAGTGGAAGGGTTATTTCCCTTATCTATACCTGCAACAATATAATTTGTTTGGGCCCAAAATCATAGCCCAAACAGGGTGTGAGACTAAATCCCAGTAGGCAACCACCACGAGATCTGTACCTAACAGTCAGTGAATATATGGCCTGAAATAAGCAAACAAATGCAGTAAACAAGGAAGTACTAAAGGTAAAAAATTCATACAGTTTCAAAGCATTCAAATAACCACATATAAAGTAATAAGATAAACACAAACAGGTAACCCTATGGGAAGTACTCACAGCCTATCCCCTCTGGTTCTACCTAGCAACACAAGAAAACAGATAACACAAAAGGTAACCCTCTGGGAAGTAATCGCAGCATATCCCCTCTAGTCTTACCTAGTAACACAAGCAACCCTCTGGGAAGTACAATCAGTCTAACCCCTCTGGTTAAGCTTAATAATAGACTCTCTGAGGAAGCACTCACCGTTAATTCCTCCTATAGTCTCATATCGGTAACTAAAGGCACTCTGGGGAAGCACTTACATCACACTCCCCCTATGGCCTGCGTTGAGGAACTACATAAACTCTAAGGAAGCACTTACATCAATACCTCCTATGGTCTCACATTGTAACAGTAAAAGACACTCTAGAGAAGCCCTTCCATCCATTCTCCCTATGGTCCACTACACCAGGTTCTCATGGACCTATGTAATTCAAGCAAGTATAGAAATGTGTATCGTCCAAAGTAAACCTCAAGAACTACTCGAATAAAAAATCTAAAGCATAACAACATGTAATAATACAAATACCCCATCCTATAATACTAGGCATGGAAAGTAAACACCCTAACAAGAAAAAAAGACCAAACTGTCAAAACAAGAAATCATGCATGGGCAACCACCTCTAAAGAATATCAATTCACCCTATTCACAACAAATTAACCTCTACTCAAGCATACAAGAATAGCAGGCAACAATATGACTAAAACAATAAACACACAATACCCTGTTCATGGGTATTGGCGATTTTGCACATATAACCCAAAGACATTCAACAGAAAGGCACAAACCGCCTACCTCGGTGTTGGGAGATTTCTATATGTGAACCACAAGCCTTTAATATCCCAAGAACACCATAGATCTACAAAAACGTATAAAATGTTCAACAGAGGATAACTTGATAAAAAGGAGGAATCATGAAATAAATCTCTAGAAGAAGGAAGAGATTACCAAAGTGATCTCAATGCAATCGGCGGTGATCGATTCTAAGAACGAACGGCGAGTCAGTGGCTCGTCGAAGATCCATGGTCGTACAGATGCTCTCGGGTGAGACAGACCTAGAAGGAGGGTGTTCTATCAATTAGACGTGACCCCAATCTGTTTAATGAAAAATAAAGAAAGTACACGGCATGTACTTTGGAAGTACATGGTGTGTACCTGCTGTTTTCGTACTCCTCTTTAGGCGGCCTCCAGGTCACCCCCGCAGGGTCATGTGCACGACCGCTACACGGCCAGCACACGGCTACCGACGGTAACTGAGTACACGGAGTGTACTCATAAAGTACCCAGCGTGTACTTCAAAAATTTCCATAAAATTACTCTTTTTCTCAAAAACAACATGAAAAGAAAGACATACTTGAAAAAGAAGATATGGGTTCTTACAAACTTCCCCCTTAAAGAAATTCATCCATGAATTTCCCTAGCAAGGCGGCATAGAAGAAGAACTCTCAAACAACTCCAGGCATTGTGATCGTACATCAGCCTCCCTCTCCCAGGTATCGTCCTATACTCGCTCGTGCTTCCATAGCACTCATACTAGAGGAATAGACTGGCCACAGAGAACCTTCATACTTTGATCAACAATCCGGATAGGATGCTCCTAGAACGATGCATCCACTTCCAACTCAACCTCCTCGGGTTAGAAGACATGAGACGGGTCTGAGAAGTAACGTCTAAGCTGAGAAACTTGGAAAACATCATGTATAGCCTAGTACCTCTGAGGTAACTGCAACTAATAGGAAACCGGCCCAACTCTCTCCAACTCCTCAAACATCCCAACGTACCTCGGTGACAACTTACCCTATCTCATAATCCTTCTGTGTCCCAACCTCGGTGTGACACGTAGGAAAACCTAATCCTCGACCTCGAACTCCAGAGGTCATCTTCACTGATCAGCATAAGACTTTTATCGAGACTGTACAGTATTCATCCTCTTCTGAATCAACTCTATATGCTTTGTGGTCTCCTGGAAAAGACAAGGTCCCATCATAGCTACCTCTCCTGCCTCCATCCAACATAAGGGTGATCAGAATGGCCTACCGTACAAAGTCTCATAAGGTGTCATCTAAATAGTTTCTTGAAAACTATTTTTGTAGGAAAACTCCACAATATGTATGTTCTTCTCCCAAGAACCTCCAAAATCAAGGGTTCATGCTCGTAGAATATCCTCAAGCACCTGAATCGTATGCTCAGACTGACCATCTGTCTGAGGGTGGTAAGATGTACTCAAAAGTACATGTGCACCCAAAGCCTTCTGTAGCCCCTGCCAGACCCGAGAAGTAAAATAGGCATCCTTGTCTTAAACAATAGAGTGTAGAACCCCATTTAGACATATAATCTCTTGGATGTACAGTCATCCCATCTCATCAACACTGAAGGTCTCCTTGATCAGCAAAAAGTGAGTAACATTCGTGAGTCTGTCAATGACGACCCAAACTGCATCATTCCCTCGAGGCAACCTCGGTAAACTTGTCACAAAATCCATCACGACGTTATTTCACTTCCACTCGGTAATGGGTAACTATTTCAAAAGACATGTTGATCGTTGATGATCCACCTTCACCAGCTGATAGGTGGAAAACCTCATGACAAATCTAGAAACATCTCTCTTCATACCTGGCCACCAATACTAACGGTGTAGATCATGATACATCTTGGTGACACCAGGATGAACTGCCCAAATTGAGGAATAAAAGTCCCACATCATCTCTTTGCGTATATCTGTTGGCACCCATATACACCCCTATAAATGCAAGATATCATCCTCGCCTATGGTCTATCCAGTAATAGAGTCCTCTCCTGACATGCATTCCTATAGGACTAGGCCTTCAGAATCTGATAGTTGCCTCATTCGAACTTGATCAAGAAGAGTAGAGGTAACAGCTACATAAGAAAGAAATCATTGCCCCTGTCTGTCGTGCACCTCCAAATGCATCTCAAAGAATAGAGTCATAAGCTAGCACTCACTGATGGCCTCCTGAACTGCCTGTATCTGAGTCCTATTGCTCAGTGCATCAGTTATTGTGTTTCCTTTTCCAAGTGTGTAGGCAAGCTCAAAGTCAAAATATTGGAGGTACTCAACCCACCTTCGCTGTCTCAAATTCAATTCATACTGAGTGAAGATGTACTTGAGACTTTTGTGGTTGGTGAAAACCACAAAATTCTCTCCCAGTAGATAATGTCTCCAATATCATAAGGCATGAACAACTACATCCAACTCAAGATTTTGTGTTGGGTAATTCTTCTCATTTGGCCTCAACTGCCGAGACCTACGCAATGACTCCTTCTCCCTGCATAAGCATAGATCCTAGTCCAATACCTGAAGCATCACAGTAAATAGTATAGCTCATTCCTAGATCTAGAAAAACTAGTATCAATGCTGAATTAAACCTTTATTTCAACTCTTGAATGGCTGACTCACAAGGATCTGACCACAAGAACTTTTCACCCTTCTTAGTCAGGCCCGTTAGTGGCGCTTCTAAGCATGAGAAGTTATGTATGAAACACATGTAGTATTCAGACATCCCTAGAAAACATTGTACCTCAGATACATTCTTTGGATTCTCCTATTAAACTACAACCCTCACTTTATCTGGGTCTACCGATACTCTTGTCTCTGAGATAACATGACCCAAGAAATGAATCTGGTCCATCCAGAAGTAGAATTTTAAGAGCTTAGCATATAATCGATGCTCTCTCAGTGTACTCAGAATGATCTCAAGATGTTTGGCATGGTCGTGTCGAGTGTGAGAGTACACCAAGATATCGTCCACGAAAACCACTATGATGGAATCCAAGTATGGATGGAACACCCAGTTCATCAGTTCCATGAAAACTACAAGCGTGTTCGTGAGACTGAACGGCATAACCATATACTCATATAGACCATACCTACTCAGAAAGGATATAAGAGGTATATTAGATGGTCTAACACCCAAATGATGGTAACCGGACCTCAAGTCAATCATCGAGAACACTCAGGCTCCTCGAAGATGATCAAAGAGATCATCAATCCTTGGAAAGGGATATCAGTTCTTGACCGTCAACTGGTTCAGCTTCCGATAATCCACACAAAACTTGAGGGTATCATCCGCCTTCTTCACAAAAAGGACAGGTGAACCCCACAGGGAAGTACTGGGTTGGATGAAACCCTTTTCCCGCAACTCCTCTAACTACTTCTTGAGCTCTTGCAACTCTGTTGTAGCCATCCTATAAGGAGGAGTGGACACCGGTGCCGCTCCTGGAACAAACTCAATAGAAAATCTTACCTCTCGCTCTGGAGGAAAACCTGAAAAGTCCTATAGAAAGACATATCTGAAATGATCCACCACTAGAGGAAATTATAACTATGAAGTCCCCTATTCATCCAGATATAGACTAGAAATATGGGTTGTAACTCCTCCCAACCCATGATGGTCGAGTCCCGCTCTACTCGCCTGGACATCCCATTCGCTCTTATGAAGAAACGATCCACCCTATGGTGACGTGAAACTCACCCTATGACGATAACAGTCAACAACATCCTGGAAGGGAAATAATCAGTCCATTCCGAGAATCAAATCATAGCCTATCATCTTTAGGAAAAAAAGGTCCCAAAATAAGTGACACCTACCAACCTCAAGAGGGAACTCCTTACACTATTGCGCACTAGCCGTTCTTATCCCCAATAGAGTGTCCAGTGTCAAAACATCAGCAAAAGAAAATATACAGAGCCCATGGCTCTCCATAACAGCAACAGATATAAAACTATGGTAATCCCTTGTATCGAAAAGAGCATAAGCTAAAACTGAGGAAACTAAGATCATACCACGAACTATGCAAGGTCTGGGATCCTGATCCTATTGAGTATGATCCACTATAAAAGTATGACCTGCACCGCGGCCCTGTGACCCTGCCTGACCACCCTGAGTTGATCCACCCTATTGTCACTAAAATCCTAGCAACTGGATACCACAGCCATGACCTCCACCTTGGACTGAACGGCCAGAATAACTCCAGTTCCCAGACTGATGAGAAATTGGTGGTGCTTCTCCTGAACAAGGAGTCATAGAAGAACCCATGTCACCAGATACTAGTGAAAAGATCTGACAGAAGCGCTGAAGATGACCCATCTTGCTACATGATTGGCACTCCACTGGGTATTTAGGGAAATGTGGACTTGTATGCCCGCTCTTCTCGCACTGGTAGAACACCACCTGGATACCAAAAGAAGTGTCTCACCTCCTCGTATAACCACGTGAAGAATATCTATGGTGTTTCCTGATGTTAGTAGGATGAAATATAACTCTAGATGTTGAGTTTTCCTAGCTCACAACTCCATAATCCCTTAGATTGCGCTTAGTGATCAGAACCTGGTTGACTATAGAAGTGATGGAAGTCAACCTGAAGATGTTCACTTATAATCGGATGTTGTGCCTCAGACCATCCTCAAACTTCCTTGCAAGTAATAACTCATCACCTCCTGGAATAGGCATGAAGCATTGTAGCTCTGTGAAGCAAGAAGAATACTCCATAACAGAAAGAGTACCCTGCTCCAAACTCATGAACTCTTGGGCTCGATCGTCCCTCAAGGTCTCTAGGTAGAAGTAGTCATAGAAGGCACGTTGGAACTCATCCCAAACCATAACCTACTGGCGTCCCACCTGAGATATCATATCCCACCATCTCTTGGAGGAATCCTGAATCAGGTATGTAGAAAGATTTAACCTCCTCTCTATAGGCATATCCAGATGCTCTAAGATAGATATCATGGCTTCTAACCATGACTCAGAAGCCTGTGGTCCTCCTTCCCCTATGAATGTGGGAGGATGCTGCTATTGGAAAACCCACGTCAGCTCTTCCATGGATGGGACAGGAAGCGGTACTCCATGGAAAGTCTGCATAAACCTCATAATGTCCTCTCATAACTATGAATCAGCACCTATATCTGGAATGATGGTTGGTGCCAAGGCTGTCACAACTGGAGGATCTTCCTGAAGTCCTTGATCAGTCATGTATAGTGTCTGATCGTTAACCTGTAACTGGCGGACAACTAAAGGACGTCTCGGTGGCAAGACTCTGCAAGGTCAAGCGCACACCTTAGACCAATATTATCAAGGACTGAAAGCTAGAATCATAGAAGGGAACATAAGAAAGAAATATTTCAAGGTTTACAAAACACGGATACACGGCGTGTATGTCCACTACACGACGTGTACTTGAATCATCTTCCTCTTTCCGAGTTCTCTTACAC
The DNA here is from genome assembly GCA_963277665.1 of Viscum album. Classification (NCBI taxonomy): domain Eukaryota; kingdom Viridiplantae; phylum Streptophyta; class Magnoliopsida; order Santalales; family Viscaceae; genus Viscum; species Viscum album. Next base: position 1,987,767,754 of record OY728123.1, read on the forward strand.
AGATAAGCCACACGGTACTCCTTAGAAAGAAACTACATGGCATGTTAGTGACATAAATGGTGTTTACTAGGATAACATCACCAACGCGTGTTGTTAGATACATGGATGGTTTTTAGGATCACACTACACTTCATGTTCAAAACTAACACGGCGTGTATAACTTACTTTTTTATCTGTCTGTGTCGTTAGTCACACTGGCAGACACAGGGTCAACACAACATGGCATGTACAACCGGTACATGGCATTTTCCCAAAAGAATTTCCCTATCCCATGTCTCTTACCACATGGCCTATGACACAACTAGAGACTGTATGGCGTGTACAAGCGATACAAGGTGTGTACTTAAGAAAAACAGTTTATTCCCTAACAGAAGAGCACATGGCATGTAGTCAAAACTAAATGGCATGTATTCTGGGTTTTTACGGACAGTAAGCCTCATAAACTACTCTGGAACCCATAAAAACACTAAAACAGTCCCTGAAGTGCCAAATTTTGATCTGTGAGGGCTCATAATCCCTACGAATCAAATCTTGACATCTTAGACATGTCATAAACAAGCATAAAAGTGAAATGATCCACCAAATTCCGGTCAATGAGGGCCCATAACACCTCAAGAACCAAATTTTGGAATTCATTCAAAAAAAACCATACCCAATTTAATACTCTATCAAATAGCAAGTATACTATCAAGGCATCTATCACAACAACATGCATATCTAGCACAACACCTATCACAACAACATGCAATCGCTAATGCACCCTAAATGGCATGGCAAGAATGCAAGACATGTGATTTCTAACAAGTTCATATATGATGTATGATATGGAATGCCCTCATATCATTAGGTTTCAATAGAAATAGAACATCAATATCATCAACAATAATAGCACAATACATGTGAGTCACCCAATAGTGAAAATCAAATCAACTGTAAAATTGAAAAACCATAAAACTTGCAATATACGAGTTAAATTGGCTTTTCCCTATACACAGTTTAGCTACTCCCGAGCATAGTTTATTAATAAATATCTATTCCTTATTATCCATGGATAAAGGCTCCAAAAAGTAAATCAAGAAGAAAAGAACCTCCCTTTGATACCACTTTGTAACTTCCTTGTTCCAGAAGCCGCCCAGAGACGTCTTGTACTCGGTTGTTCACATGGCCCCAAGCACATTTCCTCGAATGCTAGAGGCTTCCGACTAGCAGTGAGGGACTTGGGTCTGATAGTGGGAAAACTATGCCCTCATTGGAAGAGTAACATAGTGGAAGAGAAACAAATATACAATAGCAGAATTAGTAAACATACCAACAATACTAACAACGGAAGACTGATGAAAGAACAATTGGAGAAAATATATATATAATGCATGATACATATGTCTAGGAAAACATCAAAACAAGTCAAAATGATTAAATACATTACTAAACCCAATTACAAAAGAAAAGAAATAAACAGCTCCACATCATCGCAAGACTATACTTGGTTCCATGCTCTCCAGCTCCAACGCAGTCAAGTACCTGAAGTGGAAGGGAGCTTACCCTTATCTATACCTGCAACAATATAATCTATTTGGGACCAAAATCATAGCTCAAATAGGGTTTGAGACTAAATCCCAATAGGCAACCACCACAAGATATGTTCCTAATAGTCAGTGAATATATGGCAGGCAATAAGAAAATAAATGCAGTAAACAAGGAAGTACTCAAGGTAAACAATTCCTACGGTTTCAAATCATTCAAATAAACACATAACAAGTAAGAAGATAAACACAAACAGGTAACCCTATGGTAAGTACTCACAGTATATCCCCTCTGGACCTTCCTAGAAACACAAGAAAATAGATAACACAATAGGTAACCCTCTGGGAAGTACTCACAGCCTATCCCCTCTGGTCCTACCTAGCAACACAAGCAACCCTATGGGTAGTACACTCAGTCTAACCCATATCATTCAACTTAAGAATAGACTCTATGAGGAAGCACTCACCGTCAATTCCTCCTATAGTCTCATATCGGTAACTAAAGGCGCTCTAGGGAAGCACTTACATCACATTCCCCCTGTGGCCCGCGTCTTGGAACTAAACAGACTCTGAGGAAGCACTTACGTTGATTCCCCATGTGGTCTCACATCATAATAGTAAAAGACACTCTAGAGAATCCATTCCATCCATTCTCTCTATGGTCCACTACACCAAGTTCTCATAGCCCTGTGTAAGTCAATAAAGTATAGAAATGTGTATCCACCAAAGTAAACCTCAATAACTACTTGGATAAACAATATACAACATACCAGTATGTAAGAATACAAACACCCCATCCTACAATACTAGGCATGGAAAGTAAACAGCCTAAAAGGAAAACAAGACCAAATGGTCAAAACAAGCAATCATGCATGGAAAACCACTTCCAAATAATAACTATTCACCCTATTCACAACAAATTAACCTCTACTCAAGCATACAAGCATAGCAGGCAACAATATGGCTAAAACAGTAAACACGCAATACCCCGTTCATGGGTATTGGTGATTTTGCACATATAACCCAAAGACTTTCAAATGAAAGGCACAAACCCCCTACCTCGGTGTTGGTAGATTGCTATATGTGAACCACAAGCCTTGAATCTCCCAAGAACATTGTAAATCTAAAAAAACTTCTAAAATTTTCAATAGGGGATAACTTGAGAAAGAGGAGGAGTTAGGAAACGAAGCTCTAGAAGAAGGAAGAGCTTACCGAGATGATACCAACTCAGTCAACGGTGATCGATTTGGAGAATAGATGGAAAGTTAGTGGGTATTCGAAGATACATGGTCGTACGGACTCTCTCGGACGAGACGGACCTAGAAGGAGGGTGCTATATCGATTCGACATGACCCTAGTTGGTTTAATGAAAAAAAATTACATGGCGTGTACTTTGGAAGTACACAGAATGTAATTGTCAATTCCATACTCTGCTTTAGGTGGCCTCTAGGTCACCCCCATATGGCCGTGTGCACGGTCACTACACATGGCTAGCACACGGATACCCACGGTAACCGAGTACATGGCGTGTACTCATAAAGTACACGGCATGTACTTCAAAAATTTCCAAAAATTCCTCTTTTTCTCAAAAATGACATGAAAAGAAAGACATACCTAAAAAAAGAAGATTCTGGTTCTAACAATTATCTCTTCATGTAGTACCTCTTCATACTTGAGATGATCGGTTTTGATTTCATTTAAGGAATGGATTGTTTGGTTCTATATCATGCCTATGTGGACTACTATCACTATAGGTTATTTTGTATATCACAATGAGGTGATATTTATCTCCACTAGAGTGATTGGAATGTACAAGCTAGTGGAGATTGACCAAATAATCATGGGATAGGTGGAGTGACTGCCCATATTTTTAGTCTTTTCATAGAGGATCAGGGAATACATCTGAAAGATTTTCTTCCCATGGTAGATCATTTCAGGGATATATTTCCCAAATATTTTTCTATCTTACCTATCATGAGAGAGGTATATTTTATGATTGAAATCATTATAAGAGTATCTCTAGTGTCCATTACTCTATATAGGATGGAACCTACTAAGCTCCAAGAGCTCAAGAGACCGTTTTAGGATCTAAAGTCTAATGTTTTTATCAGACCCAATACTTCTTCTTGGGGTTCACCCATGCCTTTTTTCAAGAAGGTAGATGGGACCCTTAGGTTATGCACATATTATCGATGGTTAAACCAACTTACAGTTAAGAACTGGTATCCACTACCTTAAATTGATGATCTCTTTGACTGACTCTGAGGAGATAGGGTATTATTGAATATTGACTTCAGATCTTTATATCATCAAGTGTGAGACAAGCCTTCAGACATACCATGTACGGTTTTCCATAATTGGTATATTCTATATGAGTATCATGTTATTTTTTTGGTATCATGAACGTTCCCACCATTTTAATGGATTTTATTAATAGGTTTTTCAATTCCTATCTATACTTCTTTTTCATGGTCTTTGTGGACGGCATCTTGATGTATTATTATACTCAAAGAGACCATGTTAAACATCTTGAGATCATTTCAAATGCACTATGATAGCATTATATTTATTCCAATATTTTTATGTTCCACTTATAGATCAACCAATTTCACTTCTTGAGTCATATTATCTTTGAATACGAAGTATCCATTAACCTAAAGAAGGTGAGTGTTTGATTTTCTAGGAATGTCCCAAGAATATGTTTGAATTATGGACTTTATTGGGGATATCTAGATATTTCATGCATTTCATACAGTACTTATCACACCTTTCTTCAGCTATTACTGGTATTATAAAGAATTTTGTGAAGTTTATGTGGTCGTAAACATGTGAGAGAGAATTTGAGGAGATTAAAGGAAGGATTACCTCAGCACCCATTATGATTCTACCAGATCATAAAAGAGGATATACAGTGTTCTATGATGCATCAGGACATTCTTTGAGAATGTACCCTTGATTTGGAAATTTCTTGGGAGAATCATATCCCTATCATTGATTCCTCCTACAATAATAGCTATCAAGAAAATATTTAGATGGATCCATATGAGTCCTTGTATGGTAGATCATTTTGTCCACCCCTGTACTAGTTAGAGGAAGTAGAGTTATCACTAATAGGTACTCATCTCATATAGAATACTTTAGATCTAGTTTAGTTGATCAGGAAGTGTATGTGTACTATAAAATCACAAAAAAATCTTATGTCGATCAACGACAAAAACCTATGGAGTTCATGGTCGATGATAATTTTTTCATGAGAGTAACACCCAGACTTGGTCATCGATCGATAGGAAGGAAATCGAAGTTGTCACCTCATTTGTTAGGGCCTTTTGAGATCTTTAATATAGTTGGTTCGATTGGCTATCAAATTCTATTACCTCATAGGTATCGTTCCATGCACGAAACCGTCCACATATCACAACTCCACCATTATCATACTGACCAATCTCATACTTTTGATCTTGAGTAAGTGGAGTTAGATATATATGTTTCATTTAAGTAATATCCTATACGCATTATTGGACGAAGAATGAAGTCTCTCTGGGGATAGTCTTTCTCTTTAGTATGGGTGATAGGGAATAATGTCCTTGTACAAGATGATACTTGGTAGAGGGAGGTTAACAGATGTGCTTAGTGGATATAGTTGTTATCACATAGCATTTTTCTTCCCTTGGAAGGTGAACTCGGGGAAGAGTTCCTTCAAGGGGAGAATACTATAAGAATCCATTTTTTCTATAAGTTCTGGAACCTTTAAAATTTTTTATATTACTTTTTTGGACTATTTATGGATTCCTAATGAGGTCATGAAAGTTTCAAGGGTGTCTAGGGATTTTTCAGAGCTTGAAACCCTATCCAGTGGAGAAACTAATTGGACTGTATAGTTAGTAGAAATTGTGAAGGACAATCCATATGGTTTCCCAAAACTATGTGTGGAATTTAAAAGGGGAAATCAGGGGAAAAAATATTTCCCTATCTATGTTCATAGGGCCCTATGCCCATGTGGGGAGCAATGAAACATTTAGAAGAGGTTTGAACCACGGTTTGAACATGGTTAGTCAAACGGTGCCCCTGAAACCATGTGGGGTCCCTAATTAGAAAGTGGTAGGTGCAAGGTTGGCACACATTTTTGCTAACTAGGCATCCAAACCATGTTACCAGGGATTTTTTTGTTAAAATTATGATTTCTCCCTTAAAATATATTAACCATTCCCTCTTTATCTTTTACTCCACCAGTGGATAGGAGGGCTTCATTTCTCCTATTGGAGCTCTCAAACTCCCATCTTCATAGTTTTTTATCATGTTTCATCATCCGAGCTTGGATTTGATCACCATTGGTCTCATTGGATTCCTCTAGGTAGGTTATTAAATCCATAGGCTCATTTTGTTTTTCTTCATCCTATTAGATGTGGTATTTTGGTGTGAGCTCATATGCCCTATTTTTAGGGAATTTATTTTCTATTCTATTTTGTTTTGATCTAATAAAAATTAAAGTTTGATACTAGATGATGAGAGTGTTATAGGCTCAAGGTAGGTGCTCTATGACTCATCCCTCAAGTCTCACCATTTTATAAAAAACTTTCATTGTGTGCACACCAATCTTATTAGGAATTTCCTTTTAAATTCATATTCCATGATTATAATCTTTATGCTTGTATTATAGAGACCCTTGTATATGTGTTATTAATCATGGAGGTTATAACCTCAATATAGACCATCACATGTAGGGTGTTTCCTTAATTATCCCTTGGTGACCCATGTGGGTCAATATGAACTGTTGTTCAAGTGTTCATTGACTTGGCCCTTATAAAGGTAAGTATTTTAATTAAATGAATGAATTTTCAATGCTTAGAACATTTATAGTTATCACTTGACCCTTATAAGGTAAGTGTTCTAATTAATTAATAAACCTTTAAAATGTTAAATGGTAAGTATTCCAATAGATATCAATTAGCCTAGTTAATTATAAATAAATTACTTATGGTTACATGTCCTTAACCATCCTTTTTTTATTAATGAAAGTAAAATAATGAACCAAATAATAGAATATAGGATCAAAATATTAAATGTCCACATGTCCTTTATGGAATGAACCCACTAAATTTTTATAATTAAATTAGTAATAAATTATTGCATGTCCTCTTTAACCTTGTCACCAAGTATGATTGGAAATGGAATGAACCTACTGAATTATTAAATGGAATGAGTATCACATGGACAAAATTAAATAATGAATTATGTATAAGGTTTATATTAAATATGTACCTTTTTATCTTTATAGGAGTGGTTAGACTTGATCCATCCTTGGATTCCTGAGGGAATTCCATGATCACTAAGAGGACGCCATTCTAATCCAAGAAGCCGGTTTCCGATGGGGATACCCACCTTGGAACATTTTACTTGTCTAATAGAGGATGCATGGAATTGTTTCATAGGATACCTTCACTATCTTCCAGATATTAGGATGCCTTGTATATACTCCTTGGATATAGCTTGATATCTTCAGACACATGGTACCATGGATTCACCACATTGGGCCCAATCATGATTAGACCATTTTACCTTGGATGAGATCCTTGGACTTGGTTATAACTACTTACAGTGGAATTCCTTGGGCGATGTCCCTTTGATTACACTTTGACCCCTTTACTTCCATACTACATGAGTTACTAAAATGATTTGGCTGACCTGTGAGGTCAAGGATGCCTTGGTTATACCTTGGATCCTCACTTATTATTATCATGATATATTATCAGTGTTCTTACACCTCACGTGACTTAACTATATAAACTTAACTCAAATGAATTAATTAAATATTTACTTGTTCAGAGACATTACCAACTAATGATTAATAAATTATCAGTTATCATTATAGAAATTCTTTATTTTCATATATATCTACACACTATCATTTATATTAACTGATTGGATCATATAGATGTTGTTAGTTGTGGCCTACAAATATTTATCTAACACCATATCCAAGCTACTGATGGTACCCAAAAAGATTATATATATGAATGTGTTGATAAGGGGAAGCATCTATCTTTAGACACCAGATCTTTCTTTCTCTAGGATGGAGCTTGGTAGCAGATGATCGGGAAGGATCTCGGTGTGCTTGCAAATTTTTTATCTTATTTTTCTATTATTTTTGTATATTGTACTTATTCCTACCATGAATACCTATTTTCCAGTTTTATAGAGACATAACATGACATTAACATTTTTATATGATTCATTTTCTATCTTTCTAGTTGGTTAATATTATTGATGGTTGTTCATGATTATATATGTTGCTTATCCTTTATTATACCGCTTCCACTATTTATCTTAGACATGATAGAATAGTATTCTCAAAGACACACCCAATTCCCTCACTACTAGTAAGAAGCCTTGAGTATATGAGGATGCACACTTGAGGCCATGTGGCCCACCAGCTTAGAACACTTATTTAGTGGCTTCTAAGTCGAGACATCACACAAAAAGGCTCCAAAATGGAGTATTTTAGAGACTTAGACATGATAGTGTCAAAATGTTTCTATAAATTATATTCTATAAAAACTTTTCGGTCATTTTAATCCTTATCGTTTTAGTTTAACTCCCTGATAAACTCATTTTTTCCTTTACCAAGGTAATTAATTTTTATTAGTTTCATTATTTATTTTGGTCCAAAATTATGTAAACCTTGTTATATAATATAAATTATGATGATTTAAAATATTTAATCCATTTTATAAAATTCAATTCATATAATTTATAATGTTTAATTTAAAATTAATTCCATATACATGATGATAAAGTTAATTTTCAAAGAAAAAATGTTCAAAAGTATACAAAATTTTTATATCCAATTTCAATATGAAATTTATTCAAATGACCTAAATTAAATTAATAGATATATAATTTAACTAATTTTAATTTAAAATTAATTTATAATATACTTTAACTTTATAAATATTTTAAATGAAAAGTCATTTTTTAAATGAAAATCAGTATTTTTAACTATTCACTATAAAATTAATCCTTTCATAAAATACTTAAAAATTAAACCTAAGATAATTTTGATATTATAATTTAAAACTAAATTTTATTTTCCAAATAAATTTCTAAAATTTTTAAAAAATAGTTTTAAAATAAGTGTGCAAAAAGGTGATAAATTATTTTTAGAAAAATGTAGTTTTGATCCTAAAATTGGATTTATTCTTATCCCTTTTCTAGAAAACACATAAGATGAATGTTAATAAGTTGATTAAATATATAATATATAAATTTCACTAAATAATTCACCCAAAGTTATTTTTTTAATTTATTGAGTTAAAACATGTTTGTGTTTACAGAAATAATTTTTCAGGAAAATATTTCTTTTATATCCAAATATTTTTTTTATAATTAATTAATCACCAAATAATTCATTTTATATACATTTTTGGACCATATATTTTCATAATTTAGTTGATCCTATACATAACTTCTATTTTAATAACTAGGTGATGAAAATCATATTAAATAATATATTTTAATAGTATGTTATATTGTGTTTAACTCGGTGTTATGTATAAGGAAAGATAATATTGGTGTTGGGTGTAACTAAAAATATTGAAAACATTAAATTAAATTTAAAAAATATATTTCATAAAATATGAGGGTGTTATATTCTACCCCCTTAAAATGAATTTCTCCCTCGAAATTTGTCTCGATCATCAAAGGATTAACATTTTAAAATTCCTTCATTAAAACCCACATCGTACAAATGAATAATAAAACTTCCATTAAAAAGGGATATTTGGAAACATAAAGGTTAACTAAAATAACTCATTAAAATGTTTCCACATAAGATAACATAGGTGGGAAGTGGATATTTGAAAACACAAATTACAATATAATTTTTTTGGAGAATATCATTATTCCCTCAAGCATATCCTTATATGTCATTCATAGTACACTTCAAGGATTCTTGGAAAAAGAAAAAAAAAGATCTCAAATGTTAAGTAAGGTTAAAGTATAGAGTAATCTATCATAAATCGATAAAAATAATAAATAGGTCAAGTTAAATAACTAAACACACATGCCATGTAATCAATAAACTGAGAATTAAGTGCATCCATTGATAATATAAATACAAAAATATCATGAATAATAATAAATATGTAAAGTTAAATAACTAAAAATACATGGAATTGAATCAATAACATTATTATCATCACTGGATAAGTCATAATCAATATGGAAAGGTAAATAACTGAAAACACAATCCATTTAATCAATAACACGGATTAAAATGCATCTAGACATAATATCATTGAAAAAATATCATGGATAATAATAACAAAATTATTAATGAATTAAATTCTTAATTATTAGACAATATATCTGAGACACATGATACCTATGCCATCAAGACCTTTCACAAGACAGTTTAAAACTACTACATAAAAACTCATCTAGTTTAGACAACTGGTTTATGTTAGCTTTCTGATTTTCCTCATGATACTACCGATGCATTGAAGGGATTTATATAATAGTTTATAACCTTTTTCTTCATTTACAAAGCATTCCTCATATTTCTAATAATCGATTGAATTCATGAACAACATGTCTTACCATTAAATATTTGTAATAAAGAAATAATATAGATTTATCAATATTTCCCTAGATAAAAAAAATTAATTTAAATATAGAAAGTTGAATGCATAAATGATATATATTTTAAGTAACAAACACATCCATGATAAATAATATGGATATTTAAGGTAAATTTAATGTCCATAAGAAAGTGAATAATTCTGGGGAAAGTTAATGACTACAAAAATGAATAAAGTGAATTTAAATACTTTCCTTGGTCAAAACAATCATAAAAATCCATTTAAATAATATGGATGGTATCAAGACAACATATACCCATTAGAATAATAATAAAGGTTTTTTTCATTTATGAATTTAAATACCATAAAAATATATTTCAAAACATTCTTGAGAAAAATATACTTTTAATTTTAAAAATCACTTTATGAAACTAGAATTTCACAAAACATTTTGAAAACAATTTTAATTTAAAATAACCTGTTAGACTTATAAAATAATTTTAATAAAATTTGATTGGTCATGATGGTAGGAAATTTTGTTCATGTCATACATGTCAAAACAAAGATTCCATTTACTTTTTCAATAAAAGCCAAAAATGCATTGTTTTGAAAATGACATAAATATTACTTTCAAAACATTTTTAAAAAATAAAAATGGGTTAAAATTTATTTAATAAATCATTTTGAAAAGGGTTAAAATAATTTTTAAAAACCTTTTTATAAAATATGGTTTTGGTAGAAAATGGATTACCAACCGAAGAGATAAATAAAGTAAATGTTTCTTAAAAACATTTTCTCAATCATTTTAAGTATTAAAGAGTAGTAAAATGGTACTATTACTTAACGTTATTAAACATATGATAATAAAATTAATTGGTTTTATTAGTAAATAGAAAAATAATATCCTTCAAATTAAATTCAATAATAAATAATCTCTATTAGAATGAGATTGTGAAATAAACCCTTACAATGATCATAACATTGAAGTGATAATTAATCAATGAATAAATAATGTGTATTATCTGTAAATAAACATTAAAAATTTGGAAATACAACATAATATAATAAAAATTAATTTCACACTTAATATTAGAATTTCAAATATGATGAATAAGTAATACAATGCAATAAAAAGAAATTGAGTTATCAAATTCTTTACCCCATAGTAACACTTAATTCAAATCCACTTGGATGAAATAATTTAAATTTAAATTTAAAATAAAATGAATTATTAATTAACCATGATATTTCATTTTAAAGGGGAAATATATAAACCATATAAAATAAATTATGTGCATAACATTATAATATTCCTCAATGAATAGAATTGAGATGAAGTCCCTTATCTCACTCTTCGTTTGGGTTGAATGTGATTTAACCTCATTTATAGTAGTTTTAAACATGTTATTAACTTATAAAATAACCATATTAATATTCATAATATCATATAATATCCTTTTATAAAATCTTATCACCCTTCCATTAATCATCTTTCATTATTTTCATTATTTCATGTTTTAATTATCTTGTTTTCTCGTACGTGTTTCATCATGAAAGATGTGGTAATTTCTTTCATTATATAGTTATATCATATAAATAATAATAATAATGACATAACTATAATTTTTTATTTCAATTTTACTTTTAAAACAAATCATGAAATACGGTTATGAAAAATGGACTATGTTATAATCATGGATATGGTAGGCCATATGTACGCATGAGTTACATTTCCATTTTTCAAGGATCATTATGACAAGTAGGAAAATAATATTTTTATTATTTACATAATTATAATAATATCATATATACCATATTATTTCTTTAAATATACTTATATATATCATCCATGTGGTTTGGTGATGAAAATAGAAAAACATTGCTCCATGAAGGTGGTGGTTCACACATATACAAACGATATTATCATTTTTCAGTGTAAGAAAAAAATGATATATTATCCTTTAATAATGATAAATATTTCATTAATATCATAATTATATTTTTTATATCACATATATTCATTAATTTTATCCTTATTTTTTCTATGTAAAGTGTTAGGGAAAGACAAATCACATCGCTTCGTGAGGTTGTAGTCTATTGTACACACGGGTGACGTTATCATGTCCTCTACGGAATGGAAAGTAAAAAAATTTATATATGATATAATTAATAAAAATATATAATTTTTCTATAAATATCATATATATAATTTATTTCCATAATTATACCCAATCGTGATAGGTGGTAATGGAAAAAATGAATGACATTGGTTCACGAGGCGGTAGTCTTCCATACACAAGAATGATGATTTCAAAACTCATTTGATGTAAGTGGGTATGGTTATTGTTAATGAACTTAACATAATAGTATCTATGTATATTTAATATACTATGGTCATTATATTATAATTTTTTAATAAGAATAGAAGTATTTGTAAGAATAAATAAAATAAAAATTCTCGTTAAAGAACATTACCTATTCCTCAGGTAACCTCTGTAGGTTTGCATTAAAAACCTTCATATTTTGGATTTATAACCCAAATAAGGATTATATGATTAGGGTATGGAATTTTGTAATTTATTTGGTAAGTTATTGAATAAAAAAAGGGTTTAAAGGTGTCCATAAGAGATGATAGGGGTGGCCTTTTATAAGTGAGGTGAGTGGCACAGTAGTGATTTTTTGAAAAGAAAAAGGTGTATCCATATTTTTTACATGACAAAAGGGTCCGAAATGGGGTATTTTAAATAATTAGAAATTATAATCTCTACATATATCCATAAAATATATTTTAGACAATATTTTATGTCATTTTAACCCTTATCTTCTTAGTTTAACCCTCGGTAAACTCGTTTTTAACTTAACAGTGGTGAATAATTTTTTCTGCTTTCGCTATTCATTTTGATCAAAAATTATATTTATATTATTTTATAATATAAATTACTATGATTAAAAATATGTAATTAATTTTGAAAAATTAAATTTATATGAGTGGATATTTTTAATTTAAAATTAATCCTACAAAGGTGACGAGAAAGTAAGTTTTCAAAGAGAAAATGTTCAAAAGTTTACAGAGTTTTTATATCAAAATTCAATATTAAAATGATTACAATGACCTAAATAATATTAATATATATATATATAATTGAGATAATTTTACTCTAAATTGGATTAAAATATAATTTAACACTATAAATAATTTAAATTAAAAGTTAGTTTACAATTAAAATCCAATATTTTTCACTATTCATCAAAAAATGAAACTTTCTAGAAAAATCCCAAAAAAAATATTCCTAAGATAATTTTGATATCAAAATTTGAAGGAAAAAATTATATTTTGAAATACAATTTTTAAATTTTTAAAAATTTATTTTAAAGTATGTGTACAAAATGTGACTAAACCATCATTTAAAAAAAATATAGCTTTCCAAAAAACATTAATTTTTATTTCAATTGATTCTTGTTTTATTTATAATTAATAGATAACCAATTATTTTTTTTACTTGTATAAACAATATAATTTTCATAATTTATTTAGTACTATTCATACTCACTAATTTAATAGTTCGTTTATAATGGTATCCATATTATGATTCATTTTGACTTAGGGTTGCGTATTTTGTAAGCTATTGAAAAGATTAAATTTAAAGAAATATATTTCAAGGGTTATTTAATCTTATTGTTATTTTTCACATACTATATCTAATAAAATGTTCTTCTTTTATAATTTTAGGGTGTTACATTATCCCCACTTTAAATAAATTGTGTCCTCATAATTTAAACTTGATCTCAGTAATTATGGTTTTGACAATTTGAGATACCATTGTTGAAAAATTCACATCCTAATAAGGTATAATTAAATATTCTCTTAATAATAGAGATAAAAAATTAAAAAGTTCATATGGAAAAACACATAACTAGTCTTCTATGTAGGATACAATTGGTGTAAATTGAATATATGGACATGGAAGAAAAGCATAAATAATTATAAAGAGTGATAGAGGTCATTGATCACAAAAAGTGGGTGATAAATTGAATATTAAAGACCTAAAAACCATAAATTTATGATTTTTTAAAGGATCATTTTATTCATCGGATATTAAGGTAATATGATAAATTTTTTGTTTCTATATCCTTTTTCCTAATGTTGAGGAATTCTAAAACTATCTATAAATATAAGAAAATATACTTACTTGATATCCTTCTATGTCATAAGAACAATTTCATCCATTTTTTTGCTTCAAAAAATTTCCAATTCATCACTTACTTTAAGAAAATAATATCCAAAAATGAATTTTTGATGTCTTAAGAACTTCAATTAAATTTTAATGGATCATTAGATCCATAAAGGACTGAAAAGTCATTCCATCTATCTCTGACTATTTTTCAAAACCAATATGGTTAGAAAAAGTTATCCAATATGCATAAATCCATATGGTGAAGTAATATGTTATTCTCTAAAACCTTACCCAAAGTTCAACTTAAACCATTTCATAAATGGTTAACCATATTACCCTTAAAAAATATTATGATACAAAACTTTAGAAAGAAGGTCACTTAATTTACAAAATGAACTTATCATTAATCCCCCAAACAACATGAAGTATATCTTATTCATCCCATACCAAACAAGTGAATACCTTGATCATGTATTCTCTTGAAATATATTAATAACTTGAATTACCATAAAACCATGTTGAAAATATTCCTAATTTATTATTACTTAAGTAAAATAAATATTATTGGATATATTTCTTAAGTTTAAAAATACTGTAAAATTCATCAATGATAGCATAAACCACTTTGAAAACAAATCATTAATCAGTTCCAAGGTATTCTGTACTATCCAATTTACTTTATCCATATAAATCATCTCTTTATACCAAAATCATTATCTCAACATTATGAACATATTAAGGGTCATATTTCCCTCGATCATGTGTTCTCTAAGAAGTTCAACTTGCCACTGAATCATTTTTATTGGTCATCGGTGTCATTCAACATGCGCTTTCAAATCCTTAATGAAAGTACACTATAATAAAATACTTATATATTTCATAATTATTATAACTATGATATAATTGATAAAATACGTGAATGATATAATTCTTGAATCCAAACACAAACACATTAACCATTTCACTTATTTTGTGGAAACATCATAATCTTAACTATGATCTATTAGCTTATTTTTAGGTATATTTGTTTCACACTTGAGACATTGAATTGTGGAGTACCAAATATCCTTACAATTTAATCATTATACATTGGAAAAAAAATTTATTTCCCTTTCAATCATAAGCATGGTGTATTTTCTCTCCACACTTGTAAAAAACTCTCATTCCTTTTAAGCAATCACACGGGTGTTTCTTTCCACAACTACAACATGTTGGGAAATATTTATTTCCCTTATTACCTTTATCCAACTTTTTCCCTACCATCCTCTTATTCTTTTGATTCCCTTTGAATCCATAATACATAGATAATTCTTTCTCTATTTTGTTAGCACGTGGTATTATGTCTTTATAAGATTAGAATATTTTGGATACTAGTTCCCTTTAAGATTTTTCTTAATACCATCAAAGAAATAATAATTCTTAATATTTTGGATTATGAACATTAATTTGGTTCTCATAACTTCTACAAGGTTCCATTTATAAATTTTTTCATACACTATATTATATCATATCATTATGAAACATAATGTATAATCCCAAAACTAGTAAAATACTTAACATAAATTGAAAAATTTATGCATAGTTAATCCCGCAATCATAAACATGGTTTCCTTGGGAATATCTCCATTTTAAAATCATTCATAATAGTTTGTAAATAAAATGTGAATTATACTAAGAATATCCTTTGGGGGTGCCAGACCAAGTACACAGTAAGGCCCACTTTCATGCACTAAGTGCTAATAAGGTCAAGCCCAATGTTCCCTTTTTAGATGTATTACCCCTAGGTAGCTTATGATAGAACCACATCCACTTGTAGTATCTCAAAAGTTATATTTTTCTAGTAAGAACCACATAATATATTCCTTACCAAAACATTAGGATATTCTTCTATACTTATCATCAATTTCTATCATAGGGTTAAATTCTCCAATCTATGTTTTACTAAATATAGTTACCAAGGTTTATACTAAATATAATTTGATAGAAACTATAAAAACCCAGAGTCTAGTAACCTGTATTCAGTGTATTTTTATTAAATTGTAATAATATACAAGTAATTTCATCCTGATGTACCAAATAGTATATTAGTATTGGTAAACTAGATGCATACTTCAGTCTTTCATTACATTTGAAAACAAAAATTACAACATAATTTTTTTGATAATATCATTATTCCATCTTGAATATCCTTTTATATAATTCATAGTACACTTCCTATATTCTTGGGAAAGGAAAAAAATAACAATGAGCTCAAATTCTTAGTAATTGTTAATTGTATCGAGAGCTAACATGAATGAATAAGCACAATCAATATGACAAGGTATATAACTGAACACACATGCCAAGTAATTAATAAATTGATAATGAAGTGTATATGGATATAATATCAATATGAAAATATCATGGATAATAATCAATATGTAAAGTTAAATAACTGAAAAAACATTCCATTTAATCAATAACATGATTATCATCACTGGATAAGTAATAATCAATATAGAAAGGTAAATAACTGAAAAAACATTCCATTTAATCAATTAATGAGAATAAAATGCATCCAAATATAATTTCATTGTAAATATATCATGGATAATAATAACCTAATTCTTAATGAATTAAATGATTAATTATTGGATTTCATGTCTTAGGCACATGATACTTATACCATCAATACCTTTCACCAGACAGTTTAAAACTACTTGGTACAAACTCATCTGGTTTGGCCAATTGATTTTATGCTAGATTATTGATTCTCCTCATGAGACTACCAATTAATTAAGGTATTATCGATAACTAGGACTCAAATATGTCTTTATGTCCAAATAATTCCTCATATATCAAATAATCAATTTAATTCATGAACAACATGACTTACCATTAAATATCTGTATTGAAGACGAAATAAAGATTTATCAATATTTACCCATATAAAAAAATAACTTTCAATGTAGAACACCATATGTAGAAATTATATATGGTTTGATAAATAAATATATCCATGATAAATAATATGGACATTCGTGTAAATTTAATGTCTATAGGAAAGTTAATAATTTAAGGGAAAGTTAATGACTATAAAAAAATCAAGTGAATGTAAATACATTACTTGGTGAAAATGATTATAAACCATGCATAAAAAGAATAAAGAAAATATCAATACAATATATACCTACTTATTTAATAATAAAGGGTTGTTTATATTGATAAATAGAAATACCATAAAAATATCTTAAAAAATATTCTTGAGTAAAATATCCTTTTCATTTTGAAAATCACATTTTAAAAATAAAATTGAAAAAAACATTTTGAAGATAATTTTCCTTGAAAATAACCTTTGAAAATTATAAAAAAAAATATTTATAACATTTGAGTGGTCATGATGGCTGGAAATTATGTTCATGTCATACATGTTAAAACAAAGATTCCTTTCACTTTTCAGTAAAATCCAAATGGGAATTGTTTTGAATATAAAATGAAGATTCCTTAAAAAAATATTTTTAAAAATTAAAATGGGTAAAATTTTATTTAATAGATACTTTTTAAAATTGTAAAAAAAACATTTTTGAAAAAAAATTATAAAATTGGTTTTTGGTAGAAAACAGATTACTGACTGAAGAGAGAAATGAAGTCATATTTTCTTAAAAATATTTTATCAATAATTTTAAGTACCAAAGATTGTAAAGATGGTAATATTAATTGAATAATTCATGATTGACCAGATGAGAGTAAAATAAAATGGTTTTATTATGACATGTTCAAATAATTTCCTTCAACTAAAATTCAATAATAAACAATATTAATTAGAATGAGATTGTGAAATAAACTCTTACAATTATCATAAAATTGCGGTGATTATTAATCAATGAATAAATTATATTTATAAAGTATAAATAAACATTAAACAATTTTAAATACAATAAAATATAATCAAAATCTATTTCACACATTATCTTATAATATAAAAGAAGATGATGAAGTAATATAACCCAATGAAAAGAAATTGAGTTATGAAATTCATTACCACTTGTTAACTCTTAATTAAAATCCACTTGGATGAAATAATTCAAATTTAAATGTAAGATACCATGAATTATTATGTAATCATGAAATAACATTTAATAGGGGAATTATATACACTATATTAAATAAATTATGTGCATAACATTACAATATTCCTCAATGAAGAGAATTTTAGATGAAGTCCCTTATCTCATGCTTACTTTTGATTGAACATGATTTAAACTCCTTTATAGTGGTTTTAAAAATGTTAATACCTTATAAAATAACCATATAAATATTTATAATATCATATATGATATTTTTTATAAAATATTATCAACCTTCTATTAATAATATTTCATTATTTTCATTGTTTAGGGTGTTAATTGCCTTGTTTTCTCATGCATATTTCATCATGAGAGATTTGGTTATTGCACATATTATATAGTCATATCATCTCCAGAATAATATTCATCGAATAATTATCATATTTTTAAATCAATTATAATTTTAAAACCAGCCATGAAATATAGTTATGAAAAATGGACTATGTTACAATCATAGAGATGGTAAGCCATACATATGCATGAGTAGCATTTCCATTTTTAAATGATTATTATGTAAAGGAGGGGACTAATATTTTATATTTAAATAATGATAAAAATATCTTATATAACATATTATTTTTAAAATATATCATCCATGTGGTGTGGTGATGAAAAGAGAGACACATCACTTTGTGAAGGCGATAGTCCACACATACACGGACGATGTTATCATTTTTCAGTGTAATAAACAAAATAATATATTATATTTTTTAAAAAAAATAAATATTTAAGGAATATAATAATTATAATTATTACCTTCCATTTAAATTATTAGTGAAATACGAATCACATTGCTTCACAATGCGGTAGTTTTTCATACACACGAGCGATGTTATTATATCCCCTACGAAATGAAAAGTAAAAAAGGTATATATTATATAATTAATAAAATTATGTAATTATTTTATAAATATCATATATATATATATATACTTTATATACATATTTATAACCAACCATAATAGGTGGTAATGGAAAAATTAATAACATCAGTTCGCAAGGTAGTCTATCATACACGAGTAAAGATTTCATAACCCATTTGATGGAAGTGAGGATGCTTGTAGGTAATTCCAATAACATAAAAACATCGCAGTGTATTTAATATAATAATTTTATTATATTATCATGGTTTAATAATAATTTAATGAGATTGAGGGAGAAATAAAATAAAAAATCTTGTTAAAGAACGCTTCCTCCTCTTTGGGTAACATCATTATGATTGCACAAAAAGCCTTCATATGTTGGATTTATTACAAAAATAAGTATTATATTATTAGGGGATGGAATTTTGGAACTTATTTGGGTATTTATTGGCTGACAAAAGGGTTTTAAGGTGTAAGGAAGAGAGGATAATGGGTGGACTTTTATAAGTTAGGAAAGTGGCACACGTGTAGTTTTTTGAAAATAAAAATGTATACTAATATTATTCACATTCCAAAAGGGTAAAACAAAATCATATAATAGATAAATATACATTAAAAGTCTAAATATGTCTATAAAATATATTTTAGAAAAAAAAATTGATCATTTTAACACTGTTCTTCATAGTTTAACCCTCAATAAACCCATTTTTACTTTAACTGTGGTAAATAATATTTGTTGTTTTCACTATTTATTTTGGTAAAAAATTAATTTTAAACTATTATATAATATAAATTATGATGATAAAAATATTGAATCCATTTTTTAGAACTCCATTCACATAAGTTTCAAAAATTAATTTAAAATTAATCCTCCAGATGTGATGAGAAAGTGGGTTTTCTAAAAGAAAATGTTCAAAATTTTACAAAGTTTTTATATCAAAATTCAGTATTAAAATGATTCAATGAAATAAATTGGATTATTATATATATAATAGAACTAATTTAATTTAAAACCAATTAAAAATTTAATTTTTCATTATAAATAATTTAAATAAAATTGAAGTTTTCAATTAAAATTCAGTATCTTTCACTATTCGTCAAAAAATGAAATTTTTCATAAAAAACCCCAAAAATAACCCTAGGATAATTTTATATTATTATTTAATAAATTATTTTTATTTTTAAAAACAATATTTATAAAATTTATAAAAAAATTAAATTATTTGTGCAAAGTGCGACTAAATCATCTTTTCGTAATTATTACCCCTAGGTACCTCTATGCCAAAACCACGTCCACTTGTAGTATCCATACATGTATGTATTTCTTGGAAACAAAAAATAATATATTCCTTAAAAAAAACTTTAGGATGTTCTTATATACTTATCCTCAGATTTTATCATAGGTTTATGTTCCCTAATCTATGTCTTCCTAAATCCAGTTCTCAAAGTTTCAATTAAACATCCACTGATACCAACTCTAGCGACCCCAACCCTGAAAAATATAATGTGGATATTAATTCCACATTATAAAAATGATAATTCCTTTATAAACATAAAACTGTAATGGAAGCATGAATTATTTGAAAAATAAAATGTAAGGTTTTTGAATATATTCTATAGATCCAAACATATCATAAGCTCCAGCAAAGATAACATAAACCATAAAATCACTAACCAATTTCATGGTCAAAAATACTATCCTATAAACATATAATTTTAATTATTATCTAAATATATATAACATATTATGAGTTATCTTCCCTTAATCATGTATTGTCTAAAAAAGTTCAATTTTCCACAGAATCACTTTTCTTAACACCATTTAACACATGATTTAAAATCCTTTAAGAAATAGTGTTGTAGTAAAATCCATATATTATTATTTATTATTATAATTAGAATATCATCAATAAAATAATTTTACAACATATTTCATGGATCCAAATATAGAATCACATTAATCATTCCACTTCAGTTGTATCAATAGATAAGTTTGGCCTTAATCCCTTAACTTCTTTTGAGGTATATTCCCTAGACGCTTAGTGTATATACTAAAAATTTGACTTGTTATATAATGAATATACTTAATTTCATAGTATTTAATGTTTCATTTGATTTTATTCTTTATTGGGGATTATGATTAAAAAGATTACTAAAGGAGTAGGGTATTTCTAGTCTCCCTTTTATTTCCAGAATAAATATGAAAATTCACCACCCATTTCTTTTGTGTCATGTACATACTTTTCATTTGACCTATTATATCATGAATCTCCTTATTTTAATTATATTTAAAGTTTCATTTTATTTTATGATTTATTGGGTTTTATAATTCAAAAGATAACTATATAAGTAAAGGATTTCTAGTCTCTCTTTTATTTTTGAGAGACATATGAAAATTCACCACTCATTCATTTTTTATTGTGTATATACTACCTATTTTATGTTTTATATCAGTAATTTCATTCTTCTAATGATATTTAAAGTTTAATTTGATTTTATTCGTTATTGGGGATTATGATTCAAAATATTACTAAAGCATTAAGGGATTTATAGTCACTCTTTTATTTTTGTGAGATAAATGAAAATTCACCACTCATTTATTTTATGTTGTGTATATACAATCAATTAATGTATTTCACTATGATTCTTATAAACATTATTGTAATTTACATATCCATTAGGGGATATCTCTTTCATAGGGTTTATGATTCAAAAGTTACCAAAGCAGTACGGTATTTTTTTTATCAATTTTCATTTTTTGAGACATATGTTATGTTATGTACCTATCTTATTTTATAATATGTATATACAACCCCTTTGACATGTAATTTCATAAATTCATTTATTCTCTAGATATTATAATTTTCATTTAATGTTATTACTTCATGGGTATTACGATTAAATGTTAACAAAGTGGTAAGGGTTTTATGATAAAGACTCATCAATTTTCCTGATTATTTATGATTATGTTTCCAATGATGAAATATTATGATACATGTCTCAATAAACAAATTTTATTATTCTCTTCTAGTTATTTAATTACAAAAATTACAATTTTTTCACTCACCTCACTTATAAAATGCCACCCCCTCTCCTCTCTTCCTCACACATTCAAACCCTTTTAGTTTGGAAACTACCAGCCCAAATCACTTCCCAAAATCCATCCCATAAACATAAAAGTCTTATATTTGGTATAAATCCAACCTAGGAAGGATTTTGGTGCAAAAAAAAGTAGGTTTCCTAAAGAATAGTTAACGTTCTTCAAAGATTACTTTTATTTAATTTCTTCCTCCACCTCCTACAATCCTTATTAAATAATGGTTATATAATAACATAATTATCTTACATATACTAATATGTTTTTATATTAAATTAATGACCTATAATCATCTTCACTTTAATAAAATGGTTTTTGAAATCATCGTTCATGTGTACGGTGGATTACCGCCTTGTGAACTCATGTCATTCATTTTTCCATTACCACATATCACAGTTGTGTGTGATGATCGATATAAAGTATATATATGATATTTATAAAGTAATTATACCTATAGAGTCATTATTTCATATATACCACTTGAATTTCTATTCCTTATGGGATATGATAATGTCTCTCGTGTGTACGGTTGACTACCGCCTCACGAAGTGACATGAATTGTTTTCACTAACGCTTTACATGAAAGATAATAAGAATAAATATAATTAATATATTTTATTTACATGACATAATTATGATATAAATGAAATATTTATCATTATAAAAGGATAATATGTCATTTTTTACCTTTTCACTTACTGGAAGATGATAATTTAATTCGTGTATGTGTGGATTATCGCCTTCACGAAGTGATGTGGATCTCTTTTCATCACCACACCACATGGATGATATTTCTAAGTATATATAAATAAATAATATAGTATTTATGATATAATGATAATTATTTAAAGATAATATATTACTTACCTCTTTTATATAATGATCATTGAAAAATGGAAATGTCACTCATGTGTGCGTACATCATATCATTTCTATGATCGTAACGTACTTCATTCCTCAAAACTAACTTTAATGATTGGTATTAAAATTATAATTGTGTTGTAAATATGATAATTATGTAATTATTATTATTTATATAAGTTAACCATGATAAAAGTAATAGGATTGAAAATAAAAAAAAATCAAAACTTATATGAAAAACAAATCAGTAATTACCCGAAATGTGATTTTAACAAGTAATTTTTAGTAAATGGGTAAAAAGGGTCATAAGAAAAAACAATATGAGGTATAATATATAAAATTATGGTTCTGAAATATATTTATAATAAACTTATATTTTTTATACATGAGTTCTGAATGTGTATGAAGGAATTTTAAATTTAAAGTAAGAGATTTCCATCTCACTTTGATTTTATGTGAGACACAAGCCATATTCAAAAAATGTTACTTTTATGTGGTATATAAACTACCCATTGATTTATTTTATGATTAATATCCTTAAAATTATAGGTAATTACATATCCATTTTATTATCTCTCTTTCATGGGGTTTATGGTTCAAGAGTTACCAAATCGATAAGGGATTTTTTTTCTTAATTTACCTTCTTTGGAAAATAAGTTATGTTATGCACCTATCTTATAATATTATGTGTGTATACTACCTATTTAATATGTTATATAATGAATATAATTATTTTAATGATATCTTAATATTCATTTAATGTTATTATTTTATGGGATTATCATTTAGGGTTACCAAAGTGGGAATAATTTTATATTACAGTCTCATAGTTTATCAAAATTGTTTATGATTATTCCTATAGTGAAAAAATATTATGATATATATCTCAAGAAACTCATGAATTTTCTCATACTATTTTAATTCATGGATAATAAATGTTTTTCCTTAATTTTCTTCTCTTTATGTACTCAATATTTCAAAAGAATGTTTTTAAGAAAAATCATCTTTATTTCTCTCTTCAATCAAAAACCATTTTTTCCAAAACCATTTTTTTAAAATGTTTTTAAACTTATTAAAATAATTTATTAAAGAAATTTTTACCCATTTTTTTATTTTTATGAAATGTTTTCAAATGAATATTTATGATTTTTTACAAACAATGATCGTTTGAATTTTATCAAAATTGTGAAAGGAATCATTTTTTAATGAGTACGGCATGAATGGGATTTCCCACCATCATGACCATTATTTTCTTTGAATATTCAATTATAAGTTTTCAATGTTATTTTTAAAGGAAATTATTTTTAAAATGTTTTATTTTTTAAAAGTGTTTTCAAAGTGTAAGGGGTATTTTCCTTAATAAATTTTTTCAATGATTTTTTTAAAGCTTCCCTGAAAAGTTTTAAAGTTTATTTTCAAAGAAAATGATTTCCAAAATGTATTATGAATATTTAGTTTTAAAATTTTATTTTAAAATAAAATTTATTTTCCTTAATAAATATTCAAATTGATTTTTCAAGATCATTCTCCATCTAATATGGCATCTATTTATGTAACTTAGGCTTTTTGGAGGATATAAAGTAGGGATACAATTCTTATTATTTCCTTTAAGAGATTATTTTTATAATGAAAATATGTTTATGCAACCCATATCTTTTCCATGGGTTATGTTATGATGAAATGTTGAAATTATTATGAAACCCATTTATTTTCCATGGGTTATGCTATGAAGAAAGGTTTTATGAAACCTATTTCTTTTCATGGGTTATGATATGATGAATGTTCTATGATATTATGGACCAAAAGTTTATGTATTAAGTGATGAGTGGGACCTATATCCCCCTCAGATGAATTGGGTAATGATTAATGTTATATGCGCTCAAATTATACATGGGTAGTTGTTCGGAGCTAGAAACAAGATGGTACATGGGAAGTTATCCCAAACCTAATATATTAGGGTACACAAGAGGTTATCCAAATACTGGAATAAGAGGGTTCATGGGAGGTTATCATAAGCCTGAAATAAGAGGGTACATAGGTGGTTATCCTAAAACTGAAACAAGTGGGTATATGGGAGGTTATCCCAAGCCCAAAACAAAAGGTTGAAAGGGGTTTCATCCTATTCATGAAGCTGTTATATGGGTGATTATATCAATCCTAACATGTTGTAACATTCCGGTTCCAGGTGCCGCCCAGAGGTTCCCCGTACCCGGTTGGCCACATGGCCTCAAGCACATTTCCCCAAATACCAGAGGCTGCTGAATATTACTAAGGGACTCAGATGTGATAGTGGGGAAACTATTCCCTCATTGGAAGAGTAATTCAGTTGAAATAAATAGATAATAATAGCAAAATTAGTAATAACATGCAATAAGTAAACAGCAGAAGACTGAAAGTAATAAACAACTGAAGCACATATATAATTTATGCATGATACATATGTCTAGGAAAGCATCCAAATAAGTCATAATGCTGGAATACAGTACTAAACCAAAGTAAAAAGAAAAAAAATAAACTCCAGCAGCATCACAAGCCTCAGCTTGGTCCCATGCTCTCCATCTCCACAGTAGTTAAGTACCTGACATAGAAGGGTGCTTACCCTTATCTATACCTACAACAATATAATCTATTTAGACCAAAAATAATGACCCAAATAGGGTTTAAGATGAATCCTAGTAGGAAAACACCCAAGGATCTGTGCCTAACAGTCCGTAAATATATATGGCAGGCAATAAGTAAAATGAAGGAGTAAACAAGGAAGTACTCAAAAGTAAACAATCCTACAGTTTCAATTACATTCATTTTCATATGTCAAGTAAGCAACTAATCGAAAACAAGTAAACCTCTAGGAAGTACTCACAGCCTAACCCCTCTGTTCCAACCAACAAAACACAAGAAACCCTCTATGAATTACTCACAGTATAATTCCTTTAGTTCAACTTTAGTAAATACTCTCTAAGGAAGCACTCACTGTCAATTCCACTTGTGGTCTCGTATCGATAACTATAGACACTCTGAGGAAGCACTAAACACCCAATTCCCACTATGGTCTCGCAATGTGGAACTATAGATACTCTGAGGGAGAAGAAATTCTATCCCCCCTATGGTCTCTCAATGTAAATGTAAACAAACACTCTGAAGAAGCCCTCAGCGTCCATCCCCCCTATGGTTTACTACACCAGGTTCTCACAACCCTATGTAAGTCAATCGTGCATAAAAATGTTCAATAGCCAAATTAAACCTTAAGAAATACATGGATAATATATTTCAATAACTACTTGGATAAACATCTACAATCATATAATATCATCAGATAATATCACTCTATCCTAACAACACTAGTCATGGAAAACAAGCATCCAAATCGGAAAAGCTAGAACAAACGGTCAATATCAAAACAAACATGGGAAACACATCCATATCATGTAAAATAACTCTATTCATAATAAAAAACCTATACTTAGGCACACAAGTCATAGTAGTCATTAACAGGGCTAAAATCCCTAAACACGCAATACCCCATTTAAGGGTATTGGTTACTTTTGCACATAACATTCAAAGACTAACTACGGAAAGGCACAAACCACCTACCTTGGTGTTATACGATCTATATACTCTGGATTTGGCCTTTTAATTTACCTAGAACGTGGGAGATCTACAAAAACATCAAAAAATCTCAACCAAGGATATCTCACGAAAGATTAGAAATCAAGGAATGAGGCTCTAGAAGAAGGAAGAACTCACTGTGGTGATTCCAACGTAATCGATAGCAGTTGATTCAGAGAACGGATGTTCTATTGGGGGATTAGAGAAGAATCACACCCTACAGTCACTCCTGGATGATACGAGTTGAGAAAAATATGGTTCTTCCAATTAGACGCAACCTCGGTCCATTTAATCAATTAAAAATAAAAGTACACGGCGTGTTCTTTAAAAGTACACGGCGTGTATATGCCTTTATCGGGCCCCGCTTTAGACGATCTAGCCACATCGTCACATGGTCGTGTACACAGCCGTTACATGGATAGACAAAACCTGGACTCGGTTCTAGAGTACACGATGTTCAGAAGGAAGTATGCGTCATTTAGTCCTAAAAATTTTCTTCTTCCCATTTTTTTCTCAAAAACAACTTGAAATGAAAAACATACTTGAAAGGAAGATCTCAGTTCATACAAACTTCCCCCCTTAAAGAA
This sequence comes from Viscum album, assembly GCA_963277665.1. Classification (NCBI taxonomy): domain Eukaryota; kingdom Viridiplantae; phylum Streptophyta; class Magnoliopsida; order Santalales; family Viscaceae; genus Viscum; species Viscum album. Next base: position 1,987,795,148 of record OY728123.1, read on the forward strand.
ATTTGTCCTCAAATATCCTAGAAAGGCATCGTAGAATAAGAATCCTCAAATAGTGAAACGCACTGCCAATTTTCGCCTATCGACCGGTCAAAGTTCTGATGCTCTGTTGATGTGTATAGCAGCACTCGGGTTGAATCCTCAGTGATGATTCTTTTTAAATAGTCAATTGTTTTTAGTTGATTGTATTTTGATTAGGGGGGTTTGTTTGCAGAGATTAATTTAAATTATTGATTGATTATGATTGATTTAAAAAATTCATAAAGATTGGGGTGAGTTCATCATTAGGTAGTTAAGCTTTTGAAATCATTGAGCCTGGCTTTATATTGCATTAAATTAACACACACTTCACAAGATAATGTTGATTGGAATTCCTAAGTGTTAAGGATTTAATCCAATCCTTAAATTATCTTAGGTTATAATATCAATCATAGCTTGTTGATGGTGGTTTATTTATAGTTCCAATAATCCATGGAAACCACACGTTAAACAAAACAAGTCATTAATCCATCACATTTAAAGCCCAACATACACAATGTTAATTCAAAGAATATTCATCAAGAAAATACTCCCAATCAATTAACATCCCTAAATTTTGACTCACCCCAATAATAAATTTACTCATCCATTTGGGTTTTTAATATTCTGGTTATAATTATTATGATGATAAATTAATAATAGAAGAAAAATAAAGGGATAGGAAAAGAGTGGTGCGTCAAACACACACACACGGACAATGATGATAATTAAAAACAGACTTTCTATTGAATGAGGAAGCAAAAAAAGGGAAGGGGATTTAACTATATTTAAACTATTTTAAGAACATTGACATTAAACTACATAATTGGGAAGATAATAAGAGATATTGAAGAAGAAACTTTCATTAAAACAGAATTACAAAGAAAGAGACTTACAATATTACAATAATGAATATCACAAAAGTAAATGAAAACAAAGAGAGGAGGAAAGGTCTCTCAAGTGAAAACTTGAGTATGGAAGGTCCTCACAAGCCTTTTAAAAGTCTTTGGTTGTGAAAATTTATGCTCATCTCTTCTGAAATTCCAACCCCTTTTAAGGAGAGGAGGGGGATGTATTTATAGCCCAAGGAAGTGGATTGTTTGCATTCCCAATTTTTCCCTCCACTTGAATCGAATATTTGGACATCCATACAGCTGAGTATTGAGATATATCCTTCTTCAAAGTTGAATATAATAATGTTTTCTAACCTCTCTAAATATTTAGAGTCATTTGGACCTATGGAGCCAAAGTTATGGCCGGTGGATTAAACAATTTTAATCTGTCTATTTCTATCCAATCTTTTTTGAAGTCCAAAATGTGAAAGGGTTTTTGAATAGGAATATGACTTCAAAGACAAATTATTTATTCAACAAATTCAGCCTCCTATATATTATATTTCACACTAAAAAATACCAGCTCTCTTTTATGATTACATCATGAGATATGTCATGAATAGTGTACGGATTTTAATTCTCGACCATAATGGTGGGCTGGACTTCAAGGAATTAGTTGGGCTTGTAGTTTTTGTATTTCGAAATTCAAATTATTATACATGATTCCTTTGAATAATATAGAACATATGGTTGAGTTTAATAAAATTTGGGCTTCGGTATTTAGATTAGTAACTCAATCATTATTGATGGTCCAGTTTCATCACAAATTCTTTGGGTCTTTTTGTGTTGACCATATGAGCCCTCAAATGGAAGCATTGGCCCATGATTCCTTATAATGATATGTGAGAAATTGAATAATGAATCCTAAAAAACAATAACCACATAATTGGAATTATTGGGGTGAGAGTTATAAATAAAATAGTAAACTTACTCAATTGGATTACTTCTAAAAATGCTCGAAAATTATACTAAGTATTAAAACATTAATATTTCACACAAATTATGCACATTTCATATAAAGTAAGTAAAGGGAGTATATAATAAGTCATGAAAATATTAATAACATCAAATCCCCCACACTTAGTCTTGTGCATGTCCTCATGTGCAACAAATATAAAAACATGACAAAATCATTTTCACTCACCAACAAATATTAAAATTTTGTTTTCTCCTATCATGGGAGGTTTATACTATTTCACTCATCCATTTTGAATTCCACCACAAGTTGTTATAGAAAAAATGTTCTAAAACTAATTCATTTTTTCATGCTCAAATTTAGAAATGGAAAATGTGGACACTCAAAACTCACACCTCTCAAGATGATAAAATTTATTTGTGTAGGTTCACTCTTTCACCAACCAAAAGTGAAAATCTTAGAGTTTGAAAGAGATCTCAGCTTCCAATACCTATCCAAATTGCAAAAGAATCAAGAGGTATTTTTAAGGGGTTTTTTGTGGCTATGGGATGGTAAGAATATAATGTCCAAGAGAGATAAGAATAGGGGTAAAACACCAACATGGAAAAATCAATGAACATTTTTTTTGAAATGAGACATGAAAGGAAATGGAAACACATATTTACAAGGGAATGAAAATGTGAAATAAGGCACAAAATTGGAAGGAAATATGAAGGTAATGAGAAGATGAAATATTTACAAAACACAAAACTTCTCCCAATGACATAAGAATATAATGCAAGTGTTCTTTTTTTCTTTTTTTCGAATGTTGACCTTGAAACAAATCTCACACTCATATCCCAACCCATGATTGATCTCCTCACGACACTAATTGTAATAGTTATAACAAGAAAAAAGGATGATAAATAGTGATTTTTGACCTACCCAAGACATAACCCATTTTTATTTTCATTTTTTTTTTGATTTTCATTTTTTTTTTTGATTTTTTTTTTGAACACTTTTAAATTTTACATGATAAAAATATATATATTCCCAAACCCCACTAAAGGAAAACCTCTCCCCACACTGAAACTGATGCTTGACCTCAATTATATGATAACATAGTGACATCAAAAAAGGGTACCCAAAATGAAATCAATTCCCCCCACACTTAAATTTTAAAAAATTATGCAAAGAAAATTCATGTTGATATTGGGTGGGATAAGAAATTGGGCTTTTAATGTGGATATCAAAGAAAAGGTATTCATAGGCTCGAAGGGGCTTTCAAAAAGAGGATTAATGTATGATTAATGGGAGGCTATTTAGCTATTATAATTCTCATGGGGTTTAGAAAATGTCTCTATCATATTAATGCACACTAAAGTAGGAAATTCATATCGAAGGTCCAAAAACTCAAGACTCACAAATGGGGGTGAAAACACACATTTTGAAAAGATGGCCATAGGTGGCCTTGGCATGAAAGAAAATTTTGTTCCTCTCGGTTTGGGAAATAATTTTTCAAATCAAAAATTGAGCATTCAAAATTTTTTGGTTTTGACAAAAAATTATTTATCCAAAGTCATGATGAAAATAAAAAAAATTTGAGATGAAAACATGCATGTTGAATCCTCAAAAAGGTTAGAAAAATTTTCAAAACTCGATGGTGAGTAAGCATGACTCTTGATTTTTTTTTGTTTTTTTGTTACGATTCTTTTTTTTAGATTTTTTTTAGTTTTTCATAAAGACACACTCACACAAAAGAGAAAGAAAAATAAATGTTTTGATTAAGAAAGTGGTAAAAAAATGAAAGGAAGATTAAGAATAAGGAAGAGGTAGAGGGAGGAAGAGAGAGAGAGGGGGGGTTAAAGGGAAAGGGGTGCCCCCTGGTTTGGATTTTGTGGGTTGCCATCTCCATCTAATGGTGGGTCGACTACATAAGTTAGGGATCCAATGAAAGTCGGTGCTGATCCTGGATTGTGCATCCTCTCATGGTGATGATTTAACTGATGTCTATTAACTGTGAATTTCCTTTTGGAAGAGGGGTCTTGGACTTGCACTGCACCAAATGGGTAAACATTAGTAATAACAAAAGGACCTTCCCAACGAGAATTAAGCTTACCTGGGTGAAGCTGAAATTGAGAATTAAAGAGCATTACCTTATTACCTTCATGAAATACCTTTATCAGGATGTGTTTATCATGGAGTGCCTTGGATTTTTCTTTTTAGAGATTAGAATTATCATAAGAATCAAGTTGAAGCTCCTCCAGTTCATCCAATTACAACAATTTTCTTCACCAGATTTTTCAAGATCAAAATTAAAAGTTTTCACTACCCAAAATGACTTATGTTGGATTTCAACTGCAAAATGACATGCTTTAACAAAAACTAGACTAAAAGAAGAAATTCCAATGGGTGTTTTATAGGCAGTTCGATAATCTCAAAGTGCTTCACCATGTATTTCAGGCCAGTCTTTTCTGGTGGATTTTACAATTCTCTCAAGCACTCTTTTCACTTCTCTATTAGAAAGTTTAGCCATTCAATTTTTTGGGGGGTGATATGCAGTTGAAGTTTTATTTACAAACCCATTCATTTTCAAAAGATATTCCATGGTTTTATTACAAAAATGGGTTCCTAAGTCACTTATCAAGGCATGAGGTGTGCCAAATCGGTGGAAGATATGTGTCTTTAGGGAATCACTAATAGTATGTGAATCATCCTTTCTAGTGGGTTTGGCCTCGACCCACCTAGAAACATAATCAACCACAAGAAGGATATATGAGAATCCATTTGAAGGGGGAAATGGTCCCATGAGATCGATACCCTAAACATCAAAGATCTCACATAAAATGAAAGTATATTGGGTCATTTCATTTCTCTTCGAAATTGTTCCAAGCTTTTGTCAAGTAGGACATGATTGACATAACTCATGTGATTCCTTGAAGAGTGAAGGCTAGAAGAATCCAGAGTTTAGGACCTTTCGGGAGCTCCTTTGTGGTCCAAAGTCGCCACCACCAGGTATTGAGTGATAGAATTCTAATATGGAAGAATGTTCATTTTCATTGACACATCTCCTTATTACCATGTCAGCCCTAGTTTTTCAAAGTTTATTTTCTTCCCAAAAATAGTATTTTGAATCACTTTTCAACTTCATTTTATTTCTTTTGAAAAAATTTCAATAAAAACACCAGACACCAAGTAATTTACAATTGGAGAATACCATGGTATTTTTTGAGTGAGAGATGAAAGGTTCTCAGTGGGGAATTCAGGATCAATGATTTCAGAATGAGAAGAATTAGAAATTCTACTCAAGTGATCAGCCACAGGGTTTTCTTTTCTTGGTCTATCTTTGATTTCAAGGTAAAACTCTTGGAGAATTAGGATCCATATTATTAGCCTCGGTTTGTAATCACTTTTCTTGAGTAAGAACTCCATAGAAGAATGTTCTGTGAAGATGATGATTTTGGCACCTAAGAGATAGGGCCGGAATTTATCTAAGGAAAAAAACACTTCTAAAAGTTCCTTTTCAGTGACAGTGTAGTGAGATTGAGTTTCATCCAATGTTTTTGAGGAATAATAGATGACATGAGGAATCTTTTCTCTCCTTTGACCAAGAACAGCCCCAACGGCTCTATCAGAAGCATCACACATCAACTCAAATGGTAAGTACCAATCTGGGGGTTGGATTATCAGGGTAGATGTAAGAGCAGTTTTGAGTTCAACAAATTCTCTCTTGAAAACCTCATCGAAATGGAAAGTGACGTCATTTTGGAGCAATTGAGTGAGTGGGAGGGAAATTTTACTGAAGTTATGGATGAATCGCCTATATAAACTGGCATGACCGAGGAATGAATGGATGTCTCGAACAGAAGTGGGTTCAGGAAGTTATTGGATCACTTCAATTTTGGCAGGATCAACTTTAATACCATTTTTTGAAACTATGTTCCCTAGAACAATCCCATTTTCAACCATGAAGTGACATTTTTCAAAATTTAACACAAGGTTACACTTGACACACTTTTGAAGGACTAGAGAGAGTGAATTCAAGCAAGATTCAAATGACTCGCCATAAATGGTAAAGTCGTCCATGAAGACTTCTATGTAGTGTTTAATGAATTCAGAAAAGATACTCATCATACACCTCTAGAATGTTCCAGGATCATTCCAAAGGCCAAAAGGCATTCTCCTATATGCATATGTTCTAAAGGAGCAAGTAAAAGTAGTCTTTTCTTGGTCCTGAGGTGCGATTGGGATTTGGAAGTGGCCAATGTATCCATAAATAAAGAAATAGTGTGACTTTCCATCTAATCGTTCTTGAATTTGATCAAGGAATGGAAGAGGGTAGTGATTTTTTCTTGTTTAAACATTCAATTTCCTATAGTCGATGCACACACGCCATTTGTTCTTCACTCGAGTTGTGACTACCTCCCCATGTTCATTTGTGACAATAGTTATCCCACCCTTCTTTGGTACAACTTGAATTAGACTAACCCATTCACTATCGGAAATTTGGTAGATAATACTAGCTTGAAGAATCCTGGTGATCTCTTCCCTAACTACCTCAAGGATGAGTGGATTGAGTCTTCTTTGTGGTTATCTAATTGGTTTGGATGATTCCTCAAGATGGATGTGATGCATGTAAAGGGTAGGGTTGATTCCTAGTATGTCATCTAGGGTCCACTCTAAGGCCGTTTTGTTTTCCTCTAACACTTGAATAAGTTTGGACTCCTCAGTTTCGGTAAGTGAAGAAGAGATAATGATAGGATAAGAGTGATCATGGAAAAGAAATTCATATTTTAGGTGTTCAGGTAGAGGTTTAATATCAGTCTCATCTTTCATTTGTGGGTAATAAAACTTATTAATGGAGGAAGAGACTTCAGTTTCTTCAGATTCATTCTTCTTATTACTATCCAAGGTGGAGCAGTAGAGATCAGAGTTGATGTGGGATTCAAGATAGTTTTCAAGTTCCTCTAGATTTATGGAGTCTATGAATGAGAGTTCAACATAAAATCACCATTTATGACTTGGTTAATCATGTTTCAGATTTCACAAGATCCTTTATCATCAGAACAGGATGAACATGATGGAATGGGGTCCAATTGACTCTTAGAAGTGTCCTCGGAAGCATGGATTGAGAATGCAGAGTAATCCTCAGATGGGTATCACATGGCTTGGAAAATGTTGAATTTGACCAGCTGGTCACCAAATTCCATGGATAAGATGCCTGAATGGACACCAATTTTGGTTCTAGCAGTCATGAGGAATGGTATTATTAGAATTAGGGGAGATCGAGAAGAGTTCGTCTCACCTTCCCTATCAAGGACATAAAAATTAGCTGGGAATATAAGATCATTAACACGAACAAGGACATCCTCAATTATACCCTCAGGACTAGTATTGCTTCGATTGGCTAACTGAATTACAACACTCATTGGATGTAAGGGACCTAGACCAAGGTTGGAGAAGATGGATTTTGGCATGAAATTAATTGAGGCTCCTAAGTCTATGAGCACATCGTCGAAGTTAGAACTTCCAATTTGGAATGGAACCGTAAAGGTCACTGGATATTTGCACTTTATGGGAATAGAATTCTAGGTGGAAACATTTTCAAAGGCCCTAAGTTGCCTCTTGTGGGTACAGAATTCCTTAAAAACTTGGCATACTTAGGAATTTGTTTGATGGGATCTAAGAGAGGAATATTTACTTCAACACTTCTAAACATGTCGATCATTTTAGGATCAAGTTCAAATGACTTATTTGGCTTAGAGACAGCTTGTGGAAAAGGAATTGGATTCCTAAGTGGAATGGAAAAAGGTGAGGGAATGGATTCATATTCCTTTTTAAGTTTCTTTTTCTTTTCATTTTCTAGGTCAACATTCAAAGGAGGGTTGGAGGAATTATCTTGAGGTATAGCAATTTGCTTTCCCGATCTAAGTGCAATTGCACTTACATTACCCATGGGGTTGGGTAATGGTTGATCTGGGAGTTGGGAAGAATTTGATGGTTTCTACTGACTAAGGTGGGATGCAAGTTGACCAATTTGGGATTCAATGTTCTTGAGACTATAACGGGTGAAGGAGGAAAGATCTTTAACAGCGCTTTCCCATGGTTTCTTGGAAGAAGAGGCTTATCTCGGATTGGTATTACCTTGATTTTGGTTCTTGGGAAAGTGATTGTATTGGTTTTGGAATTGGGAAGGCTCACTAGGATAATGAAATCCAAGAGGAGGATTGTTCCTTTGAGGTTGAGGAACAAAAGGATAAGGTTTTTGGAAGTTACCAACACCTTGATCATATTTGAATTAGTTTGGGTTTTGAGGAGGGAATTGAGGGGGATGAGAGATGGGATTACCATACCTCAGGCCTTGGTTATAGTAAGAAGAGAAGGTCTCAGAGTGAGGTTGGTTGAAGTTTATAACAAACTGACCTGATATTTGAGGGTTGGTGTTCTGCTAAGCATATGCTGCATTGAGCTCCATTGGTCTAGATGAATTATATTGATCCTCTTGAAGTTATGGACATGTGTCAGTTGGATGAGATGAAGAGTTGCAGATTCTACAGTTTTTGATAGGTCTAGAAAACATTGATTATGGAGAAGAAGAGGTTGGGAATTTAGTAGCCACATCTAGTTATCGCACAAGACATGTAAGTTCACTCATCCACTCGATCATCTTGTTCGGCTCAATTGATTGATTATCTTGGGATTTTTTTACTTGAGAATGTGATCGATTATGGAATTGTTGTGTGTTTTCAGCCATGATACTTATGAGATCTCTTGCAGCTGTGTGATTTTTATCAATAAGAGCACCGCCACTTGCAGCGTCAATGAGATTTCTCTCCATATCCAATAACCCCTCATAGAAGTATTGGATCAAGAATTGGTTAGTTATTTGGTGGTGTGGACCAGTTGCAACAATATTTTTGAACCTCTCCCAGTATTCATGGAGTGATTCACTTGGGAACTGATAGATACCACTTATTTCCTTTCGGATAGAAGCAGTACGAGAATTAGGAATGAATTTCTCTATGAAGCGTTGCTTCATGTCGTTCCATGTGGTTATGGAACCAGGAGGTAGGTAGTAAAGTCATTAGTAGTGTCATCTAGGGAGAAAGGGAATGCTCGAAGTTTGATTTGTTCCTCAGAAACCCCTTGAGGCTTCATGGTAGAGCACACCACTTGGAACTCTTTAAGGCGAAGATGTGGATCATTACAGGCTAGCCTGTGGAAATGAGGGAGAAGATGAATCAAAAATGATTTGATTTCAAAGTAAGATTCTATGTTTGGATATTGAATAGCAAGAGGTTGGTAATTCATATCAGGGGAAGCAAGTTCTTTAAGTGTTTTTTCCCTAGGATTGGTCATATCAAATTCAATTGGTTGGACAAGGACTGGTTCTTGAATTATTTTATTTTCTCTTATGTTCCTCCTAGGTTGGTGAAGTGTTCGCTCAATTTTAGGGTCAAAAAAATCTGAGGTATTGTTTGGGAGGATATGGGGAATTCAGAGAGATGTTGGAAGGAAAAGTAAGATGGGGTTTTCTTTGTGTTTTTTCAGTTTATTATTTTTATGAGAAGACGGGTTTTTCTTTGTGTTTTTTTTTAATCAATTATTTTTTAAAATTTTGTTTTGTTTTTTTTTTACAATAACCAGAAATTAATGACTACTTAAATCACTGTACCTGGTAACGGTGCCATTTGAAATGCACGTCCGATTGTCACCTATCGACCGGTCAAAGTTCTGATGCTCTGCTAATGTGTATAGTATCACTCGGGTCGAATCTTCAGCGATGATACTTTTTAAATAGTCGACTGTTTTTAGTTGATTGTATTTTGATTAGGGGGTTTTGTTTGTAGAGATTAATTTAAATGATTTATTTATTATGATTAATTTAAAAAATATATAAATATTGGGGTGAGTTCGTCATTAGGTATTTAAGCTTGTGAAATCATTGAGCCTTGCTTTATATTTCATTAAATTAACACCCACTTTACAAGATAATGTTGATTGGAATTCCTAAGTGTTAAGGCTTTAATCCAAGCCTTAACTTAACTTAAGGTTCTAATATCAATCAGATCTTGTTTATTATGGTGTATTTATGGTTCCAATAATCCATGGAAACCACAAGTTAAACAAAACAAGTCATTAATACATGACATTTTAAGTCCAACATACACAATGTTAATTCAAAGAATATTCATCGAGCAAATACTCTCAATCACTTAACATCCCTAAATTTTGACTCACCCCAATAATAGATTTACTCATCCATTTGGGTGTTTAATATTCTATTTATAATGATTATTATGATAAATTAAGAAGATAAGAAAAATAAAGGGATAAGAAAAGTGTGGTGTGTCAAACACACACACACAGACAATGATGATAATTAAAAACGGACTTTCGATTGAATGAGGAAGAAAAAAAGGGAAGGGGATTCAAATATATTTAAACTATTTTAAGAACATTAACATTAAACTACATAATTTTTATAATAATAAGAGATATTTAAGAAGAAACTTTCATTAAAATAGAATTACAAAGAAAGAGACTTACAATATTACAATAATGAAGATCACAAAAGTAAATGAAAACAAAGAGAGGAGGAAATATCTCTCAAGTGAAAACTTGAGTATGGAAGGTCCTCCCAAGCCTTTGGAAAGTATTTGTTCGTGACAATTGAATATCCTCTCTTCTGAAATGCCAAGCCCTTTAAAGGAGATAAGGGGGATGTATTTATAGCCCAAGAAAGTGGACTGTTTGCATTCCCAATCTATCCCTCCACTTGGATCGATGATTTGGACATCTCTATAGCTGAATATAGAGATATCTATTTCTTAAAAGATGAAGATAATAATTGTTTCTGACCTCTCTTAAAATTTGGAGTCATTTGGACCTATGGAGACAAATTTATGGTCGGTTGATTAAACAATTTTAATCTGTCTATTTCAATCCAATCTTTTTAAAGTCTAAAATGTGAAAGGGATTTTGAATAGGAATATGCCTTCAAAGGCGAATTATTTATTCAAAAAATTATTCATCCTATATCTTCTCTTTCACACTAAAAAATATCATCTCTATTTGATGATTGCATCATGAGATATGTCATGAATAGTGTTCGGATTTTAATTCCCAGACAGAATGGTGGGCTGGACTTCAAGGAATTAGTTGGGGCCCTTTTTCTTGCAGTTGGACCTTAAAATTATTATCAATGATTACTTTGGATAATATCTAACATATGGTGGAGTTTAATAAAATTTGGGCTTTGGGATTTAGACTAGTAACTCAACCATCATTGATGGTCCAGTTTCATCACAAATTATTTGGGTCTTCTTGTGTTGACCATATGAGTCCTCAAATGGCAGAATGGGCCCATGATTCCTTCTAATGATATGTGAGAAATTGAATAAGTAATCCTAAAATATAATAACCACACAATTTGAATTAGTAGGGTGATAGTTATAAATAATATATTAAAGTGACTCAATTGGACTACTTCTAAAAATGCTCAAAAATTATACTTAGTATTAAAACATTAATATTTCACACAAATTATGCACATTTCATATAAAATAAGTAAAGGGAGTATAGAATAAGTCATCAAAATATTAATAACATCAAACAGCTCTGTCCATTGTGATCATATATTGGTATCCCTCTCCCAAGTCTCATCCTACACTAACTTGTACTGTCATAGCACTCATACCAGAGGAATAGAACGACCATAGAGAACCTTTTCACTATGATCAACAATCCAGATAGGATGCTCCTTGAATGATGTATCCAAATTTTCCTCAACCTCCTTAGGTTGAAAAACATGTGATGGGTCTGAGAAATAACGTCAAAGCTGAGAAACATGGAAGACATTGTGCATAGCCCGGTACCTCTGAGGTAACTGTAACTGATAGGCAACCGGCCCGACCCTCTCCAAACCTCAAACGGCCCAACGCATCTTGTCTAAAGATTGAACTATCTCCCAATCCTCCTGTGTCCCAACCTCAGTGTGACACTTAAGAAAACCTTATTTTTGAGCTCGAACTCTAGAGTTCATCTCTGTCGATCAGCATAAGACTTCTGAAGTGATTGTGCAGTAGTCATCCTCTTCTGAATCAACTCTATCTACTCTGTTGTCTCTTAGACAAGACGAGGTCCCAGCATAGCTGCCTCTCCTGCCTCCATCCAACATAAGGTTGATCCTTATGGCCTACCATACAAAGCCTCATAATGTGTCATCTGAATAGTTGCTTAAAAACTATTATTGTAGGCAAGCTCCACAAGAGGTATGTGATTCTCCCAAGAACCTACAAAATCTAAGATGCATGTGCGAAGCATGTCGTCTAGCACCTGTATCATACTCTTAGACTGTCCATCTTTTTGGGGATGGTAAGATGTACTCAGAAGTACCTGTGTACCCAAATCCCTATGTAATCCCTACCAGACTCAAGAAGTAAAACGGACATCCCTATCTGAAACAATGGAGTGTGGAACTCCATGTAAATGTACAATATCCCAGATGTACAACCTTCCCAGCTCTTCAACACTGAAGGTGTCCTTGATCAGAAATAATTGAGAAACCTTTGTGAGTCTATCAATGACAACCCATACTACATCATTCACTCAAGGTGACCTTGGAAAACCTGTCACAAAATCCATCGTGACATCATTCTACTTCCACTCAAGAATGGGTAAATACTGCAAAATCTATTCTGGTCGCTAATGATCTGCCTTCACCTTCTGATAGGGGGAACACCTCATCACAAAACCGGAAACATATCTCTTCATACCTAGCCACCAATACTAATGGTATAGATCATGATACATCTTGGTGAAACTAGGATGAACTTCACAAACTGAGTAATGAAATTCCTGCATCAGCTCCTCACGTATGTCTACTGACACCCATACGTGCCCATGAAAACACAAGATCTCATCATCTCCTTTAGTCCATCTAGGAATAGGGTCCACTCTTGACACACTTTCCCATAGGAATAGGCCTTCAGAATATGATAGCTGCCTCATTTGCATCTGATCAAGTAGAGTAGAGGTAACAGCTATAGAAGAAAGAAACATCTACCCCTGTCTGTCGTGCACCCCCAAATGCATATCAAAGAATAGAACCATAAGTTTTCATTCACTAATAGCCTCCCAAACTACCTATATCTTCATCCCCCTTCTCAACACATCATCCGCTACGTTGCCTTTCCTTGGCAGGTAGGCAAGCTCAAAATCAAAGGACTGAAGGTACTCAACCCACCTTTGTTGTCTCAAATTCAAATTGTGTTGTGTGATGATATATTTGAGACTTTTGAGATCAATGAAAACCAAAAAATGATCTCCTAGAAGATAATGTCTCCAAAAGTGTAAGGCATGAACAACTGTAGAAAAATCGAGATCTTTCATCGAGTAATTCCTCTCATGTGGCCTCAACATATGAGACCCGTATGAAACGAATCCTTCCCCCTACATAAGAACTGCCCCTAGCCCGATACCTGATGCATCAAAGTAAATATTATATCTCTTTCTAGGCTCTATAAATACTAGTATTGATGTTGAAGTCAACCTCCCTTTCAGCTCTTGAAAGTCTGACTCGCAAAAATCTGACCATAAGTACTTCACACCCTTCTTAGTCAGGCCCATCAGTGGCGCTAATAAGCGTGAAAATTCATGTATGAAATTTTTGTAGTATCCATCCAAACCTAGAAAACTTTTTACTTCAAAACAATTATCCATTTGCTCCCAAGAAACTATTGATCTCACTTTCTCTAGGTCTACTGATACTCCTGTATCTGAGATGACATGACCCAAGAAGTGAATTTGGTCCATCCAAAAGTGGTATTTTGAGAGCATAGAATATAATTGATTATCTCTAAATGTACTAAAAATGATCTCAAGATGTGTGGAATGGTCGTGTAGAGTGTGAGAGTACACCAAGATATCATCCACGAAGACTACCACGAAATAATACAAGTATGGATGGAACACTCGGTTCATCTGTGCCATGAAAACTACATGTGTGTTCATGAGACCGAACGGCATAACCACATACTCATATAGACAATACCTACTCTGAAAATCAGTAAAAGGTATATATGATGGTCTAACGCACAATTGATGATAATCGTATCTCAATACAATCTTCAAGAACTATCTGGATCCTAGAATTTGATCAAAGAGATCATTAATTCTCGGCAAGGGATATCAATTCTTAACCATCAACTGGTTCAGTTTCTGATAATCCACATAAAGTCGAACAGTACCATCCGCCTTTTTCGCAAACAAGACAGGTGAACCCCAAGGAGAAGTACTGGGTCAGATGCAACCCTTAGCCTATAACTCCTATAACTGCTTCTTGAGCTCATGTAACTCTGGTGTATCCATCCTATAGGGAGGAATGGACACTAGTTCCATTCCTGGCACAAGCTCAATAGAAAATTTTACCTCCCACTCTAGAGGAAAACCTGAAAAGTTATCTGGAAATACATCCCTAAAATGATCGACCATTAGAGGAAAGTACAACTGTGATGTCCCTTGGTAATCCAAATATAGACTAGAAATCTTGGCTATAACTCCTCCCAACCCATGATGCTCGGGTCCTGCTCTACTCGCCTGGACATCCCATTTGCCCTTGTGTAGAAAGAATCTACCTTCTGGTGACGTGAAACTCACCCTACAGCAATAGAAATCGACAATTTCTTGGAAGGTAACTAACCAATATATTCCAAGAATGACATCATATCTTGTTATCTATAAGATGTATAGGTCCCATATGAATAGACACCCACCAACCTCGAGATGGAACTGATTTCACTCTCGTACACTAGCCGTTCTTATCCCCAACAGAGTTTCTAGCATCAAGACATCAGTAGAAGTAAATATATAGAGCCCAAGTATCTCCACAACATCAATATATATGAAACTATGGGAATCCCATATATTGAAAAGCACAGAAGCCATAATTGAGGCAACTAGAATTGTACCTCGAACTGTAGAGGGTTCGGGATCCTGCACCTACTGGTTCTGCTCCACTTCAAAAGTATAGCCTATACAGTGGACCTATGACCCTGCCTGACCACCTTAAGCTGATCCACCCTGTTGTTGCTGAAATTTTTCTGACTGGCTACCATAGTCGCGACCTCTACCTCAGCCTGAATGACTGGAAGGACTATAGTTTCCACACTGATGAGAAACTGGTGGTCCTGCTCTTGAACGTGGAGTCATAGAATAACTCATATCACCTGCTTCTGGTGAGAAGAACTGACAGAAACGCTGAAGATGACCCATATTTCCTCAAGATTGGCACTCCAATGGGTCTCTAGGGTAATGTGTCCTCATATTCCCACTCTTCCCGCACTAGTAGCACACCACCTTGCTACTAGAAGAAGTATACCACTTTTTTAGGTCTTCACACATAGACTCCTTGTGGTGATTCATGTTGTCAATAGGAGGGGTACCAACTCTATATGTCGGGGTGCCGTGGATCACTGCTCCAGAATCCCTCAGATTGCACTCTGTAATTAGCACCTATTTGACTATATAAGTGATGGAAGTCAACCTAAATATGTTCACCTAATATTAGATGTCGTTCCAGAGACCATCCTCAAAATTCCTTACCAGGAATAACTCATCGCCTCTTTGGATGGGTGTGAAGTGTTGCAGATCTATGAAGCGAGAAGAATACTCCATGACTGAGAGTGTACCCTACTCCAAACTCATGAAATCTCAAGCTCGATCAGCCCTCAAAGTATCTGGGTAAAAGTAATCATAGAAGGAACATTGGAATTCATCCCAATCCATAACCTTCTGAAGTCCCTCCTGTGAGACCACATCCCTCCATCTCTTGGTGGAGTCATGAAGCATATACATAGAGATATTCACCCTCCTATCTGGAGGCATCTCTAGATGCTCAAAGATAGATAGCATGGATTCAAATAATGACTCAATAGCCTAAGGTCCTCCATATCCAAAGAAAGTGGGAGGATGCTACTGCTGAAAGACTCACATCAACTCTTCCATAGAAGGGGCAGGATGCGGTGCTCCCCTGAAGTTCTACATAAACCTCATGAATCCTTCTCAGAATTATGCATCGGCACCTGTATCTCGAATGATGGTTGGTGTCAAGACAGGAACGACTGGAGGATCTGATGGTAGTTTCTGATCTACCATGTCTGGTTTCTGTTCACTACCCTGAATCTGGCATACAACCAGAGGACGTCTTGAGGGCATGACTTTGCAATGTCAATCCCACACCTTATTTAAAGATTATCAAGGAATGAAACTTAGAAGTGAAGGAAAGTAACATGAGAAAGAAAGCATTCAAGTTTTTCAAAACATGGATACACAGCGTGTTCCTTTAAGCCTTCACATGGGCGTGTACTCCTGCCAACCCTGGTCATGTAACACCCCCTACACATGGCGTGTTCTACCAAGACACAATATGTACTTGAATTTTTTTCCCCTTCCTGAGTTCTTCTACATGACTAACCCACACGGTTCTCCTAGATTAAGACTAGATGGCGTGTTTGTTCCAGACACGGCGTGTACTAGAAAGAACTTCACTAACCTGTATTGTTAGTCACATGGCCGGTTACACGATTGACTCTACACGACATGTTTGTTCCAGATACAACATGTACTAACTACTCATAATACACCAGTGTCGTTGGTCACATGGCTGGACACATAGTCTATACACACAAAGTGTACATCCGGTACATGTTCCACCAAATATTTCCCAACCCCGTGTCTGAGCCCACACAGGCAGTAACACAGTTAGAGACTACACATCGTGTACTTAATAAAAATAGTTCATTTCTGAATAGAAGGATACATGGAGTGTATTCAGCAATACACACCGTGTATTCTTGTTTTTTCCAGATAATAAGCCTCAGAAACTACTCTAAAACCTAGAAAAACACTAAAACAAACATTAAAGTGCCAAATTATGATCTGTGAGGGCCCATACTCCCCGAAAATCAAATTTTTGCATCTTATACATGTCATAAACAAGCATAAAAATGCAATTATCCACCAAATTCAGATCCATGAGGGCCTGTAACACCTCAGGAACCAAAGTTTGGTGTTCATTCAAATAAACTTTAAACATTAGCAATACCATATCAAACAACATGTATTCTATCAAAGCATCTATCACAAAAACATTCATATCTAGCACAACATCTATCACAATAACATGAAATCAGTAATGCACCCTCAATGGAATGAGAAGAATGCATGACATGTGATCTCTAACAAGTTCTTATATGATGAATGAGATGGAATACCCTCATCTCATTGGGTTTCAATAGAAATAGAACCTTAATATTATCAATGTTAATAGCACAAAACATGTGAATCACCCAACAGTGAAATCAAATCAACTGTAATAATTGAAAAACTAGAAAAATTTAAATAATCGAGGTAAATTAGATTTTCCCTGTACACAGGTTAACTACTTCCAGGAACAGCTTATTACTAACTACCTATTCCGTCCTTTACCTAACTATAGGCTCCAAATAGTAATTCAAAAAGAAAATAATTCCTTTGATACCACTTTGTAACATCTCGGTTCTGGGTGCCGCACAGATGTGCCCCGTACACGGTTGGTCACATGGCCTCAAGAACATTTCCCCAAATGCCAGAGGCTGCCGACTAGCAGCGAGGGCCTTGGGTGTGATAGTGGAGAAACTATTCCCTCATTGGCAGATTAATGCAGTGGAAATAAACAGATAATAATAGCAGAAGTATTAATAACATGTAATAAGTAAACAGGAGAAGTCTAAAAGTAATAAACAACTAGAACATATATATAAATGATTCATGATACATATGTCTAGTAAATTATCTAAACAAGTCACAATTCTAGAATACAGTACTAAACCAAAGTAAAAAAAAACAAATAAAACTACAGCAGCAATGCAAGCCTCATCTTGGTCCCATTCTCTCCAGCTCCATAGTAGTCAAGTACCTGACATAGAAGGGCGGTTTCCCTTATCTATAACTACAGTAATGTAATTTATTTTTGCCCAAAAGCATGACCCAAATAGGGTGTGAGATGAATCCCAGTACGAAACAACCCAAAGATCTGTGCCAAACAGTCAGTTAATATATATGGCAGGCAATAAGCAAAATGAAGAAGTAAACAAGGAAGTACTCAAAAGTAACCAATCCTATAGTTTCAACTGCATTCATTTTCATATATCAAGTAAGAAAATAATAAAAAGCAAGTAACCCTCTGGGAAGTACTCATATCCTAACCCATATTTTTCAAGCAATAAAACACAATAAACCCTCTGGGAAGTACTCATAGTCTAACCCCTATGGTTCAACTTTAGCAAAGACTCCCTCTAGAAGAACTTACTGTCATTTCCCCATGCGGTCTCGTATCGGTAACTATAGACACTCTAAGGAATCACTCAATGTCCAATTCCCCCTATGGTCTCGTAATGTGGAACTATAGGCACTTTAAGGGAGAAAAAAGTATATCCCCCCTATGGTCTCACAATGTAAAAGTAAACAGACACTCTGGAGAATCCCTCAGTGTCCATTCCCCCTATGGTCTACTACACTAGGTTCCCATAGCCCTGTGTAAGTCAATTATTCACAAAGATGTTCAAAAAACAAATTAAACCTTAAGAACTACTTTGATAATAGCTTTCAAGAACTACATGGATAAACAGCTACAAGCATATAACAACATCAGATAATATCACTTCATCCTAACAACACCAGGCATGGAAAAAAAGAAGCCTAATAGGCAAAGCTAGACCAAATGGTCAATATCAAAAAAACATGGGAAACACATCCATAGAATGTAAAATAACCCTATTCACAATAAAACAACCTTTACTTAGGCACATAAGTTATAGTAGGCACTAACAGGGATAAAATCCCTAAACACGCAATACCTCGTTCTAGGGTATTGGGAAATTTTGTACATAACATTCAAATACTAATTACGAAAAGGCACAAACCACCTACCTTGGCATTATATGATTGATATACTCCGAATTTGGCCATTGAATCGACCTATAACATGGTAGATCTACAAAAATGTCAAAAATTCTCAACCAAGTATATCTCACAAAAGAGTAGAAATAAAGGAACGAGGATCTAGAAAAAGGAAGAACTCATCGTGGAGATTCCAATGCAATAGATGTAAGTTTATTTGGAGAATGGATGGTCTATTGGGGGATCATAGAAGAATCATGCCCTACAGTCTCTCCTGGATGATATGAGTCAAGAACAAGATGGTTATTCAAATTAGACATGACCCCAGTCCATTTAATCAATTAAAAAGAAAAGTACATGGTGTGTGCTTTAAAAGTACACGGGGTGTATATGCCTTTACTAGACCCTACTTTAGGTGGTCCTTACACGTTATCACATAGACATGTATGAAGCTTTGATATGTCCAGACATGGCCTGGACTCGATTCCAGAGTACACAGCATGTACAAGGAAGTATATGGCATTTACTTCTAAAATTCTCCTTCTTCCTATTTTTTTCTCAAAAACTACTTGAAATGAAAAACATACCTGAAAGGAATATCTGAGTTCTTACACATGTTATGAATGTTTTTTAATATATCCTTTACATAATATTTTCTATTTTTATGTGTATACAACAATTATATTTCTTATTCCAATGCCATTGTTGTAATGTCCTAGAAATTTCTATGTAATTTATTTTTAAAATTATATGGATTATTTAAAAACAAGGCGCTGATATGGAATGTGATTCTGAGGCCCGTGGTTACTAGAATAATTATTTGAACATTTTTTAAATAGAGCGTGTGTGAGGTTTTGGTAACCTCTAAACCAGTTCCCAGATTAAAATTTTCAGGGCACCGTTGTGACCAAAATGGAAACTTTTTCTAATGAAGGACCAAACCTCAACCGACGCAGGATGATGGTAAAAGTTAATTTTTGGGTGTTTTAAAGAAAAAATAAAATAAACTTAAGAAAGTTTTTTTTATTCATAATGTCTCGTTGCAGCGTAATGATGTGTTAGCTGTTTCATTTCATAAATAAAATAGCGTAACAATGCTGTGACTAAGTGTAACAGAAATGATGAAATGCATTTTTTCCTTTCAATGTATTAATAGGGATACAGGATCAAGAGAGGATCCTAGAGTTTTCTCTAAAAATTTAAAGTAATTTTGTTGTTGAACGATGAATGGATATGAATGAAGGATCACCAACAATAATGGATGCCCCTCCTCTTTGAAGGATTTTTCTAACAAAGACATATTTCAGATCAAGGATCGGCGAACGAAGGCATGGAGGATCCATTCTTTACCAGCGATCGATCCAATCCTTGAGATAGGGGTTTATTTTTAAGTGATTTATTTATTTCCCCATTCCTTGGTTTGAGCAACGAATGCGGATCAACCCATAAATAGGTTAACCCACGGATCGATCGCATATGAGGGAGGGTTTTGATCGTGGGATTTTGAATCGAGGTCATCCATGTTTTGATGTGATCCATGCTTAGAGTTGTAATACCCCCCCCCCCCTGATTTCAATTCTAACACGGATGGATTGGGGCCAACATGAATAAGGGCAATATCCATTTTTGTGGGTGTTTTGTGTTATTCTTGTGCCACATGGTGCAACGATCCATGATGTCATCTTGATGGTCGATGGAAACTTCAATCTGTGATCCAGACAGGACCACAGTGGCATATTAGTTTTTGGAAGGAGGCTACGGGAGATGGTGGTGCCAGGCAGGGAAGGTCGCGGCCAGGCAGGTCGTAGCGTCGATGGAAGACCACAGCCCGAAGAGTCGCGGTGGTGGTCAAAGGTCGCAGCCAGGCAAGCCGTGGAGGAAGACCACGGCCAGGTGAACCGCGGTGGCGGTAGAGGCTTCTGGCTTGAAGGTCAGTAGTATAGGAGCCTGTAGAAACCACCGTGGGTGCTGAGCAGGGGCCGGTGACCGGTGGCAGGCTGCAGTGGATGCAGCAGACAGGCCATAGTAGATGAGGCAGGTGGGCTGCATCATGCAGCTGGGAACTGTAGTTCAGTGGGACCGTGGTGGAGGACTCATGACATCAGCTGTGGGTGGGGCACATGGCGGTAGGCCATGTTCATCAGGAGGGGACGCGGAAACCTCCACGTCTTGAGTGGATCAACCGGTACGCTTTAGATGGCTGATGAATCAAGTCAAGCTGGGTCGACCTAGCAAGTTGGGTCGAACCTGACGGGCAGGGCCAGCGGTCCCTGGGTCAGGTCGGACCGGATTCGGACCCGATTGGGCCATTTTCACATAATTTACCATAAATTTCAAACCGTATGTCCAATTGATGAGCCGTTTTCAGAATTAGGGCACTCAAGAGGATCCTACCATTTTATGATACTCTAAGTGGGTTTTCATAGAAGTTGTCATATGAACTTTAGCTCAAGGAGTAGGTTATCCCAAAACAAGCACGCTACAAGAATGAATCATGTGTCTAGTTGTGATGAGAATGTTGTGACTACAAGTCGAAGTGACTCGGTGGGTCTAAGTGACACGGAGAGTCTATGTAACTCAGTAGGTCTAAGTGAATCAGTTGTTCTAGGTGACTCAGTGAGTCTGAGTGACTCAAGAGTATTGGGTGTTCTATGATAACTTCCTTTGTGTTCTTTCATTTGTGGTATTTACTTTTTGGTCTTTCCTTTGTGTTTTTGGGTGTCATATTGAGTATTTTTTTACTCAACCCTGCACGGGCTTTTTCAGCACGTGTCGTGTCTTGTGTAGACAACTGATGATTTGATAGAGACCTAGGTGGTCCAGGACCAGGTGGTGCCCAGTGAGATCAGATAGTCAAGGCGTACTCTTATAGCTTCAGTCAGCTACCCTTTACCTACCCTTTAGTTAGGTTTTTCTATAGATGGGTTTCTAGTGACTTTTGTACTCACTTGTTTACAGATTTTCTTTTTTTGGTCTTGTATACTGGTCCCTTTTCTTTTAGTATTGTACTATTACTCTCAATGGTTGTCTTAGTGGCATGCATGGTTTACTCAGTGTTCACTTTTCATCTTTTGTGGGTTTGCAGCTATGTGCATATGTATAGGTTTAAAGGCAATGCCTCCCATCTATGAGATATGCCTACTCAATGCTAGTTTCCATCCCCTGGCCTATTGAGGTGAGCTTGGGGTAGTGACAGCATGGTCCCCACTGGGATGGGTCGTGACATAGTGGTATTAGAGCAGTTTGGTTCCACATTGGGATCAAGATTCTATGATATTGGTTTGGGGTAATAGTGTTAACTATTTTGAGTTAGGATTTCAGTCCAAGGACTCCAGTGTTGGTACGGAGACCGACATATCCATACACCAGAACTCTGGACACCTTCTTTCTGAATCGGTACATGAAAACACTGGTTGAAGGGAAATAAATAGTAGATACATCATATAGGATTTTTATTGTGTCCTCTTATCCTTCTTGATTCATCTCTCTAGGTATATTCTAATGATTGTGGTTCATCGTGATCCATTTCATGATTCCTCTATTTAGACAGCCAGACAAGATTCTACTACATGACCGTGAGGATGGTACACCTAGCAATGAGGCGTCGGTGCAGGGACCAGTACCAGAGGTAGCCCCACTGGGTGGTGCACTGGTGTTACCACTACCTATCAATCATAAATTGCTACCATCACTACCAATAGAGGATGCAGGTAGGCTCAGTGCATTACACGAGTTCTAGAGGCAGAGACCTCCCAGGTTTAGGGGTGAGACTGGCCCCCAGGTGGCTAAGGATTGGCTCGATGTGGTTACATGAGTCTTCCATCTATTGAGGATGCATATCGACTAGGTGGATGAGGATTGGTTTGAGGCAGTTATGTGAGTCTTATGTGTGTCTTCTTTATCCACGTTTTCCTCTTCATTCACAAGAACAACCCATGATTTCATAGCTTCTGAGTTTTAGGTAGACATAATGTCTTGTTTCTTAACCCATTTTCCAACATCATTTTTCTTTTATGGCTCACCCTTCTTAGTGACAATTTATTTTCCTTTTTTTTCTATTCACTTACTTCCATAAATTCGATCCATAATGTGGATTCACCTACTTCTAAATTACCCTATATCTGATAATAAAATGTCCAAAAAATTTGAAAACATCACAAAATAGAGGATTATACTCATATTAAACATTAAATTTAGCCTTGCTGTTCATTTACATTGAAATTAATTACATCTGAGAGATTTGAGTTAAAACTATCTTCATCCTGGATCCTGGAATAGAGACCAAACTTCCCATTTAGAATATGATGATCCAATTTTAGATGAATTCCTATATAGGAGGACATATCATTTAATATTTTCAGGTACTATAATACCCAATTCAATCCATGAATTCAAATCCAAACCTAATATATGGAATTCCTTTTTAAGTAAAGGGATTAAAAATGATATCCCATTGTGAGATTCTCAAAATTCTGGGCTTTAAGTGAAATTTACCTGAATTCTATACTGATTTTAAATATTCCTTGATTCCTAAAATGATGTGGGAAAAAACCTTCTTATCAGAATTACTTTTCTATTTTTGATACCCCAACAATGAACAATTTTGGATTTGAGATCCAAAAAATACCATGTATTTTCTCTTTTTAAATACATGATGTTCCCATGTACGGGCAATTTTCACATATCAAATCTCTATTGAAGAGAATAAGGATATAAAAACACTAAGATTATACCATATTCTATCTCTTTGAATGTGGTAGGATTAGGTAGATCATTTTTTGAGAGATCTTAACCCTTTAATGCTTTAAAAAATGATATTATTTTTCTTATTGAAGGTGAAACATTCTTCATACCTCCATCAAGATCTAGGGTATTCGTCTTTTGATCAGGTGAGTCGCACACCACTACCTTGAAATATCATTCCCCTTCTAAATTAAAATAGTACATGAGAGATAAAAAGACTATAAAATCTAATGTAAACCATATATCTGAATCATAGAATCAAAATCTTCTTCTTGTGAGAGAGTTGAAGTTGTGTCTCCAAAATCCATCTATCCCTCCTGAGTAACATTTCCATTTTTCAATGATCATTATGGAAAGGAGTTAAGTAATATCATAACTTTATAGAATGATAATAATCTAATAAATACCCTATTATTTATTTAAATGTAATTATACATATCATCTATGTGGTGTGGTGATGAAAATAGAGTCACATTGCTTTGTGAATGTGGTATTACACATGTACATGAACGACGTTATCATCTTTCAGTGAGTGAAAATGTCATAAATAAAATGATATATTATCCTATAATAATGGTAAATATTTCATGGTTATCATTATTATTTCATTTATATCATATTTATTTAGTAAATTGTCTTTATTATCTTCTATGTAAATCATTAGTGAAAACGAATCATGTCTCTTTGTGAGGCGGTAGTCCATCGGACACACAAATGATGTTATCATATCCCATATGGAATTAAAATTAAAAAATGTATATATAATATAATGAGTCAAGAGGTATAATTATTCTATAAATATCATATATAAAATTTACATCCATCATCATACCAAACCATGAGAGGAGGTAATGGAAAAAAGAATGACATTCATTCCTGAGGTGGTAGTCCACCGTATACACGAATGATGATTTTGAAACCAAATTGATGGAAGTGAATATGGTTTTATTTAATTAAATTTACATAAAAACAAATAATTATATTTAATATAATTATTTTCTTATATCATATTTACTTAATAAGAATTATATTGGGTGGAGGAAGAAATAAAATAAAAATTCTTGTTGAATAAGGTTAGCTCTTCTTTGGGTATCCTCCTTAGGTTTTCACCAAAATCCTTACTAGGATAGATTTATAACAAAAATAAGGCTTATATAATAGAATTATAGGAGTTGGAAAGTGATTTAGGTAGGTATTTTCTGAAACAAATGGGTTTGAAGTTCATAGGAAGCGATGAGAGGGGGTGGCCATTTATAAGTGAGGTGAGTTTTACACAAGTAATTTTTGAAAATAAAAAGGAGTACCAATATTTTTCACATTAAAAAAGGATAAAAATGGATTTTTATAAATACTTATACATTATAGGGTCAAAATATGATCATAAAATTTATTTTAGGCAAATTTTTAGGTCATTTTAATCATTATATTTTTAGTTTAACCACCAGTAAACCCATTTTTACCTTTACCATGGTAATTAATTTTTACTGTTTTCACTCTTCATTTTGGTCAAAAATTATGTTAAACTTATAAAATAATATAAATTATGATTATTTAAAATATATAATCAATTTTTCATACTAAATTCACTTAATTTTTAATTTTTAATTTAAAATTAATCCCACAAAACGTGATGAGAAAGCGTGTTTCAAAGAGAAAGTGTTCAAAAGATTATAATGTTTTTATATCCAATTTAAATATTAAATTGATTAAAATTAACTAAATTAAATTAAAATATATATAATTGAACTAATTTTACTTTAAAATAAATTTAAAATATAATTTAATTTTATAAATAATTTAATTGAAAATGCAGTTTTTAATTAAAATTCAGTATTTTTCACTATTCATCAAAAAATTAATATTTTCAGAAAATTCTTGAAAATTCACCCTAAGATAATTTAGATATTCTGATTTAAAAAATGAATTTTATTTTTTCAAATAAATTTTCTAAAAGTTTAAAAAATTATTTTTAAAATAAGTTCACAAAATGTGACAAAACTTCTTTTTAGAAAAATATTGTTTTTAAGGGTAAAATTTGATTTATTCTTATCTCTTGTATAAAAAACAAATAAGATTAATTTTAATTAGTTTATTGAATATATAATATATAAATTTAATTAAAATCATTCAACCAAAGTTATTTTTTTAATTTATTGAGGTAAAACATGTTTTTGTGCATATAAATAGTTTATAAGAAAAAGAATTCCTTTATTTCTAAAAGGTTTTTATTTCCATTTATAATTATTTGGTTACCAAATAATTAATTTTATATAAATGTGTAGACTATATTTATCTTACCCTTTATTACTCATACTTATAATCATTATTCATAACATAGGGAAAGGAAATATAAGAAAGGTTGAGCTCATATGCTCAATAAGGGTAAACAAGGGATATACATAAGCATAATGTGAGAATAAGGGTATGAGAACATGAGTATAACATTTGAAAAATATAATCTAAAAATAAAATATCATAATATTGATTCATGACATAAATATTGGTAGTTCATAATACATGAATCATAATGAAATCAAAAAACATGATCCATAGGAGAATAACATTAGCATAAGACATAGAATTGCGGCATACACATAAGCATAGAAAATATTGTGTTAAGGATATATACCAATACACTCATAACATGTTAGTCTTGGGAAAATCACCCATGTCCCTGCTTTAGGATTTGGATAACCTCTTGTGTACCCTCTTATTTTGATCTTGGGATAACCTCCAATGTACCCTCTTGTTTTTGTCTTGGGATAACATTCCATATGCCCTCTTGTTTCGGGATTGGGATAACCTCCCATGTACTCTATTATTCAGGGCTTGGGATAACCTCCCATGTACCATTTTAGAGCATATAACATTAATTATTACTCAATACATTGGAGTGAGATATAGGTTCTACCTGTCTTTTGTTACAACATTACTACCGTATATGGTTATTACATAACCATCGTCCTTGGTTATAATGTAACCATTATCACATAATGAAAATCATACATATGTGTGTAAAAATATCATAAAACTTTCATCATATCATAAACCCACAAAATTAAATGGATTTAATAATTAATTCATCATATCATAAACTGTGGAAAATTGATGGGTTTCATAACCATTTCATCATTTGATCATAGCATAACTCGTGAAAAGAAGTTGGTTTCATAAGATCTATATTATGGTATAACCCATATAATAGAAATGGGTTTCATACAAATCACATAATCATAAACATAATCCACTTAGATAAATAATAATAATTGTATCTTTGGATCATATCCCCAGTAAAGCATAAGTGACATCAAATTATGTCATCATAGATGGAGAATGATTTGGAATGAAAAATCACTTGGAACATTTCTCGAGAAAAATAACCTTTCATTAAAAATAAATTTTTAAAGCTAAACATTATAAAATATTTTGAAAATAATTTTTTTTTAAATAAACTTGAAAATAATAAAATATGATTAAAATAAAATAATGGTCATGACGACATTAAATTATGTTCATATTGTACATGTTAAAACAAAAATTCCATTCACATTTTTGGTAAAATCCAAACAGACATAGTTTGGAAAAGGACGTAAATATTCCTTTTAAGAAAATAAAAATAAAAAAATGGTAAAAGAATTATTTAACAAATCATTTAGAGAATGTTAACAATATTTTTGAAATCATTTTTAGAAAACATGGTTTTGGAAGAAAAAGGATTTTCAACCAAAGAAAGAAATAAAGATGATTTTTATTAAAACATTATTTCAAAATATTGAGTACATAAAGAGTGTAAAATTTATGTAAAACATGTATTATCCAGAAATAACCTTGGGATAATAAAAATCATGAGTTTTTTTAGATTTATATCATAATATTTCTTCACTATAAGCATAATCCTGAGCAATCCTGAGAAATAAAGGGACTATAACTTAGAAACCTTTTCACATTGGTAAATTTGAATCATAGGACCCATGGAATAATAACATTAAATGAAACTTATAATATTATAAAAATAAATAAATTTATGATATTAAATGTCAATAGGGTTGTATATACACCTTATAAATAAGATAGGTGCATAATATAACATATGTCTCAAAGAAGGTGAATTGTAACAAATATCCATTACAGCTTGGGTATATTTTGAACTGTATACCGTGTGAAATATATATCTTAAAATTGATATTTAAATCCAAATAATTTTCATTATAATATTTTTAAAATACACTAATGTAAATTATATACACCACATATAACAAACAAGTTGTGAATATGGTATGTATCTCTCATAGAAGAAAAAAGTGAGATGAAAATCCCTTACCGCATTAGTAATCTTTTGAATCTTAATATCCAATAAATAATAATATCATATGAGAATTTAAATATAATTATAATAATTGTATTCATAGTATAACTTTACCAACTGGTGGTATATACATCATAAAAAATAAATGAGTGGTGAATTTGCATATGTCTCCTAGAAATAAAAGAGAGACTAGAAATCTATTACCTTAAGTCATGAATTCCTTTGTACATGTTCTAACCTTCTATAAAATAAATATAAGTTTATTATACATCTATTATAGAACCATATTATATATATCATACCATATATGATTTACTTATTCCCTTTTATTACCTATTTATTATCAATTCAATGTTAAAGTCACATTTTGGGTAATAAATGCTTTGTTTTTTTATTTTTGGTCCTCTTAATTTGATCATGGTTCCTTCATTTAGATAATAATAATAATGAAATAATTATAATATTTATACATAAATTATACTTTTAATACCAATCATGAAATATGGTTTTGATAAATGAAGCACGTTAGGATCTTAGAGATGGTAGGTTGTACATATGTATGAGTAACGTCCCTATTTTTTAATGATCATTAAAGAAAATAGGTAAGTATTTTTTATCTTTAAATAACGATAATAATATAATAAATAATATATTATTTATTTAAATATACTTATACATATAATCCTTGTAATTTCCCAGAATTCCATGGAAATTTTTTTAAAAATTAAATTGGATTTTTACGGGACCAGGATCTAAGACGGCATGTAATTCCGAGGCCTAAATTTGCCAAAAGGGAATTTTGAACTTTTTTATGTTTATTAATTAAACGTGCAAACAATTTTTTTTATCTTTTGAACAAGTTCCTAGATCGAAAATATGACATCACCATTGAACTCAGAACGGAAAGATTCTCCTATAAAGAAATTAACTTTGATCGGTGCTGGTTGACCAAAAAAGTTATTTTTCAGACTCTTTAAAGAAAAAGTTAAATAAGATAAATATAATTTATTTTATTTTATTTTTGAAAATTCAAAATCATTGTAACGAAATGATTTTCCAATCAAGTGTAAATGATACGTTGTTTTATTTATGAAACAACGTAAAGATGCAACAACACAATGTAATAGAAACATTATGACATGTTTCTCATTTAATGAGGTGTCGGGGTTGGAGAAACAGAGGGGGATCTGAATTTTTTCTAACGGACGATAGAGGGTTTCTCTCCAATGAGGAATTCTGGTGAATCAAGAAGTGGCGATGACGCCATTGGAGATCGAATCTGGGATCGAAGATCAACCAACGCCAACGAAGAAAAATCAAGGATTCAGATCAAACATAGATAAATGATGACAAAACGGAGACATTCTTCATTAGTGAAAGAATTAAATTGAGGTCGTCATTGTTATTTAAATTTATCTTCCTTGTTCTTGGTTTTAAACGATGAACGTGAATCAACCAATGAACAGGTTAACCAATGGTTTAATCGTTCTTGCGGGAGGGTTCATTTTGCAGGGTTTTAACGGGATATCTTCTTGATGAATGTTTTGGTTAACCCTTATAATGGAAATGAACTTGATCGACACAGACATCGATTGAGTTCAATTCAATCTTTTCTGATTGGTTCATTTTACCCCCTTCGTCTGTCGTTCGTCACTGAAAGCCTTCACTTGGCCCACGGATCAATGCTTTGTGACTGATTAGTTATTGCACAATCAATCCTTAGTGCAATGATCTGATATCGTGGATTCGATATGGGCATGGAACGATGAAGGTGAGACGACGGTGGTGGAAACCGGAACGAGGTGGTGTGGGAAATAGTGCCACTCGAATGACTTTATGTCGATATGGATCACAACAACAATTTAAACCCCAGGAAGTGAATAGGGAGACCTAAGGGATCTGAAACACCCTCCAGATCAATGAACAGACCAACAGAGTGCATCCGGTGGTCCGAGGAAAAGGATGTTGGCCTACCGGAAGCCACACGTGGCAGTACCCATACGGCGGACGATGGAGCGGTGCGCTGCGGAGGGGGTGATGGCGGCAGTAACGCGGCTATCGTGTGAAGGAGTCGCAGCATGACCTGGACCCATGGAAAAGTCGCGGGTCTTTTCGGATGAATGGGTCCACCTAATAGGACCAGTTGACAAAGATGGTGGTGTTAGCTAGTGCCGCTTTGTGTGAGACGAAAGCGGTTATGCCACGTCCGGTCTGGAGGAGTCGGCCCGCTCAAAGGCGGGCCGAGCCCGCTGCCCAGTGGGTCAGGCCCAATAGGCCGGGTCAGACCTATTCTAGGTCGAACCTAGGTCATAGCGGACCTAGGTCGGGTTAGGGGACCCTGGGCCAAGTTTAGGGACCCCAGACTGGGTCGGGTTGGTCCGGCCGTATCGAATCGAACCCGGACCCATCTGGCCCCAGTTCCACTAAAACATCTGTAACTTTTAAAAATACTATTAATTTGACAATCCATTTTTTGAGTTGGGAACCTTGTGAATATATTGTCCTTTTGAGATACTCTATGTGAGTTTTTGAGGAATTTGTAGGATGGCCTATTGATTGGAATAGTAGACTCTCCCGGTATGAGAAGACATTGAACAGAGTCGAGGTAGTTCCCTTGAATATAAGTTAGGACGGTTACTCCCTTAACAACTCAATGTTAGGGTACTCCTTATCCCTCTGCTTATGTAGAGACGGGAATCCCTACATCATGGGTGTGGGTTCGTTTCCTTCGTTTAGTTCCCTTCGGGGGTGTTACTCCCTTGAAGGACTAGGGTGTGGGTTCTTGAAAATTTTCGTGAAGGAAGAGTTGGTACTCCCCTATGGGACCAGGGAGCAGGTCCTATAACCTTTGATTCAATACTCCCCTGAAGTAATAGGGCGTGGGTCCCCCATATCTGATGCATATAAAGTTGGTAATCCTCTACCGGGTAGGGAACGAGTCCTCTATTATAGGAGCCAGTACTCCCCTACCATTCCTAGGTGCAGGTTCTCCTTACACAGTGCTACGGTAGAGTCGATACTCCTCTTTCGTGCTTGGGATCAGTTCCTCTAGCCTGGGGTTGGTACTCCCCTAACATACTAGGGTGAGGTTCCCCTATAGCGAACAAACTGATAGAGTTAATACTCCCTTACATTACCAAGGTGTGGGTCCTCTAGTCACTGAGTGGTACTCCCCCACCAAGTAGGGTGTGGGTCCTTGATGTACAAAGTTGTACTCCTCTGTCAATTCAAGGTGTGGGTCCTTCATGAGTAGTACTTCCCTATTGGAACCAGGGTGTAGATCCTCACTTACGGAGTCGTACTCCCCCAATTTTTGAGTAGAAACAGGGAGCGGGTCCTCCATAGGAGTTGGAGCTCCCCCGACTGTAGGACACGGCTTCAAGGAGTGGGCCCTTTCACTTGATTTGAATGACACATAGATAAGAGATAGTGATCCCTCAATAGACTGAGGTGTGCGACACTCCTTACAGGAGCAACTGAGGTATCACAAGTTAGTCTGGAGTAGTGCTCCCTCAACCTTGCGCAGTGGAGAGGGGCAGGCCTCTTCACTTGGGTTTCCTTAGTCTTGCAAGGGGCACAAGACTGTGACGACTAGACCTCTAGTATCGGGCACTATAGTTTGACCTAGTAGAATGTTCTCGATGAAGAACGTTCTCTCAAATGGACCATTAGGAATGGTAAGATTATACCTGATGGAGTGTATCTCTCAGATAGGTGTTATCAAGGATGGTAAGCTCAAGGATCATGTACTTCTGGTTTATGTGTTATGGTTTAATCCTTCTATGATAATCCCGATACTGTATATAAGGTTGGACCTTATTATTCTTAGTGGTTGAAACGAGTATATATGGATGTTCTTGGTATATGAATGGGAATATAACTATATAGTGTTGACTGTGCATTTCTTTATAGTTTCCCTATTGTGTTTTATCTTTGTGGTTTCTCGGTCCCCTGCTGTGTATTGTTTTACTCACCTATGCACAGTCTTTGTCCGCACATGTCGTGTCTTGTAAAAATGACCAATTCTTTGATGAAGTCCAAAGAGGACCAGGACTAGGTGGTGTTCAGTGAGAGAAGATAGATGAGGCGTGTAGGATAATGCCTGGTTTAACCTCCTTGTAATTTACTTACTATTGTACTCCGGTTTTCCTTTACTTAGTGTTTACTTTTCAACTTTGTGGTATGGGGTTGTGAGTGTGTGTCTGTGTGTAAAGGTACTTGGAAAATGCCTCCTATTTTAGGATAATGCCTTCGGCGCTAGTCGCCATCCCATGTCCTTTGGGAGGCAGGCTTGGGGTAGTCACGGCATGGGCCCTGTGGGATGGGTCGTGAAAAATTGGTATCAGAAGTGGTCATTTCTACCTCAAAGAATGGGGGTCTATTGTTTTTGGTTTTTGGAAATAGTGTTAGGTGTTTTGAGTTTTTCTTTCAAGCCAAGGAATTTAGTGTTGGTGTGGCGGCCGATGTATCCATACACCAAGACTCTGGACACTAACCTTCTGACTCGGTACATGGAAACAATGGTTGTAGGGAAATAAAGGGTACATGCATCATCTAGGAATGGTTGTGATTTTCATGTCCTTCTTGAGTCATATCTCCAGATATATACTTTTAATTGTGAATCATCTTGATTAATTTCATGATGCCTCCACGATGATAGCCAGATAGGATACTATAGCATGATCATAATGATGATCCACCCTGAGTAGAGGCTTTAGTCCAGGGCACTGATTCTGAGGAGTAACCTCAAGGTGATGCGCTAGGGATGCCACCACCCAGAGATTAGTAGTTACTAACAGCACTACTAGTAGTGGATGCACATATGCAGAGTGTGTTACATGATTTTTAAAGGCAGAGACCTCCTAGGTTCTCAGTCAAGATAGATCCTTAGGTAACTGAGGATTGGCTTGAGGCAGTTATGCAATTCTTCTGCCTAGTGAGGATGCATCTCTACCAAATTTTGATTATATATGAGAGCCTTATTTAGGTCCCGACGCGGATATGGTGGACATTGATGATCTAGACGCATGACAAGGTGACCCTCGCATGGTTTTAATTTGAGAACCTCTTCAGGGAGGAGTTCTTTCTAGTGAATTTCTGCTTTGTGTATATACAGGAGCTATTGCGCCTATGGCAGGGCAAAATGATGGTATTATAGTACTCAGTGAGATTTATGGATCTTTCTCATTACTCTATAGATATGGTGCGGTACCCTTACTTCAGGGCTCGGACCTTCGATCAGGGACTATTCCAGTATATCAAGGCATCGGTGATACCTCTTAGCATTCTAACATATATTGGGATACTAGAGCGATCCCTAGTGGTTGAAAGCTTCCTGAAGGAGGATTATATGGATGTGACCTATAGAAGAGGTCACAAGGTATAGATGTCTATTGAAGATAATAGATGACATATGACAGGATCGCGGCATGGGAGACACACCCATGCTCGAACACAGACATGTGGTTCTGTGGCGTAGGAGAAGTTCCAAGGAGCAGATCTTCCCAAAGAGATGTGGTGTTACACTTACATTGGATGGGGACATCTCACAATACATTTTCCGACCCACCGTGCCATTGATAGGTATCTAGCAGATGATCCTTTTTGGCAGAGGTAGTGCTTGGGTCATGGAGTTCTGCAAGATGGCAGACAAGGAAGGGGTGCTGGATGAGCAGTAGGAGGTGGTTCGCACCAGGCTCATGAAGTTTGATGTTGTGGGCTAGAAAAGCTTCATGTGTTCATGGATTATGACCAAGAAGTTCTAAGAGAGATTCGAGGTATGATCTTTGTCTTTTCTTTTTGCTTCCATTTTAAATAGACACAGGTTATGGATGTCCTCTTTTTTCCATGAGTTCTGTTTGAGAATTTGAGGTTCTAGTTAGACCATGGACTTGACCCTCGCGCTTAGAGACTCCTGCTGGAGGAGACTCATTAATCACACCCTGGTGCTGATAGTGTGACCCAGCTCTTGGAGGCGAGAGTTGCAGTTGGGATCTCTTATTCATGGTGTAGAGGCCTTATGATTTCATTCATGGTATGAACTGCTATAGTTCATACCCAAATTGACTATATTGGGAAAAGGATGTGGTGTATCTATGATAGTGAAAATAGGTTTTCTTTTCGATGAAATGAAAACTCAGGCAGCACATGGTGGAATCTCGAGAAGAGTCATGATTTGAATCATTCCATGGTGATAGAGTTAGACCCCATGATGTTTTCGCAATATGGAATGGTTACTTACCACCAATACTCATCTGGGATACCACCAGTGGGTGTGGCAATGTTTTTGTTTTGGAATGTTATGTGGCCGTTGGTGGCTATAGACAGAGGGCCTAGTAAGACTCAGTGTTCCCTCATGGGCAGCCTTGTTTTGTTCGTAAATACCCTTCCATGTTTATTGCCAATCCTAAATGTGTAATGCTTGTGGAGGTTTTAGTGCAGATCATACAAGAGTGGATGTGAACTGTGGGCTTCTGTCTGTATCTGTGGTAGGTTAGCATGGAGGTGAGCTGCTAGACCCCATGATTGCAGATAGATCGTAGTGCTTGGTTTTTTTTCTACTTGCTGCTGCTAAAGAAACATGTTCCTATCATTGTAAGATGTTGACCTAGTAAGAGCTAGACATGAGAGTGTTCAATCTTGGTGGTTCCTCAAGGTGAGTTCTTTTAAGAAGAAAAAGGAACCTTGATGTACTCATTTTTCTTTCCTTGAGAATAGGATTTTTCTTTTTGGGGAAGAAAATTCTTAAGCTGTCAAGAATGTAATGGCTCAGAATTCCATGTAATTTTTTTAAAAAAAATTAAATGAGATTTTTACGAGATCAGGATTTGAGACGGAAGGTAATTCTGAGGCCTGAAGTGGCTAGAATAGAATTTTGAACTTATTTAAGTTTATTAATTAAATGTGTGAGTGTATTTTTCTATCTTTTGAACCAGTACCAAGATCAAAAATCTGAGGGCACTATTGAACACAGAACGGTAGGATTTTCCTAGAATAGACTTAACTTGGACCAGAGTAGGTCGACCAGAAAAGTTATATTTCATAATTTTTAAAGAAAAAAATAAAATAAACATGATTTATTTTATTTAGTTTGAAAATTCAAAATTGTTGCAATGAAAAGATTATCCACCTGATCATAATCAATATGTTGTTTCATTTTTGAAACAGCGTAACGACACGACGATGCAACGTAACAGAAATGATGCGACATGTTTCTTCTTTAATGAGGTGTTGGGGTTTGAGAAATAGAGTGGGATCGGAAATTTCTCTGATGGATGGTGGAGGGTTTCCCTCCAAAGATGAATGTCAGTGAATCAAGAAGCGGTGACAACACCTTTGAAGATTGAATCTGGGACCGAAGATCAATGAAATCCAATGATGAATGATCAATGATTCAGATAAAACGTAGATAAATAATGACAACACATAGACATTATTCATTAGTGAATGAACTAAATCGAGGAATGGTTTTTAT
Organism: Viscum album; assembly: GCA_963277665.1. Classification (NCBI taxonomy): domain Eukaryota; kingdom Viridiplantae; phylum Streptophyta; class Magnoliopsida; order Santalales; family Viscaceae; genus Viscum; species Viscum album. The sequence goes on from OY728123.1 coordinate 1,987,830,415, forward strand.
TTGAATTTATATTCCCCATTATTGGTTTTAAATGACGAATTCAGATCAACCCACGAATAGGTTGACCTGCGGTTTGATCATTCTTGTAAGATGGTTCATTTTTTAGGGTTTTAATAAGAAATCTTCTTGATGAATGTTTTGTTTTACCCTTCTAACAGCAACAAACCTGATTGACACAAATATCAATTAAGGTCCGCTCAATCTTTGTTAATTTGTGCATTTCCCTCCCTCCATTCTTCGTTCATCGTAAGAATCCATCACTTGGCCCATGACTCAACACTTGGCGATCGATCAGTTGTTTCACAATCAATCCTTATCCCAATAATTTGATATCGTGGATTTGGTATGGACATAGAACAAAGAAAGTGTGATGACGGTGCTGGATACAGGAACAAGGCGGTGTGGGAAATATCACCGCTCAAATTACTTTGCGTTGGGATGGATCACAACAAGGATTTGAAATCCAGGCAGTGAAGAGGGTGACCTAAGGGCTCCGAAACACCCTTTAGATCAAATAACGGACCACTGAATCACATCTGGTGGTCTGCGGAAAAGTCTTCAGGCACACCGGTAATGACAGTGGCACGTGGCGGCTACCGGGTGCTAAACAACGGGGTGGTGCACCTTGGCGGTGTTCCGTGAAGGGGGAAATGGTGGAAGCCACGTGAAGGATATACAGCTGAAGTTGTGGCATGACCTGGACTCACGGCAAGTCCCAAGTCTTTCTGGATGAACCGGTCTTTGTGGGCGAACCGGTTAACAAAGGTGGTGGTTCCAGATGGCACTGCCTGGTGTGAGACGAATGTGGCAATGCTACGTCCGGTCTGGAGGAATCGGTCAGCTCAAAGGTGGGCTGGGTTGCTATTGGAGGGCCGCACCCAACCAGGTGGGATGGGCTAGCAGTGGACCGGACCTGTAGCCCAGCGGACTGGGTAGGACCCGGGTCAGGCCGGACCTAGTTCGATTCGGTCCAGCCAGGTTGGACTGGACTCGGACCCAATCGGCCCATGTTTCACTAAAATGCCTATAACTTTCAAACATAGCAACCATTTGATGAGAAATATTTGGTGTTAGGACCCTTGTGACAAGATGGTCCTTTTGAGATACTCTAGGTGAGTTTTTGAGGAAGTTAGAGGAAGGCATACTAATTTTAAGAGTAGTCTCTCCCAATATGAGCATACATTGAGAAAATTCAGGGTAGTTCCCTTGAAGAGAAGTTAGGATGGTTACTCCATTGAAAAATCAAGGCATAGGTACTCCTTATCCCTCTGATTATGTAAAAATGGGACTCCCCACATCATGGGTGTAGGTTTTTTCCTTCAGGTAGTTCCCTTCAAGGTTGTTACTCCCCTGAAGGACTAGGGTGAGGGTTTTCGGAGATGTTCATGAAGGAAGAGTAGGTACTCCCCTGTGGGACTAGGGAGTGGGTCCTCTAACCTTGGATTATGTACTCCCCTAGAGGACTAGGTCATGGTCCTCCATATTTAATGCATATAGAGTCGATACTCCCCTATTGGGTAGGGAGCAGGTCCTCTACTGTAGGATTCATTGCTGCCCTTCCATTCTAGGGAGTGGGTCCTCTTTACGCAGTGCTACAGTAGAGTCAGTACTCCCTTTTCATGCCAGGGAGTGGGTCCTCTAGCCTTGGATTGGTACTCACCTAACGTACTAGGGTGCGGGTCCCCCATAGCAATCAAATTTATAGAGTCGGTGATACCCTATATTACCAGGGTGCGGGTCCTCTAGTCACTTAGTGTTACTCCCCTATCGGGTAGGGTGCGGGTCCCCGATATATGAAGTTGTACTCCCCTAGCGATTTAGGGTGTAGGTCCTTCATGAGTAGTACTCCCCTATTAGAACTAGGGTAGGGGTCCTCACTTACGGAGTCGTACTCCCCTGTCTTCGAGTAGCGATGGGGAGCGGGTCCTATGTTGGAGTTGGATCTCCCTCGACTGTAGGACACTGTTGTGAGGAGAGGGCCCCTCCAATTGATGTGAATGATACCTAGATCAGAGCTAGTGATCCCTTCATGGGATGAGGTGTGGGCCACTCCTTACAGGAGCAACTGAGGTATCACAGGTTATACTGGAGTAGTGATCCCTCAACCTTGCGCAGTGGAGAGGGGCGGGCCTCTTCACTTGGGATTCTTTAGTCTTGCATTGGGTGCAAGATTGTGACGGCTAGACCTCTAGTGTCAGGCACTAGTGTTGGACCTAGTATAATATTCCTGATGGAGCATGCTCTCTCGGGCATACCATTATGAATGGTAGGATTATACCCGATGGAGTATATCTCTTGGATGGGTGTTATCAGGGATGAAAATCTCATGGAGCGTGTACTCCTAGTTTATGTGTTATTCTTTGAGCCATCTGTAAGAATCTTGGTACTGGATATATGGTTGGACCTTATGCTTCTTAGTGTTTTAGATGAGTATAACTGGATATTCTTTGTATATGTATGGGCATATACCTGTGTAGAGATGATTTTACATTTCTTTGTGGTTTCCCTCTTGTGTTTTACCTTTGTGGTTTTGGGGTCCCCTACTGAGTATTGTTTTACTCACCCCAACACAGGATTTTCCACCACGTTTCGTGTCTTGTGAAAAAAACTGACACTTCAACATAGTCCAGAGAGGATCAAGACTAGGTGGGCGAGAGCAGACAGATGAGGCGTACTCCTACGACTTCATGTAGCTACCATCCCCTACCCTTCGGGTAGGATTTTTGGCAGATGAGTATAAGATACTAAAGTTTTTAATTATACTGTATTTTCTTTGGTGGGCTTGTATACTGGACCAGTTTTACCACCCTGTACTTTATTTGTTTTTGTACTCTCATTTTCTTTTACTTAGTGTTTACTTTTCAACTTTTTGGATTGGAGTTCTGAGTATGTGTGTGCACAGGTACTTGGAAAATGCCTCCCATTTGCAGGATAATGCCTTTAGTGCTAGTCTCCATCCCCTATACTTTTGGATTCGGGCTTGGGGTAGTCGCTGCATGGGCCTCGGGGAACGATTCATGATAATCCTTGTGGTGTGGTGATGAATACAGGGAGTCACATCACTTTGTGAAGGTAGTAGTCCACTCGTACACGAATGACATTGTCATCTTTCAGTGAGTGAAAAGGTAAGAAATAAAATGATATATTATATTTTAATAATGATAAATATGTCATGAATATAATAATTATTTTAGGTATATTTTTCATATTTATCCTTATAATCATCCATGTAAATCATTAGTGAAAAACAAATCACATCACTTCGTGAGGCAGTAGTATGTCGTACACACAAACGACATTATTGTATCCCCAATGGAATGGAAAGTAAAAAAGGTATATGTGATATAATTAATGAAGATTCATAATTATTTTATAAATAAAAATATATATACATTATATTCATTATCATACCCAATATTGAGATGTGGTAATGAGAAAAGGAATGACATCGGTTCAAGAGGAGGTAGCCCACTGTACACACAAACAATGATTTCGTAACCCATTTGATGGGACTGAAGATGGTGGTAAGTCATGACCTTAAAAAAACATATCAGTATATTTAAGATATTTATGTTATTATATAATCCTGATTTAATATTAATTTAATTATTTGAAGAAATAAATAACTTAAAAAAGACCGTTGAATAACATTACCTCTTCTTCGGGTATCCTCTTTAGGTTTGCACCAAAATCCTTCCTAGGTTTTACTTTTAAACGGAATAAGGATTTGAGGATTAGATGAGGTATTTTGGGAAGGTATTTGGTTAGTTTTTTCCCTAAAAAAGAGTTTTAATGTATTCATAATAGAGGATAGGGGTGGCCTTTTATAAGTGAGATGAGTGGAACACTTGTAATTTTTGAAAATAAAAAGGTGTACCCTTGTTTTTCACATTCCCAAAGGATCAAAAATAGAGTATTATAGATACTTAGACATTATAGGGTCCAAATATAGCCGTATAATATATTTTATACAAGTTTTTAGGTCATTTTAATGCTTCTATTTTTAGTTTAACCCCTTGGTAAACCCATTTTTATCTTAACTATGGTAATTAATTTTTACTATTTTTGCTATTAATTTCGTTAAAAATTCAAGTTGACCTTATTATATAATATAAATAATATATGATTACAAATATGGAATCCATTTCTCTAAATTCAATTTACAAAATTAGAAAATTTTAATTTAAAATTAATCTGGTAGACGTGACGAGAAAGAGGGTTTTCAAAGAGAAAATGTTTAAAAGTTTACAAAGTTTTTATATCCAATTTCAATATTAAATTGATTAAAATAGATTAAATTGTATTAATATATTTATATAATTTAATAAGTTTTACTTTAAAACTAATTTAAAATAAAATTTAACTTTATAAATAATTTAAATGAAAAGTTAACTTTCAATTAAAATTCAATATTTTTCACTATTCGTCAAAAAATTAATATTTTCTGAAAAATATCAAAACTTCACCCTAAGATAATTTTGGTATGCTGATTTTAAAAAATAAAATTATTTTTTCAAATAAATTTTCTAAAATTTTCAAAAATTAGTTTTAAAATAAGAGCCCAAAAGGCAATAAAAACGTTTTTTTAGAAAAATATGGTTTTTAGGCATAAAATTGGATTTATTCTTATCACTTATCTAAAAAACATATAAGATGATTGTTTAAAATTTGATTTAATTTTTAATATATAAATTTCATGAAAATAATTCACCAAAATTGTTTTGATTAATGTATTGATGTAAATCATATTTTTTTTATAAAAATAGTTTTCCATAAAAATATTTCCTTTATTTTCAAAAAGTTTATATTTTCATTTTTAGTTAATTGGTCCTAAAATAATTGATTATATTTATATACCATATATTTTTCATAATTTATCTAATATTATTCATTAAAATCATTCCAATGCCCAGGTGATGACTATAATTTTAAATAATAATATTTTAATATTGTGTCATGCTTCGTTTAAACTTAGTATTGTATGCAACTCAGACTATGATCGGTGTTGCATGTAACAAAATCCAAACTCATAATTTCATGTATTTAAACTCAATGTTGCGTATGATTTAAAATATCAAAAATATTAAATTTATTTAAAAAATATATTTCACAAAATCTCGAGGTGTTGAATTATACCCACATTAAAATGAATTTCTCCCTCGAAATTCATCTCGGTAATCAATGGTTAAACATTTGAAATTGCTTCATAGAAACCCACATTTTAAAAGGGTATGATAAAACATACTCTTAAAAAAGAGAAAGGGATATGTGAAATTCATCTAGATTAAAACGTGGTAGGTCTCCAAATAAGAGAACAAAGGTGGGAAGTAAAGATATGGACATGGAAGAAAAGGGTATATAATTATAGAGAGTGATGGAGATCATTGGGAAAAAAAGTTTAGCACTAAATAAGATCCATAATAAAATGATAAGTTATTCCTTCTATATCTAGTTTAAAAAAAGTTATCCTTGGTTATCCAATATTGATAAATCTTTATATGGTGAAGTAATATGTTAATCTCTAAAACCAAATCCAAAGTTCAGATTAAACCATTCCATAAATGGTTAATCTTATAACCCTTACAAAATTTAAAATTTATAAATAAAGTCACTAAATTTCAAAAAGTCAAAATAACATTAATCCCCCATATATCATAAAGTATCTCTTGATTTTCACATACCAAACATGTGAATATATTCATCATGTATTCTCTTGATAAATGATAATAACTTGAATTTCTATAAAACCTTATTAAAAACATACATTCATACTCATTACTTGCATAAAACATAGATTATTGGATATATTCCTTAAATCCAAAAATGTTTTGAACTCCATCAATGATAGTATAAACCAATTTGTCAAAAACGATCATTAATCGCTTCCAAAGCAATTAGTACTATCCAATTTACTTATTCATATACAACATATATTTATCCCAAAATCATTATCTCAACATTAGGAACATATTAAGGGTTATATTCCCTTAATTAAAGTATCACTTTTCTTGTCCATCGATACCATTTAAAATATTTTTTTCAAATCCTTAATGAAAAACTTATATTGAACAATCCTTATATATTATATGATTCATATAATATAATCCTTGAATTTAAATATATTAATAATTCAATCATCCCACTTCCTTATCAAACCATTAACTATGATTCATCATCTTATTAATTAATACCACTTTCCTAAAATATGAAATATTAATCATGTCTTAACATTCATTAACCTCAATTTAATCATGCTTATTATGTTTTCAACTAAATATTTCATTTTTATTACTTCAAAGAGTTCCAGAAACAAACATTAAACAAGTACCAATAGGGAAACAAAAAAGAAAAATATGATTAGGGTAGCCTAAAACAAGTAAAATTATCCATTACATTAACCAAAATTTTTAATTTTCCTTTGTAGTTACTTGATTTGTGTCCTTCTTTTTGACACACAAAACATCTTCTCATCCCTATGAAACATTCCCTTGAGTGTTTATTCCCATATTATCAACATATTAGGAACTTAATCTTCTTTCCTCCATGGTCTCCACTACCCAAAACTCTCAAATAACTCTATCCTTGTCTTATTTGGTGAGTCCAAGAGTTGGTTAAGGTTCATGTTGTTAATCATGATCTATGATATGAATGATATGTGTTATTCTGATAGTATTGTTTATGTTAAACATAAGAATTATGATTAAATTGAGTTTTATGAATGTTAAGACATGATTAAAATTTCATATTGTAGGATAGAGTTATTAAGGAATAAGATGATGAAGCCTAGTTAATGCTTTGAGAAGGAATTGGGATGATTTAAGTATTTATATATTGAAATTTGAGGATTATGTTTTATGAATCATGAAATATATATGGATTGTTCAATATAATTTTTTCATTAAGGATTTAAAAAAATATATTAAATGGTAATGATGGACTAGAAAAGTGATTTAATGGAAAGTTAATATTTTTATTAAGGTAAGATAAACCTTAATATGTTCCGGATGTTGAGATAATGATTTTGGGATAAAGAGATGTTAGATATGAATAAGTAAATTGTATATAATTGATTACCTTGGAACTGATTAATGATTTGTTGAAAAAGTGGTTCATTATATCATTTATGGATTTTAAATCATTTTTATATTTAATTAATATATCTAATAATCTATGGTTTATGTAAGTAATAAAGAAGCATGTATGTTTTCAATAAGGTTTTATAGTAATTCAGTTCATTACAATGTTTCAATAGAATACATGATAAAATTATTCACATATTTGGTATGAAATAATCAAGAGATAATTTATGATATATGGAGGATTAATGATAGATTTATTTTAATAAATTTAGTGACTATTATAAATTTTTAATTTTTTAATGGTTATAAGGTTAACTATTTATAGAATAGTTTAAGTTGAACTTTGGATGGGGTTTTATAGATCAACATATAACTTCACAATATGAAGATTTATCCATATTGTATAACATATGATAACATTTTTTAACTAGATATATATGTAATGACTTATAATCATATTATAGATCATATTTCGTGATATTTTTTTCAGTTATCTATATCACTCTCTATAATTATTTATGATTTTCTTACATGTCCATATCATCACATCCCACTTATGCTCACATATTTGGAAACCTAGTATGTGTTATTCTATATGAATTGTTCACTTATTATCCTCTTTTTCAAGAGTATATTTTATTAATACTTTTTAGAATTTGGATTTCTATGAATTAATTTTCCAATGTTAAAACTTTGATGATCGAGATGAATTTTGAGGGATAAATTCATTTTAAGGGGGGTGGAATGTAACACCCTAAGATTTCTTGAAATATTTTTTCAAATGAATTTAATCTTTTTGATATTTTTTATTAAACATAACACTATTTTTATCTTTCATTACATAAAAAACTAAGTTTTTCTTGCGTTACATGCAACATTGATCTTAGCTTGCATCACATGCAACACTGAGTTCAAATGAAACATGACACACAATTAAAATATTATTATTTAATATGATAGTTATCACCTATCTGTTGGAATGGAGGGTATTAATAGGATTAAATAAATTATAAAAATATATGGTTTACATACCTATATAAAATTAATTCTTTGGTGACCAATTAATTTAAAATGAAAATAAAAATTATTTTAAAATTAAGAAAATATTTTTTTGAAATGTATTTTTAAGCAAAAAAATAAGTTTTAACTCAATAAATTAATCAAAAAAATTATTAAATTATTTTAATGAAATTTATATATTATATATTCAATCAAATTTTTAACATTCATCTTATGTGTTCTCTATAAAAAATATAATAATAAATCTAATTGTATGCCAAAAATTGTATTTTTCTAAAAAACAGTTTTTCCGACTTTTGCACACTTATTTTAAAAATAATTTTTGAAAATTTTAGAAAATTTATTTGAAAAAATAAAGTTAATTTTATAAATCATCATGTCAAAATTATATTATGGTATATTTTTTATAATTTTCTATAAATATTAATTTGTTGATAAATAGTGAAAAATAATAAATTTTAATTAAAACTTTCCTTTTAATTTAAAATGTTTATAAAGTTAAATTATATTTTAAATTGGTTTTAATGAATAATTAGTTAAATTATATATATATATTAGCCTTATTTATGTCATTTTAATCAATTTCATATAAAAACTTTGTAATCTTTTGAATATTTCTCTTTGAAAATCTGTTTTCTCATCGCATCCGCAGGATTAATTTTAAATTAAATTTTTCCACATATGTGAATTTATTTTGAAAAATGGATTAAATTTTTTAAATTAAAATAATTTATATTATCTAATATGTTCAACTTAATTTTTGACCATAATTAGTAGTGAAAACAATAAAAATTAATTACTCCAGTTAAGATAAAAATGGGTTTACAGAGGGGTTAAACTAAAAATATAAGGGTTAAAATGACCTAAACCAATATAAAATAAATTGTATGACAATATTTAAACCCTATAATGTATATATATCTATAATAATCCATTTTGGACCCTTTTTCCATGTGAAAAACATGGTTACACCTTTTGCTTTCAAAAATTATAAGTATGTCACTCACCTCACTTATAAAAGGCCACCCCATCTCTTATCTTCTTAACACATTAAAAAATTGTCAAATACCTACCAAAATAGCTTAAAAACTTCCCTCTTATCATCAAATAAGCCTTATTTTGGTTATAAATCTAACATAGGAAGGATATTTGTGAAAACCAAGGGAGGATTCCTGAAGAAGAGGTAACATTCTTTAATGAGCATTTTTATTTTATTTCTTCCTCTACCTTATTCAATTATTATTAAACCATGATAATTTAATAAAATTATTATATTAAATATAATTATATTTTTTATGTTAAAGTAATTTCCTACAACCTTCTCCACTTCCATCAAATGTGTTATGAAATCATCATTCGAGTGTACAGAGGACTACCACAACGCGAACCGATGACGTTCATTTATCCATTACCAAATCTAGTGGTTTTGAATGATGATGCATATAAAGTATATATATGATATTTATAACAAAATTATACATTTTTAGTCATTATATCATATATACCTATTTAATTTCCATTCCATTATGAGATAGGATAACTTCACTCGTGTGTATAGAGAACCACCACCTTACAAAGCGGTGTGATTCATTTTTCACAAACAATTTACATGGAAGATAATAAGGATAAATATATGTGATATACATGAAAAAATTATTATATTAATGAAATATTTATCATTATTAAAATATGATATATCATTTTCTTTCTTACCTTTTCACTCACTAAAATATGATAATTTCTTTCTTGTACGTGTGGACTACCACCTTCATGAAGCGATGTGACTCTCTCTTTTCATCACCATACCACATGGTTTGTCATGAAACTCTACCCCAAAATTGTATACCTCTTAGGCTAGAAATGAGAGAATAGAGATGGTGACTACCTTATTCCCACTTCCAGTAGGCCCAGGGATGGAAACTAGCACTGAGGATATAATAACCATGCATATGGGAGGCATTGCCCTCTAAGAGAACATGCGGAAGAGAGAGATAAGAAAAATACACCAATAAAAACCTAATTATACATATATATATATATAATAAAAATTGTAAATATTCAATGTCATATATTACTAAAAAATGAAAATAAAACTACAAGTAATAAAAGATAAATATGACAATGAGCACAAAGCCCACACAGATCCTGTAAAACCATGATCTATTAATATTTAGATCGATCTAAAACCAGCTCTATATGACCTAAAAAAATTTATATATTAGTAGGGTGAGAATAATAGTATACTCAGTAGGATCATCCTCAGTTCCTCTCATACAGAAGATAAATAAATCATGCTAAAGCATAGTGAAAAATAGTGAAACTAACTCATCACCTAAATAGGTATACTAAGTTATCAGCCCCACCATGTATAACTATCACAAAGTATCACATACAAGAGACAATATAATATAATAATGAAATTTTAAGGGTACCACTCTCATGCTTCCCCATTGGTTTTACAATCTTTTCCAACATTTCACATCCTAAACCATCTCTCTCCAAAATAAGCCAGTCCGAAGACATAGGGAAAAGGTGTCACAACTTGCTCCTCATACATAATATCATCCCATATCACATATACATATAGTATTGAATCCATTTCAGGTACCCACCATATCATATTTGACATGTATCATACATTATGTATTATACCTCAAGCTATTACATCTCATACACCGAGTAAGTACCATAAGGAATCATAGCCTATACACATCATGCATATAATAATCATTTAGATGCTATATCTAGTAATAAATGCGTGTGAAATAACCACAATACATTATACCCCTCTACACACATATATTAGAAAACTAACCACCACATATACATGCTAAAGTAACTATTAATAGAAGAGAGTAGGGCTAGAGGGGGTAGTTATACACCAATCCTTCCATTGAGATGTTGGGGGAAACACCCTACTAAATTCCATTGGGTTTCAGTATCCCTAACTGACATGGGTGATGCAGTGTATGAAATAATATAATATACTATATATAATATATCACACTAACACATTATTGGCATAACCTAGTCTTACACTCAACTAAAGCTAACATCGCTTGGACTCCCATCTACCACTACTAAGACCAGATATCCACAAGTACACAAGCATTTATAAGATTTATATTAATTAATTATATCCTTTTTATCATTTAGTTTAAATAATTAATTCATTATTCATTAATTAAACATTAACATTATTTCAAGATATATTCATTAATCATCAGAGTGAATTACAAGGCCTCCAGTAATATCCCAATTGAGTCCAGGGTTTATCAAGATTAATGTATTTTCGTCATTTTCATTCCAAAAACATGAACCCTGTGGGTTAAGAATTATTTATTCATTATTAGCATCATTCCATGAGATAGGTACTCTATAAAAACCATCTTAATCTACCACTAAGAGGAAATATGCAACCAATCACATCCAGTTGCCTCAAGAAGTGGGGAAAGGGATGCAGACAAATCAAGAAACCCAACCATCATCCATTAAATAGATTCATAAGTGAGAATCCCATCTCTCATCATCATTAAATGGGTAAGCCTAGATTTAACATGTTCCATCATCTTTGGTTCCATCCCTGACACCCACATACTTATCACAATGCATCTCAACATAACAGGCATCAACTACTACCACATCATCTGGGCCTCCATGTCCCATCACATCATTCATCCATAGATTAGCCATCCTAGGTGCATATCATATCTAGGCCTCCCCACTATATATAAAATCACATAGAAAAGCTCATTTCTAAATTACATAAGAAAAAATTAGCATGAATCAAACAAGCACATCCAATTGAGAAATATAGTCCCCAAAACATGGCATATAGCTTTCACACATAAATGATCTCTCATGGATCCAAACTCAAGGCACTAAACCTTCAAAAGTATGTGGAAAAATCAGGCCCTATAAATTATTTATATCACACAACCTATTTTTATTCCATATTAATTAATTGATTCATTAATCACAGGTTCCAACTATGGGAAACCTAATGCATTAATTTATAACAAGCTGTCAAAAGCTAAATATGCTCTTAGAATTAAATTATTCTCATTATAATTTATTTTATTATTGTCATCAATAGGAATTAACATGTTTCTCATTCTTTATCAATTCCATCGACACATGAAACATCGCATTTAATTAATCATGTGCATTGCATCAATGTTATTATCATCAAATTATAAGAAACACTAGATTCAAATATGCCTCTTTTTAAATTATTATTAAGAATATTAATTATCAATTAATTATGGATTTAAGTTCTTTATTAATTTCCATAAATAAAAACATGTTAAATTGTATCATAAAAACATTTTAATTCTAATAGTATAGATAGAACACAATATAGAAAAACAAGAGGCAACCTATTATATGGTATAAAGAATCAACATGTGATCGCTACAACCCATTTCTTTATTATTCTAGTTAAAATATTTATTAGGTTAATTACATTTATATAAAAAGGGATAAACCATTCCCAATGTACAATTTCACATAAATAAATAGAGAAATAATGAATCCCCTGCCTCAAAGGCGTTGATATTATTCACATGAGAAGAGACCAACATTACGGATCTCAACCACCTCTCCTATAATAAGTATCATACCTTCAAGGATGTTGATGCACAACCACACCAACAAACAACCAAGAAAAAATCCATCAGAATCATAGAGATGATCCTCCATCACATGGAAATAATAAAATGTTGAAACTTGATTGAAGAACTATAATATAAGAGTTAGAACATACCTCGAACCACTATGGATTGAAGATAGAAACCCAAGGATCAATCTCTATCAAAGGAATCCCCAAACACCTAGAAAGAGGGTCCCCGATAGCCTGTAAGCTAAGAGAATTCATAGGGTTTTATGGAAACCCAAGGCACAACAGCATTTATATGCATTCTACACAGGATATTTACACAGCATGAAACCCCTTTTCACATCATGAAAATATTGGGATTCATATCTTTTAAAAAAACACATATCCTAGAAGGATTAATTCCTAAACATTTACACATCATTTAACACCCTATGAAATGGCCTAAAAACCATGAATAATGAATATATGATATGAAACAAATTTACACACTATATATTCTCCCTACTTCCAACTTTTAGCAGTTGAACCCCTCTAGACTCACTCCACACCTCATCCAAGAACAAAGAGCTTTAGAAACATGAAAAGGGTCGATCTACATGGATTTGGGTCCTTACATTATATACCTATCAAACAATTCTCATCCTAAATAATCCAAACCCAATCCCAGAGAGAGATAGAAAAGGGGAGATCTGAATAGGCACCCCATGAGGTACCTCTCATGGATCTTTCTATAATTGGAGATCAACCACCTCATCAGATGAATATAACAAATCCAAACAACAGTGAAAAAAATCATAAACACTTTTTCATGGGAGATACCTCTCAAACAAAATTCAATCCACAATAATAAAAAAGAGGAAACCATCTCATAAACCAGAAAGGTCAACATATATAAGAGAACAATGTTACAAGAGAAGATATAAACATCAAACAACTTGGGATACTAAGTAAGCATCTACAAATTTTTTTCCAAGGTACTCTAATCCATGCCTCCATGTTACCACAATATATTAACTAAGAGAATATCACACCCACAAAACACCTTCTTCGAGCAGTCCTGGATCTCCACAGGCCACTCCTCGAAGGTCGTATCATCATCAACATCAATCTCACCTCAATCAAGGACATGTGAGTTGTAATGAAGATAAAAAATTATATAATAGATGTGAAAAACAACATGTAACTGGATCATAAATAGGGTAAGTTCTATAAAAAATGTGACGGATCCAACATGATCCAACACCTAGAAAGTCCTAAAAACTAGAGATAAAGCTTACTCACATGACCAAACCTTTGCTACACATGATGAGGATTAACCTTCAAGAACACATGATATCCATTTTAAAACTCCAAAGGTCTCATCCTATGATCATCATAGTATTTTTGACAATCCTACACTGCCTACATCATATCTTGAATTGCGTATAACATCTTTGTTATATTCTGTACTAGTTTCAGCCTAAGAATTGTTTCCTCTTCGACATCAGACTATCAGAATGGGGAACTATAAGGTCATCCATACAAATATTAAAATCTTTACATAACAACTGTACAGTGGAAACTATAATTGTAAGAAAACATGAATAAGGGAAGATGCCTCATCAACAAATCTCCAAAATCTAGGACACAAGAGTACAACAAGACTTTAAGAGTATGGATGGTATGCTCTGTCTGACTATCCTTTTGTGGATGAAAAGAAGTTATAAGGTATAACTGGGTATAAAAAAGCATGTTGGAGAACTCTCCACACCCTATAGATGAAACAAGGATCTTGATCATATATTATCATACTAGAGACTGTTTAGTTTCACCACCGCCTCCAAATACTACCTTGATAAAAAAACTCCAATGGGATTGACTCCCTAATCACTATAAAATGGGATGATTTCATCAAATGATCCACTTTCACCCATATAGCATCATATAATCAATGATATATAGGTAAACTGGTAAAACATTACAATGATATGTCCTCTCACTTCCACTGGGGAATATCTAACAGCTAGAGAAAACCACCAGGAATATTGTTCTTGGCCTTCGCCTTCTAGAAGACCAAACATCGAGAAACAAACTTTGCAACTACATGATTTAATCCAGGCCACCAAAACTAACCTATCAAATCTTGATACATATTATTCACATCAGGATGTACCACCAAAGGTAAGATATGGAACTCATGGAGAACAATATCATGCATCGCCGAAGGAAGGAAAATCCTTCCCTAGAATAACACCTGGTGTTTTCCATCCTCATAAAAACCATAAAATGAATTTCTAAAAACAACTCAGACTCTATAGAACTCCACCTCATAATCTCCTAGCTGGGACTCCTCCACCTACTACACCAAAGATGATCTCACTATCATTTGGTATAACCTCTACCTCTAACCTCTCCCATATCTAGATTAATTACCAAGAGTTCTTTCATAACTCTCCATGAATCTCTAGATTCATGCACAACATCATTATGTGACTTCCTACTTGGTGAATCGGCCACAAAATTTCCCTTTCCTGACATATAAAAAATATAAAATTAATGGTCTTACAATAATTCTATCCACTTAAATTGATGAAATTTCAAGTCATGTTGGGATAATACATACCTCGGGCTCTTATGTTTTGTAAAAACCACAAAATACTAACTGATGAGGTAATGTCGCCACAAATTCAAAGAGAACACAACATCCACCAACTCAAGATCATGGGTGGCATAGTTATGTTCATGGGGATCTAACTTTTGATACCCATAAGAAATAATTGATATCTACTACATCATAACATAGCCTAAACTAGGATGAAAATCATTACAAAAAAACTCAAATTGAACTCCTTTTATTAGAAAAAAAAGGACTAGAGCACTGAACATCTTCTCGTTCAGGTACTAAAAACCCATATGACATTGGTCAATAAACAAAAATTCCTGATCCTTTTAGTTCCAGGTTATTATATGATTCATAACATAATAAAAATCATTTACGAACCTCCTATAATATCCTATAAGGCCAAAGAAACTCAGCACTTATGCCACTATCTTGGGGGCTACACAAGATGGAAACACCACTATATTTTAAGTATCCACATATAATCCCTATTGAGACATGGAATTACCTAATAAATGGACTTCATTATCCTATAAATCACACTTTAAAAACTTCTGAAATATCCCTCAGGATGAATAACTCTAAAAATGGTATAAAAATACTCTGCATGATCCTCCTTATATGCGGAGTACACATGGATATCATCAATGAAAACCACTATGAACTTATCCAGGAACACATTGAACACTATTTTCATCAACCCCATGAAAATGGATATAGAATTCCTCACATTTAATGACATCGCAACAAACTCATAATTACCATGATAATAATAGAAAGCAGTCTTCTGAATATCCTCATTATTCACCATCATCTGATGATATCTTAAATAAAAATTGATTTTTGAGAATAAAATTATCCCATTAACTTATCAAATAAACAATAATCTATAGAATAGGATAGTGTTTCTTCACAATCACTTGGTTTAAGTGACAATAATCGATATAAAGTTTCAAACTTCTATCAGCCTTATTTATGAACAAAATTGGTGCACCCCAAGGTGAAAAACTATACCGAACAAAACCTTGCTGTAAAAGATCATCAAGCTATACTCACAGCTCTAGAAGCTCAACAAGTTTCATCCTATGAAGATACATCGAGATAAGAGACATTTATGGATATAGAACAATCCCAAACTTGATCTCATGTTAAGGGAGTAACACTACAACATCCTCTGGAAAGACATCAGGGTACTCTTACATAACCCTAGAAAACACCAACTGTTGAACTTCTGATGAACATAGGATCTAATCATACATAAAATAATACAATTATGGAACACACATCTTCCCTATATGAGGGTCCCTCTAACCAAAAAACACCTCTATCTCTCCATCAATATCATAAAACATGACCTACCTCCTGAAGCAATTCACAATAGCCAAAACTAAATACAACCAATCCATTCTTAGGATTATTTCATATGGTTGTATTTATAAACATAGGAAGTCTCCCCAAGAATTGTGTTAACCCATAACTAGCTCAAAGTCTCTATGAACTTCATTAAATTTAGCTCGAACTTCTTCCTTCATAGTCAATGCCAATAGAACTAAAAGCCTTTCTACTGTAAGTCCCAAAAAATGGACAAGGGTAGATGATATAAAGGAGTGTGTTTCTCTTAAATTAAATAAATAATTCGCCTATGTAGAAAATAATAAAATGGTACCTCAAACAATGTTCTTCTCATCAAACATTGGAAATTCTAAATCATGAATATGACCATGACCTACTCCATAGCTAATTTTTCCCTTCAGATGACCACCTCCACAGTTGTGCTCTACTCTCTGAGGAAAAGGAGAATCTTGGGGTTATACTCTTCTTATCACATCTCCTCTCTATTGATCCCAATATAGAGAAACATTTTACTACGGACTTGGCTAAAACTGCCTCAACAGAGGAACCTGAAGTGGAACACTTAGCACATGCTAATTGGTTAGAAAGGTCAGTCACTCTCACAATTGATGAACTCATCCTACATAAGAAAATATTTTATTTTATCCCTTGACATTAGTCTGAGATCCACCACCACTAGATGAATTAGATGATGAGGTCTCAGACCTACCCCCAGTTGACCAAAAGATCTTTTGTACTGACAATTGGGAACCTTGGACCATATATCTAGTTCATGTTGAATCCTAATGACTCCCTTATCATGATGATCTGGTTTTGGATAGTGTTCCCTCAATAACCTCTACTCTCACCAGCACCTCAAAATGCATCTTCAGCTTAGGAGGGGTGTTCTGGTGCTAGATCTATGGAACCAAATCCTCCTAGAAATTCTGCACCCTATACTCATCATCTAGATATAGGTTTGAAGTATATTTCATAAGGGTCTTGAAATGAATCTCGAACTCTCACACGATGGAATCCCCTATGGAAGGGTAAGAAGCTCTCAACAACTATCCACCTTCATGGTTGAAGAAAGGGACTTTTCTTAAATTTGGTCTTAGAAATTATCCCATAAGACTACTGACTCCTAACAATCCTCTAAGAATAAGAACCACCATTATCTCACTGCTTCACAGAGTAGCATCATAGCTAACCAAACCAAGTACTCCATATGAGTACAGATTGAAATGAAAGTTATCTCATCCTCCTCCAACCAGTATTCTTTGATTGAATTAAAAACATATCCCTCATACATTTTTATACTCTAGTACTAAAACTCTCGTATTTTTATCCGCCAAGTTTCATTATCAACAACCTCCACTCTACAGTGATCTACTGACACATCCTACTGAACATCCTCGACGTGAACCTGATGAGGACATCGACTTGGAGACATACCTGGAAAAAGAAGAAACTTTTAGATCTTCTAAACTTGGAATATTAAATACTTAACATTAATTAATTAATTAATTATTATCTTCTTGAGGTTTTAACATATCCTAAGGTCTAACCATTTCAAACATAGGTGCAAAGAA
The DNA here is from genome assembly GCA_963277665.1 of Viscum album. Classification (NCBI taxonomy): domain Eukaryota; kingdom Viridiplantae; phylum Streptophyta; class Magnoliopsida; order Santalales; family Viscaceae; genus Viscum; species Viscum album. The sequence goes on from OY728123.1 coordinate 1,987,848,655, forward strand.
TAATGATGCATTGTCCTTTCCAATTACTCTACCCAAAAAATAGTTTCAGTTCATTTAGTAGGCTTTGTAATCTTAATGGACCTTACATCAGATCATAGGGGGCCCTAAATACTCATTTCATAGCCAGTATCTTGAGATTACATAGCTTACTAAACTTAGTTGACACTATTACCCTACGAACCCATGTAACTTCACTTGTGCCTAACTCAAAACATCATCTTATCCCACAACTTGAACCTCTAATACCACTTTACCATGAACCCCTACCCCAAAAGAGTATTGTTCTTAGGCTGGTAATGAGAGAAAGGAGATGGTGAATGCCTAAGTCCCACATCCATTAGGCCTTGTGTTGGAGACTAGCATCAAGAGTATAATAAACATACATATGGGAGGCATTTCCCTCTAAGAGAACATACATAAGAGAGAGATAAGATAGATACACCAATCAACACCTAATCAGACATATATATATAAATAAATCTCAATTGAAAATATATAATTCCATACAATACTAAACAACTTAAAGGAAATCTACAAGTACCAAAATATAAAGATGCCAGTGACCACAAGTCCCAAACATCTTTTGCAAAACCACAAGCTAGTAATATCTATCATAATATCCAACCTTCACTATATAACCTGAAAAATAATATGTATATACATAGGGTGAGAATAATAGTATACTTAGTAGGATCCTCCTTGGAACCTCTCATGCAAAAGTCAAAGAAAGCATTCTAAAGCACAATGAACAACAGTGAAACTAACTCATCAACTAAACGAGTATACTAGTTTTCCAACCTCACTATGGATAACTCTCACCAAGTATCACTTACAAGTGAGAATATAATATAATAATGAAACATAAAGGGTATTATGATTCTAATTCTCCACTTGTTTTCCACTCTACCCCAACATTGCACATCCTAAGTTATCTCCCTCCAAAATAAGCCAGCCCAAAGACACCTAGACAAGGAATCACAACATTCACCTTCTGTATCACATAATCACATCATCCCATATCACATATCTATATAGTAACCAAGTAATTTCCCATATTTACCATAGCATGTGTAACATATATCATACATCAAATATTATACCTCAATCTATTAGATCTTATACACCGAGTATGTTCCTCAAGACATCATGGCCTATACACCTTATACCTACAATAATCATTCGGATATTATATCCATTAATACATATTTGTGAAATAACCATAAGACACTACAACCCTATACACACACATATGAGAAAACTAACCATCATGCATACCAGCACAAGTAATTACTAAGAGAAGAGAGTGTGGATAGAGGGGGTAGTCATCCGTCCATCTTCCCACTTTGATTTTTGGGAAAAGAATCTTCTAGAGTCTGCTGGTTGTCAGTATCCCTAACTAAAATGGGTAGGGTATCATATGAAATCATAGAATATATAGGATATAATATAGCTCACAACCACACTTTGAAAACAACCTAATCTTATACTAAACTGCAGTTAACGTCACTCAGACTCTTAGTTTCCACTGCTCTGACCAGATATCCTATAAGCACACAAGTATTTAAACAAGATACATTAATTACTTCTTTCCTTTTTCTCATTTACATTCAACAATTAATCCATTTTTCAGTAATTAAATGTTAAAAATTTTTCAAGATATATTCATTAATCATTAAAGTGAAGTCCAATCCCTCTATGAATATCCAAACTGAGCCCACAATTTATCAATATTAACATATTTTCAGCATTTTCATTCTATCAACACCAACTCCATGGGTTAAAAATTATTTATTCATTATTAGAATCATTCCATAAACTAGTTACTCTAGGAAAACCATACTAATCTACCACCAAGAGGAAACATGAAACCAAGCACATCCAGTAGCCTCAAGAAGGAGGAAAGGAATACAGAAAAAATAAGATGCCCAATCATCAGCCATTAAATAGATTCATAAGCGAGCATCCCAGATTTCAGAATCACACCAATGGGAAAGCCTATATTCAACTGATTACATCATCACTGGTATCATACCCAACACCCCCATGTATATCCCAATACATTTATCCATCAAAAGCGTCAACTACTACTATATCATCTAGTCCTCCCTACCCCGTTATATCAGCTAGCCCAAGCTCATATCACATCCAGGACTCCCCTCCCCATATCACATATCATACCAAATCTAATATTCCATGCACATAATAAAAATTTATATTAAAAAACAATAACTTACAACAAGGAAATTTAGGAATCAAAACAAGGAATCTTTCTTTCACAGATAAATGAGCTCTCACAGCTCCAAACTCAAGGCACTAGACCTTCACAAGAAGATGGAGAACTCAGGCCCTAACAATTATATTTATCACAAAACTGGTTCTTATTCCATATTGAATTAACCAATTAATTAATCATAGGTTCTAGCGATGAGAAACCTAAGGCATTGATCTATAACATGCTATAAAAAGAAAAAAATTCTCTTATCATTGAAACCATTCTCATTATCATGACTTTTATTATTATCATCAACATGCATTAACATGATTCACATTATTTATAAATTCCATTAACATATGGAACATAAATTTTAATTAATAATGTGTATTGAATCAATTATATTATCATCAAATTATAAGAAACACCAAATTCAAACATGCCTATTTTTAATTATTATTAAGATAATTAATTATCAATTAATTTTAGATTTACATTATTTTTCAATTTCTATAAAGAAAAAAATGGTAAACCATATCATAAAAAAATCTAATAATAATAGGATAGATATCACACTATCTAAAAAAATATAAAATATGTTATATAATATAAAGCATCAATATTTGATTACTACAACCCATTTCTCTATTAATCTGATTCAAATATTTATTAGGTTAATTACATATCCATTAAAAGGGATCAACCATTCCTCATTTAAAATTTCATGTAAATAAATATAGAATCAATTAATCCCCTACCTCAAATGTTCCAACGTTCTTCACATGAGAATGAACCAATGTTGCGGAACCTGGTCACCTCTCTCCTAAGAAGCTACATATTTCCAAGGATGTTCTGGCACAACCGCACAATCAAAAAATCAAGGAAAACTCAATTGAAATCATGCATATTGTCTAATATCACATGGAAATAATAAATTAGAGAACCCATATTGATGAAATATAAGATAATAGGTATAACATACCTCATATCTCTATAGATCAAATATGAGAGGCCATGTATTGATCCCCATCAAAGTGAAACAGCCCAAAATTTTATCAATGGAAATATCTTTCTTATAATTATGTCATATAGTATAATCACATTAAAAATAAAATACAAACATTATAAATGAAGAATGAATGAAATAAGAGGTGTTTATAGAAGTTAAGGAACCTATACCAATGAAATGGTAACTTTACCATAGGAATAGTAATATGACCCTTATGAATAGTAAACCAGAAAAATGAATAGTAACATCACCTATGAAAGTATAAATAAAATTTAGTCAACTTATGAATGGTAATATTATATAATTATATCATAGTATAAGTAAATAAATTTTTTAAAAATTATTAATTAAGTGTTGATATTTTTATAAAACATATGTATTTATTTTTAATTTTATAATTAATATAATGTTTTAAAAGAAACTTTATTTCTATAAAATTTGCTTATAAATTAATATTTTGTTATATTATGATTATAATATAATTTTATTTGATCTTAATAAATTTTTCAAAGCATTACAAAAGCAGTTATAATTTTAAAATTGGTATTTTCCAAGTAAAAGATGATTTTAATTAAAAATTAAATTTAGAAAATTTAGAAAATTATTTCTATAAAAATGAGTTAATTTTTTAATTATACATGTCAAAAAATGGTGAGGGTAATTTTTTTATTTTTCTAAAAAAATTGAATTTTTAGTGAATGGTAAAATACGGTAATTTACGGTATAAGATAAATACTTGATTTATTGAGTCATAGATGATGTATGACTAATGTAAGCACAAAATATCAAACTATAATTAATTATTTTAATATATTTTATGATAATTCTCAAACTATTCATAGTCTTTGGGCAAAATAATAAACTAATGAGTAAAATAATGAGAAAACACCTCTATCCTCTGCTATAAATACCACCTCTTCTCCTCACACCTCTCAAGATTTGAGCCATGTCCAAATTATACTAAAATATATTCCCAAACCTTTCCCCCATGTTTAGAATCTATTTTTCTCGTAAAAAGACCAAAATATTTTTCCTAAGGAGGCTCTCAAGGAGGATAAATTCAAGAGGTAAATTCCACTTTCCTTTTCTTTTATTTTCTTTTCAAGTTCTTTATTTTATTATTCTCTCCCCACCTACCCTAATAAAAATTTAATGATAACTAAAATAACTTAAATATACCTGAATTTTATTATTTTTATGGAATAATACATCATCAATTATTTTCCCTCTTCTTTTTTCAAAAAAATGAAAACATCGTCAGTGATGTATTAATTTATCACATTCAAGGTTGACAGGTTTCAATTTCTATTATCATATTTAAGGTTGGTCATGAAAAAAAATTATGGTTGAAACATAATATAATATATTTATTTTATCTTATTTAATGTTATAGAACAATTATATATACATGATATTAAATAATAGAACAAAACTAGTTCTTTATTATTGAAAAACTGTTAATATTAATCTAAATGATTATCATTAACATGTTATCTAATGATTCATCCTCATATATAGAAACAAAATAATATATAAGACAAATAAAACTTATTTATATTCATTAATAACATATGATTTTAATTATTTGGAATTATACCCATTCTACATGAACTTCCATGCTCATATACAAGCGAACCGATCATGAAAACTAAGAAAACGAACACTCCTGAACGATGAAATTGAACACTATAACTCATCAAAAAGATCATAAATGGACTTAATAAAATTATAATAAAACAATTAAATATATAAAAGTTTCTGGAATTATTAATTAATGAATATAATTTTATTATTCAGGACATTAAAATCAAATGCAGTACCGTTTCATACATAAGGTAAGGGATCCTTTCTAAACCTCTATTTTTTCCTTTGGGTTACACTTTCTCTATATTTACCCAAATGTAATTCCTCTTCAATTATATTTAATTATTATAAATTACGTTAATATGTTACAAAATATTTTATCCATTTCATATAATACTTCTTTGATGGGGAAATACATGTTTTAAAAAGGTTTCCTTCTCAATTCTTCCTGATAAGAAAACCTGATTAAAGGGAACTTCTCGATTTCTTACCCATTTTAAAATACCCTAGATAATCTATTTTCATTCACCATTATTTTTATAAAATCACTCATTTTATCATAAAAACTATCTTGGTTCAATTCTGGTTTTATACAAACAATTATTACTTTTCCAATTTAATGAATCTGGAAATTTTGCCCTTAAATCGTACTAAAATGTTTTATTTCTAAAGTTTCTTAAACATTATTTTTACATGTTTTCACTTAAAATTTACATCAATTATCATGATATATGTCTATATTAACTTATTAATTTCCATTTATTATTTAAATCCATCCTTTCATGTACACCATTATGATATTCCATTTTGATATGCCTTTTGACATGATTATGATACTCAATTATTTTCATAGGTAACCCTTATGTTTATGTTTTATTTCTTATGTATGATTATTTAAGTGGAAAACATATTCATGAACATGTCATGATGGTTTCACCCAAATTTAAATTCAATTTATTGGGTAATTTTTAGTCTCATGAGACGTCATGTGCAACAGTCTTGGTTGTTAGCCTTGACTTGTGCTCTATGTGCAACGGTCTTGGTGGTTAGACTTGACTCATGAACCTACATGTGAAATGAGCCTTGAATCAAGCTAAAGTCATGTTTTATGTTGTTTAAACATTACTATGATTCCATGATTATATTATCCCATGTTATATATGTTATGATTCTATATGTGTAATCATGTTCCATGCCTTTTTATATCATTATGTTATGCCTTTTAACCCATGTGCTAAGCTTTATTTTAATGTCTATTTCCTTACTAGGATTCTTAGATCATCCCTTTGTTCATGTTTTACCCAAGGTATCCTATACATATGTAAGGAATCAAAGGAAGTTAATATCTCCTTATTAATATTAAATAAAATTTGTTTTATTTTGGTTTCATATTGTTTAATTATGTATCTAATTTTCCAAAGACACTATACATTACAATCCTTGGTTTTTTTTAATGATTAAATATGCTTAAAATCATGTAATAATATGTGTAAAATGTTAGGTTTTCTATATGAATTAATCCCCAAATTCTTAGAAAGAGTATCTTCGACCACTTGGAAGTCGAGAAAAGTCATAGGGTTTGAGGTAAAACCAATGTGCTATAATATTTAAAGGTACACTACATAAGGAATTTACACGATTTGAAACCCCTTTTCATGTTGTTTAAATGTCAAGCTTCAAATATTGCTTAAAAATGTGTCACCTGAAGTATTTATTCATGAATATTTACATATCATGTATCACCACATGAACTAGACCCAACAATCCATGAATTGGCCTCAACAAGCCATGAAATACAAATACATGATGTGAAACACATTTACATAGAGTTTATTCTCCCTACTTATATATTTTACCATTCGAACCTTTCCAGACTTTTTCCAGACCTCCTCAAAGCACCACTAGCATTAGAAACATGCAAAGGTTTGGACTACATGGATTTAGGGCCTTACATGGATGATATTTATAAGTATATTTAAATAAATGATATGTTATTTATGATATTATGATCATTATTTAAAGAAAAAAAAATTACTTACCTTCTTTATTTAATGATCATTGAAAAATGGAAACATTACTCATGTGTACATATGACCTACCTTCTCCATGATCGTAATGTACTTAATTTCTCAAAACCATATTTCATTATTGGTATTAAAAGTATAATTGATATATAAATATGATAATTATTCCATTATAATAATTATATATATTATGGAATCATGATCAAATTAAGAGGATCAAAAATAAAAAATCAAAATATATACGAAAAACAAAGCAGTTATTACACAAAATGTAACTTTAACATGGAATTGTTAATAAAAATATAGCAAAATGACATAATTAAAGAATATATGGTATTATATATACAATTATGGTTCTTTAATAGATTTATAATAAACTTATATTTATTATATAGGAGTTTTGAACATGTATGAAGGAAGTCAAGACTTAAGGTAATGGATTTCTAGTCTCCCTTTTATTTTTGGGAGACATATAAAAATTCACCACTTGTTTCTTTTTTATAATGAATATAAAATATATTTGATGTGTTATATCATGAATAAAAATATTTTCATGATATTTAAATTTTCATCTGATGTTATTATTTATTAGATATTATGAATAAAAATATTACTAATGGGTAAGTGGTTTTCATCTCACTTTTTACTTCAGTGAGATACATTCCATATACACCACTTATTTATTATATGTGGTGTATATACTATCCATGAATGTATTTTAAAATTATTATCATGAAAATTATAGAGATTTACATATACATTTTATGATATCTCTTTCATGGGGTTTACAGTTCCAAAGATACCCAAGCGATAAGGGATTTTTGTCTCAATTTTCTTTCTTTGAGACATATGTTCTGTTATGCACCTATCTTATTTTATGAGGTGTATATACAAACCCTTTGAAATGTAATATCATGAATTTATTTATCCTAATTATATTTTATGTTTCATTTAATTTAATTATTTTATGGGGCTTATGATTCAAAGTCGCCAAAGTGGTAAGGGTTTTATGATACAATTTCATTGTTTGTTAGGATTATTTATGTTTATGATTATAATGATACAAACTTATGATCCGTCTCTTAAGAAACTTTTTAATTTTATTATCCTATAGTTATTTCATTATAATACATGTTTTCCCTTCATTTTTATCTCTTTATGTACTTAATAATTTAAAATAATTTTTTAAGAAAAATCATCTTTATTTCTCACTTCGGTCGAAAACCCTTTTTCTTCAAAAACTACATTTTATAAAAAAAATGTTTTCAAAAATGTTTTTAAAATTATAAAAATTATTTTTTTAATTTCATTTTTACCCATGTTTTAATTTTTTTTAAAAAAATAAATTAATATTCATGTTGTTTTCCAAATTATGCTCATTTGGATTTTACTAAAAATGTGAAATAAATATTTATTTTAATGTGTATGGCATGAAATAATTTTATATCACCATGACCATTATTTTCTTTAAATATTACATTAAAAGTTTTTAATTTTATTTTCAAATAAAATTATTTGAAAAATATTTTATAAATTTTAATTTTAAAACATTATTTTCATTGAAAGGTTATTTTCCTCAAGAAATGTTCAAAGTGGGTTTTCTTTCAAAATCATTCTCCATCTAAGATCGCATCCTCTGAGGTTACTTATGATTTACTAGGGATATAATTCAAGGATACCATTCTTATTATTTCTCTGAATTTTTCATGTTTATGATGACGTGATGTTTATGAAATTTTTTTCCCTTCCAGGAGCTATACCATGATAGAACTCTTATGAAACTTGCTTCTTTTCATAGGTTATGCTGTGATAAAATGATGAAATGATTATGAAACCTGTCTATTTTCCATATGTTATGATATGATTGAATATTTATAAACCCAATTTAATTTCATGGGTTATGATATGATGAATATTTTATGATCTTATAGTATAAATATGTATGATTTTCATTATGTGATGGTGGTTACATTATAACCAAGGATGGTGGTTATCTTATAACCAAGGATGGTGGTAATGTTGTAACCAAAGAAGGGTGGGTCCAATATCTCCCTCCAATTCATTGGGTAATGATTAAAGTTATATGATCTCAAATGGTACATGGTAGGTTATTAGAAGATCGAAAATAGAGGTTACATGGAAGTTTATCCCAAGCCCGAAACAAGAGGGTATACAGGAGGCTATCCTAAGACAAAAACAAGAGGGTACATGGGAGGTTATCCCAATCCCAATACAATATGGTATATGAGAGTTAATCCCAAGCCAAATGAATGTACATAGGTGATTATCCCAATCCTAACATGTTATTATTGTCATGGTAGATTTCCTTAACATAAGAATTTCTATACTTATGCATATGCCACAATTTTATGTATTATGCCAATGTTATTATACCATGCCTCATGTTGTTTGATTTCCTTATGATTCATGTCTTATGAACTACCAATCTTTAATAATTGACTCAAGATTTTGATATTTGATTTATAGGGTATGTTTTTAAAATGGTATTCTCATGTTCTCATACCATTTTTCTCATATGTGTATGATTTTCATTTTGATATGGGTGGGAAGTATATCTCCCTCCAGTGTATTTAGTAATGATTAATGTTATATGATCTCAAATGGTACATGAGAGGTTATCCAAAGCCTAAAACAAGAGGGTACATGAGAGGTTGTCCCAAGATCGAAATAAGAGGGTACACGGGAGGTTATACCAAGCACAAAACAATAGGGTACATAAAAGGTTATCCCAAGCCCAAAATAATAGGGTAAATGGGAGGTTATCTGAGGCACAAAACAAGAGGGTACATAAGAGGTTGTCCCAATCCAAAAATAATAGGTTCATGGGAGGTTATCCCAAACCTAAAGCGGGTGCACAGGTGGTTATCCCAAGACTAATATGTTATGAATGTATTGGTGGATATCCTTAACATAATATTTTCTATGATTATGTGTATGCCAAAAAAAACTATGTCTTATGCTAATGTTATGCTCTGATAAATCATGTTATTTGATTGTTTTATGATTCCTGCCTTATAAACTACCAATATTTATGTCATGAATCAATATTATGATATTTTATATGAAGGGTATGGTTTTGAAATTTTATTCTCATGTTCCCATACACTTATGCTCATGTTAGGATTGCATACCATTATTGAGCATTTGAGCTCACCCTTTCTAATGATTCATTTCCTCAGGTTATAAAGATATGTTTTAAGTAGGAGTAATAAAGTGAAATCTTTATAGGATACATTTAATATCTTTCATTTATTAAGAATATTAAATTCTAAGTTTCCAAAGGCACTAAACTATTACATGGTTATGAAACAGATGTACTTATGGATAATAACTTTGAAAATGGTGTATTATGATTGATCTAGTCATCACCTAGTACATGATAATGGTCCTTACTATGCACCTGGTTTGATACTCCTAGGAGACATTCTTATGATAATTTACATTTACTTTACAAATGATCATGAAGTATTTGAAAATAAATATATCCCCAGATAAACCATGTTTATGATTATGAGATTAGTTGTGAATAAATTTTTCAATTTATGTTAAGTATTTCACTAGTTTTGTGATTATACATTACGTTTCATAAGGATATGATATAATATATTGTATTTTATTGCTTATAAATAGAGCTTAATGGAAGGAATGGGAACTTCATAAACACGCATAATCTAAAGAGTAAGAATTATCATTTATTTAATGGGATTAAGACAATATTTCAAAGGGAACTAGTCTCCCAAACATCCTCGTTATATGAGGAAATAGTATTATATGTTAGCAACATAAATAAATAATTCTCTAATTATTATGGATTTGAAGGGAATAAATAGAATAAGAGAATGGAAAATAAAAGGTTGGATAAAGTGAATAAGGGAAAATATATATTTTCCCACATGTGATAATTGTAGAAAAAACCACCATGGTACTTTCTTAAAGGGAATGAGAGTTTTCTATAGGTGTGGATAGAAATTAAAATATTCTCATGATTTCAAGGGAAATAAAAATGTTTCCAATGTTTAATGTTCTAATTGTAAGGATATGGTGAATTATTCAAATGAATTCCCTAAGCATCAAAGTAATATACCTCAAAAGAAGATAATGGGTCATGGTCAAGCTTATTCTATTACCACAGATGAAGTAGAATGATTAATGTTATTTTGTTTATATTCAATAATTTTTTCATTTGATTACTTTATGAAGGATATCCTGGTTATAATAATTATGAAGTGTATAAGGATTATACAAAATAAATTTTTCATCAAGGATTTGAAAATGTATGTTGAATATTACCGATGACCAAGAAAAGTGATTTGGTGTCAAGTTGAAATTCTTGGAAAACATGTGATTGAAGGAAATATAACTCTTAATATGTTCCTGGTGTTGATATAATTATTTTGGGATAAAGATATGGTTTATATGGATAAAGTAAATTAGATAGTACTTACTAACTTGAAACTGATTAATTATTTGTTAACAAAGTGGTTTATTCTATCATTTATGAAGTTAACATCATTTTTGGATTTAAGTGATATATCAAATAATTTGTGTTTTATTTAAGGAATAAGGAAGCATTCAATTTTTGCAATAATTTTTTTATGGTAATTTAGTTTATTACCATGTTTCAAGAGAATACGTAATGAAGATATTCTCATGTTTTGTATGTAATGATTAAGAACTATTTCATGTTGTTTTGGTGATTAATGATAAGTTCATTTTGGAAATTCAGTGGCCTTCTTTCAAAAGTTTTGGATCTTAATCTTTTGGATAGGTCATAAGGTTAACCATTTATGAAATGGTTTAAGTTGAACTTTGGATTTGGTTTTAGAGATTAATGTATTACTTTACCATATGAAGATTTATTCATATTGGATAACTTGTACTAACTATTTTGTTATAATAGTAACTAGATATCAAAGGAATGACTAATCATTCTCTTATAGATATTATGATCCATTAAATGTTAATTTTATTGCTTCACGTATAAAAAATTCATCTTGGATATTCATTTATTATAGTAATAAATGAAGTGAAAAATGATCAAATCCCAACCAAAATATGAAATTGTGCTATGAAATAGAGATATATGAAGTAATTATATTCTCATATATTCTCAATCTATATGTTAAAATAATTTCTCATCTCTGGGAAAATGATATTGAAACAAAATTATATACCAATAACTTTATTTTTGTTGAATTTATGGTCTTTTAAATCACAAATATTTATGGTTTTAAGGCCCTTAACTTTCCATTAATCATTCACTTTCTTATGATAAATTACCTCTATCACTCTCTATAATTATTTATTCTTTTCTTCCATGTCCATATCTTCACTTTCCACCAATGTTCTTCTAATTAGAAACCTAGTTATATGTTATTCCATATGACCTTTTTATTTCCCTTCTCTCTTATAAAGAGGATTTTTTATTAACCATTCTCATGATGTAGGATTTAATTAAGGGTATTTTAAAATAAAAACCATGTATTACCAAGATCATTATTAAATTTTGAGGATGCAATTTATTTAAGGGGTAAAATGTAACACCCTAAGATTTTGAAATGTGAACATCATATTTGATAGAATGTATGAAATATGAAACCAATAATAGAAGGGAATATAAAATATTGAGAATTTCTGATGTATTTATTTTTAAATAATTTCAATCTATTTTATAGCTTGTAACACATGTAACAACGGGTTTAAAAGAAACACGATACTCTATTAAAATTTTATTATTTAAACATTACCATTATAACCTAGATGTTAAATTGGAGGGTATAAATAGTAATAAATAAATTATGAAATTTATATGGTTTAAACATGTATAAAATAAGTAAATTGGATATCTGGTGATTAGATATAAAATTGGAACTATTTGAAATAAAAATAAATGTTTTCTGGAAAACTGTATTTTTCTAAAAGGTGGTTTAGTCGCGTTTTGCGCACATAATTTATAATTAATTTTTACCAATTTTAGAAAATTTATTTGATAAAATGAAATTAATATTTGAATTAATAATAAAAAAATTATCTTAGGATGAATTTTTTTTATTTTTATGAAATGTTTTATTTTTTGATTAATAGTGCAAAATACTAAATTTTAATTAAAAAGTGTCATTGTGTTTAAATTATTTATAAAGTTAAGTTGTATTTTAAATTGGTTTTAAAGTAAAATTAATTAAATTATATATATATTAATCCAATTTCAGTAATTAGAATAATTTTTATAATTAATTTTGATATATAATCTTTATAAACTTTTGAACATTTTCCCTTTGAAAACCATCTTTCTTATCGCATCTGTCTGATTAATTTTAAATTAATATTTTGCAATTATATGAATGGAATTTAGTAAAATGGATTAAATATTTGCAATCAAAATAATTTATATTATAAAATAATTTCAACTTAATTTTTTACTGTAATGAATTGTAAAAATGGTAAAAATTATTTACCGTGGTTAAGGTAAAAATTAATTTATCGGGGGTTAAACTAAATAGATACGGGATAAATGACATAAAAACTTATATAAAATATATTTAACGAAATAATTTGACCCTATAATGTATAATTATTGATAATAATATATTTTTTACCCTTTTGGTATTTGAAAAATGTGGGTACACCTTTTTATTTCAAAAATTACAAGTGTGTCACTCACCTCACTTATAAAAGGCCACCCCCTGTCCTCTCTTCTCCACACCTTAGAACCATTTTGGATCTATAAATTCATATTAAAATCACTTCTAAAATTTAATACCCTCATAATAGAATCATTATTTTGTAAATAAATCTAACCTATGAAGGATTTTGGTGCAAGACTATGGAGGTTACCCAAAGAAGAGGTAACTTTCTTCAACGAGCATTTTTATTTTATTTATTCCTCCACCTCCTTAAATTATTATTAAAAAATGATAATATAATAAAATAAGAATATTTAATATTTTTGTGTGTTTTATGTTAATTTAATGACCTAAAACCATCCTCAATTAGATAAAATGGGTTACTAAATCATCATTCATGTGTATGGCGGACTACCACATCGTGAACAGATGTCATTCATTTTTCCAATACCACCTCTCATGGTTGAGTATGATGATGGATCTAAAGTATATATATGATATTTATAATATAATTATACCTCATTATTCATTATATCATATATTCCTTTTTCAATTTCCATTACTTAGGTGATACGATAATGTATCTCGTGTGTACAGCAAACTACCGCCTCACGAAGTGATGTGATTCGTTTTTTACTAATGCTTTACTTGGAAGGTAATAAAGATTAATTTAATGATTATATGTTATATAAATGAAATAATTATGATATTGATGAAATATTTATTATTCTTAAAATATAATATATCATTTTCTATCTGGAATTTTCACTCACTTAAAGATGATAACATCATTCGTGTACATGTGTACTACCGCCTTCACAAAGCGACATGACTCTCTTTTCATAGCCACATAATATGGATGATATATATAAGTATATTTAAAGAAATAATATGGTATTTATGATATTATTATCATTCTATGAAGATAAAATATTATTTTCCTCTTTTTTATAATGATCATTGAAAAATGGAAATGTTACTCATGCATACGTATGGCGTACCGTCTTCATGGTCATAACATACTTCATTTTTCAAAACCATATTTCATGATTATTCATAAAAGTATAATTGATGTATAAATATGATAATTATTTATTTAATATTATTCTAGATATTATAAAACTATATAATATGCACAAGAACCTGAACTTTCATGACAAATCACAACTAGGAAAACAAGGAAATTAACACCCAAAAGAATAAAAATAATGAAATATTATTAACAAACTAGTGATAAGATGTTATAAAATGATAATTTATGATATTATAAATATTAATATGGTTCTTTTATAATTTAATTAAATTTTTAAAACTACTATATAATAGTTTAAATCATGATCAACCAAAAGGAAGTGTCAGGTAAGGGACTTTATCTCAAATTATCTTCATTGAGGCATATTGTAATGTTATGCACAAAATTTCTTTAATATGGTGTATATATTGAAAATTTTACATGTAATATCATGATTCATTAAAAATTCATGGTATTTAATTTTTAAATTTAAATTATATCATCCAGGGGGATTTAACATGAAAATTACTAAGTGTTAAATAACTTCATAACGTAATTCCTTTTCATTGGATTATATTACTTATTCGTTGTATTTGATATTCTAAGACACTGTTTATAATGAATTTTAAATATATTTTATTTTATTTCTACTTATTTCATGTGGATATACATTTGATATTTGTAATCTATTCATTGATTAATTCTCACTTCAACATTATGAACTTGTGAGGTTTTATTTCATGGTCTCATTTTAATCGGTATTATTTATGCTTGAATTTAAATTAAAGGAAATTATTTGATAATTGGATAATAAAACCATTTAATTTTGTTCTACTATATTTAATAATTAATTTTTAAAGTATTAGTACCATTTTTTCACTTTTCAGTACTTAAAATTATTGATAAAATGTTTTAATAAAATCCAACTTTCTTTTTCTCTTCAGTCGAAAATCCTTTTTCTTAAAAAACTATGTTTTCTAAAAAAATGTTTTTAACCCTTCTAAAAATGATTATATAAATTAATTTTTACACATTATTAATTTTTTTAAAAAAATTAAAGGAATATTCATGTAATTTTCAAAACAAGGCATTTTTTTCTTTTACTAAAAAAGTGAAAGGAATCTTTGCTTCAATATACTCATCATGTGTATAATTTCTTACTATCATGAACACTCCATGTTTTAAAGCCTATTTTATAAATTTAAAATGTTATTTTCAAATAAATTTTTTTCAAAATGTTTTCAGGACTTTTAGTATTAAAAGGTGATTTTCAAAATAAAAAGGATATTTTCCTTAATAATTTTTTTAAAGATATTTTTTTTTATTTTTATTCATCATTGGAAAAAAAAATTATATTACATATAATCTTCTAGGGATATGTTATATTGATATCATTCACTTTACATTTTATGGTTTATGATTATGTTTATTTATTTGGGAAAGTAATTACATTTTGTATGCTAGTTTAAATATGAATGTTTATGTTCATTATGTTTCACCCCTTTCACATGAGTAATGCACTAAGATTAGTAAGTTACGGGAGTCTGTAATGACACTAAAACTAGTAGGCTAAATCCAATGTCTTACTTTATTATTTTGGAATAAGATAAAAGGAACCACGTCCTCTAGAACTAAATAGTTTAGTAGTCTTGGTAAAATAGATGCAAACTTGAGTCTTTTATTACATTTAAAAATAAAATACAACATAATTTATTTTTTGATAATAACATTATTCCATCTAGTGTATCCTTACATATAAAAAATATTACACTTCATAGATTCTTGATAAAGGAGAAAAAATAAGGGTGTCCTCAAATGATCAGTATAGGTTACATAAAGCGGAATCTATCATGAATCAATAAACATAATCAACATAGAAAGGTAAATTAATGAACACACATTCCATTTAAAAAAATTGAATACCATGATATGATAAGGAATAATAAATATAAAAAGGTAAATATCCAGAAAAAATCCATTTAAATTAATAACTAAGAAATAAATTCATCCAAATATAACATCACTTTGAAAATATCATGGATTCAAAAAAAAATCTCAATGAAGTAAATTCTTAAATATTGGATGTAATGCCTCATGAACATGATACATCTACCTTTAAGACCTTTCATAAGATGGTTTAAAACTACTAGGTACAAACTCATCTAGTTTGGACAACTAATTTAAAACTACCAGGTGTAAACTCATCAGGTTTGGCCAACTGATTTTTTTCATGAGACCTATCGGTGCATCAATGGGGTATTTATATTCGGTTCCCACCCTTGTCTATATCTCCAAATCATTCTTCATATATAGAATGATATATTTAATTCATGGAAAATATTCCTTATTAATGAATATTAATATTGTGTAAAGTATAATAATTTATTAATATTTTCCTAGATAAACAAATAACTTTCAATGTAAATACCATATGTAAAATTGGTATATGTTTTAGGAAATAATCATATTCATCATTCAAGAATATGGATATTTAAGATAAATTTAATTTCCAATGAAAAATGATTATAATAAAATTATTGTTACAAGAAAAAGTTAACAATTATAAAAGAACGTTATATTGTATAATAAATTTTACCACTTTGAAATTTTCAAGTCAAATCCACTTGGATGAAATGATTTAAAGTGCAAATTAAAATTCCATGAATTTTGAATGAATCGTGATATTTGTAAGATCCTAACCTTTTCTAAAGTTTAATTAGACCTGAATTCATGTACTATTTTTTCTTTATTTGAGTTTTTTTTTTGGTTTATTACTTGGGGTGTTTTTGGGTGGAATTTTGAGAAAAATTGAAATTATTGGGTTATGCACGGTTGGCACACGGTTTTCCCTAATCATGCACCCTAACCTAACTAGCAGTGAAAACCCAGGTATAAGGGATTTTCATGGATATAACATGGTTTAGAAAAATGTGTTCCCTCTTAGGAGTAACCATGAATCCCAAAAATAATAGGCTCACAATTAGGGAAAATTGTGTGCCCCTTCCCAAAAAATCATACACGATTTTAAATGTCACCCGATTTTAATTTTCAAAATGCCATGATCTAGAGAAAATCACCTATTTTTTACCCTCATTCAACCCTAGGAGGTCTTTCATGTTTTTAGAGATCTCCATATGAATTATAATCCCTCCAAACCTCCATTATTCACAATTCAAAGACTGAATCAAAGGTTCACTCCTCTCCTAGTTAGTAAATCATATCTCAGTTCTTCTATTATCCTTCTCCCATTCTTCTTTCTTTCTTTCAGGGATATAATCTTATATTATATATATATCTAAATCTATTTGGTAAGATCTAGATATCTGATTCTATATCTAGATCTAGATTTATATTTATAAGATCTTTATTTTATTTAATCATGATTTAGGGTTTTGAGATTCGGATCTAGATATGCATCGTTGTGCTGTTCAATTTTTGGGGATTTCGATTAAGAAATTATTATTCAAATATTTGAGGTATGTGATATAATATTTAATTCTAATAGTAAATATTTTGATATGTGTGTGAAAATTGTATAATTTCTAGTGTTCTTTAGCAATTGTAATTCCTAAATTGGGTTAATTAATGTTGCCAATTTATTAATTGGAGTATTGTTGAAATAGACAATTAATTTTGGAATTAATTTTGATATTTATGGGCTATCAAATTAGATAATAAATTTTGTAATTAATTATGATATTTAGGGATTGTGATTTAAATATTTAATTGGGGAATTAATTGTGAGATATTTAATTTTTTTGAATTGAGATAATTAATTTTGGAATTAATTATGTGATTTTTATGTCATGAATTGAGATAATTAATTGTGGGATTAATTATGTGCTATTGATATCACATATTGAGGTTATTAATTATGGAATTAGTTATTAATAATTGAAATTATGAATGAGATAATTAATTCTAAAAATCAATTATGTAATTTTGAGTTATGAATATTGATTAATTAGTTTTTAAATTAATTAATGGGTTGATGACTTAATTAATTCATGAATTAATTAAAGGTAATTATGTGATAAATAAATTTCTGAATTAGTAATGAAATATGTGTTATTAATTAATTTTTTAATTAATTAATGTTATTAATATGATTAGCTAATGTTTTAATTAACTAATGGGATTGTTCTGTTTAACTATTTATAGAATTATTAATAGAATTTATGTGGATAATTAATTGAAGAATTAATTATTTGTTTATGAATTCTAACATGGTAATTTGAGTATTAATTAAATAATGGTAACATGGTTATTCTCATGTGTGTTTATGAATGGTAACATGGTCATTCAAGTATGAATTAAATATTGGTAACATGGTTGTTCTAATGTGTGTTTATGAATCATAACATGGTCATTCAAGTACGAATTAAAGAATAATAACATGTTCATTCTAATGTGTGCTTATGAATGGTAACATGTTCATTCAAGATGAATTAAATAATGTGACATGGTTATTCTAAAGTGTAAAAATAAAGAATAGTAACAATGAAATTATGAGACAAGATATCCCTCAGACATATTTTGTGCTCCGGCATTTTCCAAAGAAGGTATTTAGGTATGGGTGTGGATTAGTCACTAAATGAGGCTAATATTCAATGTTAATATACATAATATTCATGTTATTTATTATTCATAAACACCATTTTAGTGCATTTTACACTTTGAACATCATTTCACATTATGATTGTAATACCTTCTTAAAATGCACTATTATGTGGTACATTTCTTAACATCATTTAAAGTACCCAATGATTCATCTGATTTTAAGGAATATAATTATCCATTTTTCAATTTTATATTTTGTTAAATTTATCTACACTTCAATATGAACATGTTTCATTCAGGGATCAATGGAGAATTCATGGAAGAAGATGGGGATATTTTGTGATGAAAGGAAACAATTCTGGAGAAGTCATATTGGACACCAGCCCACTGATTCGGATGTGGGGCCCACTATACAGTCCCAATGAATCCCGAATTTCTTGGTATGCTAGAATACATGTATAGGAACAAATAACTCTTCAGGAGACAATGCTAATTCGGCCTCCATGGTGGTCATATAGCTGGACCAAGTTAGAGATAAAATTTTGGGCCAGATTCTGCGGCCCAGAAAAATAGCCCACTAATCTAATCATATCTCCAAATATACAAATCCAAATGGGACCAACTTTTATAGGAGGTTAGAAGTCATCCGGAGATCCATTTTATTCCTGTATTTCCTACTCTTATTCGGCCATCTAGAAGGTCTTCCAAGCGCGTCTGTTCGGTGAAGAAAAGCAGGCTGCCACCTCGGGTCAAGGGTGGAAAAATCAACTCTCCTTTACTTTCCACCCACCTATGGCCTACCAGAATTAATTGATAAGACTTGGACTTTTGGAGGCTCAACCCAAGGGCTCAAAAATGACTATTTAAGGCAGTTGTGTTTGAGGATTTAAGAATCTTTGAGCTTGTTTTCATCTTAATGTTATGCTGCCAATTTCTCTTTGTAATGTTCTTCCTTCACATGTAAGTTGTTTTAATTCATCCTTGTTTCTTAATAAAAGTTATTCTTCTCTTATTATTCTGTTCTTCACCTTATCACTTTGATACCTTTGGTTCAAGGTGTGAACTTTTTCATACCAAACCTTGTGAGATTATCACACAACCGTGGAGTGATTGTTATTTTATTACGTTTTTTTTTACTTATCCATTTCCTCTCTCAGGAGTCTACTTTCTGCTTCTATTGAAACCATAGAATCAATGGAGGGATAACCCACTTATGGGTTGATCCAAGAGATAATAAAGGGGCTGTATTGTATGTTATTTATCACCTCATTAATGTATAATCACTTCTTTAATTGAGATTTTTATTTGATGATTTTTAAACTCCATCGTCCTTGTTGAATTTAAGGTCACACACTTCAAGTGTCAATACGAACCTTTACCTTGAAGTGCTCAAAACTTTGATCCTTAAAGTGTATAGGTGATTAGTATTAAAGGGTGTAGGAATTAAACCAGTAAGTGATGATGTTGTTTTATCTCCTTAAATGAACCCATCTCAAATTTAAGAAATTGAAATCATTAAAAAGAAAATACGTCCAATCCACCCCGAGCGATAACCTAGGATCAACTCATTCTTTTAAATTGAATTCACTTAAATATGTTAGTTATACTTTAAAACCATTTAAAATCAACCCAAGTTGGCCACTTCATATCCAAAAACAGTCCATATAATTTACATGTCTATAGTTTTCTTCTTAGGTCTCTGAGGATTCGATAACCCCAGCTAAACTACAAGGACCGTTCTACCTTCATCTCTTGGGTAAATTTGAGCGAGAATCAAATTTTGGTGCCGTTTCCAGGGACCTGAGTAAGTTATCTTAGACATTATCATCCTTTTTTTCATCCCTCTTCTCTTATCTCATCACAAATTTCATTCCTATGGAAAACCCTTTTGAACAAATCCAAACATGGGGAACCTCTCCTTACTTTGATCACTCTACACCAAGTGTGATGTACAATGACCATCCTAATTCCTACTTGTGGTATCATCAACAACATACTAAACCACAATGTTTTTATTCATATGATCCACAATACATTCAATCCTATTATGAGTTTCAATCCCCACAAAGCCAATTTGAACATCCTCCTATGGAATTCCAACAACATAGTTATTCTCCTAGAATAGACCATCTGTCTCAACACCTTATCCATCCTAATTCACATCCATTACTTGAAAAATTATGTCAACAAATGGAGATAATTAATTTTGAGGTTTCATCATTGAGGTTATAACTACAAAGCATTAAAAATTGTGAGAAACCCATCCTTACACAAACTGTCTCTTCCATAACCTTATGTGAAGTGTCTAGTTTCCCACAAACCTCTCATGAATTTACTGAAGATAAAACCTTTGGATTTTGGGAAGATGAAGAGGATAAAGGAATTTTTGATGGGTGTTTAAATCAATAGGAAACTGATTTTTTGTATTCACAAGAGGTAAATTTGACATCATGGATTGAGTATCATGAATATAACTCCATTGATGATTTTTCAAAAACACAAATCACTGAACCATTAAGATAAATCACAAACTTTGAGTCCATACCCATTCCTGAAACTGATCTTTCTAATTTGGTGGTTGAATATTCTATTCAAAAGGAAGAAATTTTTTTGAGAAATTTGGAAAATGAAACTGAGTTGGATTCAAAATATCAACTTGTGTCTAAATGTCCTATCCAACCTGAGCTCAAAATTATTTTCCTTCCTTCCCCTATAAATAATCCCTTCATAAGTTATAATCATGACCTTTCAATTGTAATTCATTATTCTCCTGAAACCAAAAAAGTTGTAATGATCATCGATGTCTTAGGAAAGACTACAGAGGAAACTTGATCAACCATTTCTGATATTCCTTTGATTTTACCATTCATTTTAGAATATAGGTTTGTGCATGAAACAAATTATAAACATAGAATAAATATCAAACTAGTATAATTGGTGAAACATGTGGTCCATAAAATGTTGAAAGTTGGTATTGGGTAACTTGTGGGGTTCAAGTCGAGCTAGCGACATTAAACCAAAGCGCTGCACGGGAGGCAACCCGTGGTTTTCATCTTTGCAAATCATCATTTTTTTTAAACAGGATTAATGAATCATTTTGATAAATAAAAAAATAGAATATTGAATTGTTCTTCTATTATGATTATAGATTGGTATTAAAGGGGAGCACCATATTCATCCGTGTCACGTGGTGTGATCCTTGAGTAATATCATACCCAGAAATTTAAAAAGAAGACAATGTATCATCAGTTTATTTTATTTTATATATATAATTATATTTTACTTATATATATATATATATACTATTTTTTTTTCCTTTTTCCACTAAGGGAACTTTACAAGCGACATGGATATCAAAGGACTAAATTGGAGCAGCAAGAACTTCAAACTTCAACCACCAGGTGACTTCATTCCATGATCCTCATTTTCAATTTCCTTTTTGAACTTTCATTCTCTACCTCTACCCCCTTCTAAATTTTCTTTTCTTTAAACACTGGGGACAGTGTTATTTTAAGTTGGGGGTATATAAAATAAAAAATACTTTTGTGTCAAAAAAATGATAAATGATTTGAAAAAAAAATTGTGAAAATGGAAGGAAAAATTCCTTTAACTTTGAACATGGTGATACACATTGCACACTTTGAAACTGTATATCAAATAATTTAGAATACCCTAATTCTGATTTTAATCCTTGTATAATTTCATGAGCATAGATTTTGGAAAGTGTGGCTATCCAATGTGATATTTAATCGTTTATATTTTCATCCAAATAAGAAAAAGATCACAATGCACGTCCTTTGGATAGTGGGGTATTAGTTTGAGTTCATGGGGTCCCCTAAATAAATAGCATAGGTTTGGTGATCATTTTAGTTTAATATGAGTATTCAAAAAAAATTGCGCGTAGAGCAATGAAAGGACCTAATGTGTGGCTTTCAACACTTGGGGATCGTGACTCCATAGTTGTCTGGCCTAGAGTTAGTAATTTTATCTCTATTTTTGGTAATTTGAATTTGTTTTTGACTAAGTTAAATCGAGATAATGCCTGAGTATGTGGGCTTTACTTGGTTCCCTAAGGTCTTTGAGCCTGGGAGTCAACGGTAAAGTCTCGCTATAGGGGTTGACTCTTTTGAGTGCAACTTCAATTACCATGGAAAAATTGAAAAAACAAAAAAAACAACAAAAAACAAAAAACAAAAAAAAATTATACAAAAAAAATGAATACTCATCTTAATATTGAAATGTTGTTCCACCTATCACTTCCATAATTTCCCCCTTGAATAAAGATGAACCCCCATGTCTATTATGATGCACAACACATCCTCATACTTAATTGATATTGGATGAAATATGGCAATGAATTTGAACATAGGAATGGGATTGGGATTAAGATCTGCTTATGAAACTATCTTGTATTAAAATATTTTGATGGGTTTCATTATTGTTTGGTATAAGGGTTTCTGGTGATCATTGTGTATTAAAATGTTTTTGGAAAAGGGAATTCGAATTTCATATTGTTGAGATATATTTTTCACGGGACTAGAAAAACTCAAGTTGGGGGGTGTGATTAGCCACTAAATGAGGCTAATATTAATTGTTAATATACATAATATTCACGTTATTTATTATTCATAAACACCATTTTAGTGCATTTTACACTTTGAACATCATTTCACATTATGATTGTAACACCTTCTTAAAATGCACTATTATGTGGTACATTTTTTAATATCATTTAAAGTAACAAATGATTCATCTGATTTTAAGGAATATAATTATCCATTTTTCAATTTGATATTTTTTAAAATTGATCTACACTTCAATATGAACATGTTTCATTCAGGGATCAATGGATAATTCATGAAAGAAGATGGGGATATTTTGTGATGAAAGGAAACAATTCTGGAGAAGTTAGATTGGACACCAGCCCACAGATTCGACTATGGGGCCCACTATACAGGTCCAATGAATCCCAAATTTTGTGTGATGCTAAAAGAAATATATAGGAACACATAACTATTCAGTATCCAATACTAATTCGGCCTCCATGGTGGTCATTGAGTCAGACCAAGTTAGAGATAAAATTATAGTCCAGATTCTATGGCCCAGAAAAACATCTCACTAATATAATCATATCACCGAATATACAAATCCAAATGGGCCCAAATTTTACAGGAGGTTATAAGACATCCTGATATCCATTTTCTTCTTCTATGGACCACTCTGATTCTTCCATCTAGAATGTCTTCCAATCGCGTCTGTTCAGTGAAGAAAAGCTGGCTGCCACCTCGGGTGAAAGGTGGAAAAATCAACTCTCCCTTACTTTCCACCCACCTATGGCTTTCCAAAATTAATTTAGAAGACTTGTAATGTTGGAGGCTCAACACAAGGGCTCAAAAATTCCTATTTAAGGCAGTGGTGTTGGAGGATTTAATAATCTTTGAGCTTGTTTTCATCTTAATGTTATGCTGCCAATTTCTCTTTGTAATGTTCTTCCTTCACATGTAAGTTGTTTTAATTCATCCTTGTTTCTTAATAAAAGTTCTTATTATCTTATTATTTTGTTCTTCTCCTTATCACTTTGATACTGTTGGTTCAAGGTGTGAACTTTTTCATACCAAACCTTCTGAGATTATCACACAACGGTGGAGTGATTGTTATTTTATTGTGTTTTTTTTTACTTCTCCATCTCCTACCTCATGAGTCTACTTTCTGCTTCCATTGAAACCATAGAATGAATGGAGGGCTAACAAACTTATGGGTTGATCCAAGGGAGTATAAAGGGGCTGGATTTGATGTTATTTATCACCTCATTAATGTATAATCACTTCTTTAATTGAGATTTTTATTTGATGATTTTTAAACTCCATCGTCCTTGTTGAATTTAAGGCCACACACTTCAAGTGCTAATATGAACCTTTACCTTGAAGTGCTCAAAAATTTGATCCTTCAAGTGTATAGTTGATTAGTATTAAAGGGTGTAGGCATTAAACCAGTAAGTGATGATGTTGTTTTATCTCCTTAAATGAACCCATCTCAAATTTAAGAAATTGAAATCATTAAAAAGAAAATACGTCCAATCCACCCTGAGCGATAACCTAGGATCAACTCATTCTTTTAAATTGAATTCACTTAAATATGTTAGTTATACTTTAAAACCATATAAAATAAGCCCAAGTTGGCCACTTCATAGCCAAAAACAGTCCATAGAATGTACGTGTCTATAGGTTTCTTCTTAGGTCTCTGCTATATATATTCACTGAAATTTAGGCACATATATTTTGGTGGTTTCCTATTAGGATTCATCTCACACCCTATTTGGGTCATGATTTTTGATCCAAACATATTATATGGTTGTAGTTATAGATAAGGTAAATAACCCTTATTCATCAAGTACTTGATTGCTGTTGGAGCTGGAGAGCATGGGACCAAGTTGAGGCTTGCGATGCTATTGGAGTTTACTGTTTTTCAATACATTGGTTTTAGTATTGTATTTATAGAATTGTGACTTATTTGGCTTCTTTACTAGATACATGTTACATGTATCATTTTTATATGCTCCAGTTTTTATATTATTATCAGTCTTTCATTGTTTACTTTTGTTGTATGGTATTATTGCTTCTACTACTATTTTCTATTTGTTATTCCATTGTGTATACTCTGCCAATAAGGTAATAGTTTCCCCACTA
Source organism: Viscum album (assembly GCA_963277665.1). NCBI lineage: Eukaryota > Viridiplantae > Streptophyta > Magnoliopsida > Santalales > Viscaceae > Viscum > Viscum album. The sequence goes on from OY728123.1 coordinate 1,987,874,386, forward strand.
TCAGACCTTGTACCTCAATATTATTCAGTATCCTCTGGAATTTGGTGAAATGTTCTTGAGTTCATGTGACCAACCAAGTTCGGCGCACCTTTGGGAAGCACTCAGAACTGAGATGTTACCGAGTTCGGGGCACCTTTGGGCGGCACCCGAAACCGGGACATTACAGGTGTCTTTTGAACCATAAAACTTGTGAAAGAGAGATACTAAAATGGATATTTAAATACCCATAATTTTTATTATAATAATTTTAAAATACATTCATTTATAGTATATACACCACATATAATAAATAAATGGTTAATATGCCATGTATCTCATAGAAGTAAAAAGTGATATAGAAATCCTTTACCGCCTTAGTAATCTTTTGAATCGTAATATCCAATAAATAATAACATCATATGAAACTTTAAATATCATTAAAATAATTTTATTAATTATATAACATGACATATGTGTAGTATATACACCACACAAAAGAAATAAGTGGTGAATTTGCATATGTCTCCCAAAAATAAAAGAGAGATTAGAAATCCCTTACTTTAAGTCTTGAATTCCTTCTTACACATTTGAACCTCCTGTATAATAAATATAAATTTATTATAAACCTATTAAATAACTATAATTATATATATCATACCATGTATTATTTATTTATGTCCTTTTATTAACTATTTATTAATAATTCCATGTTAAAGTCGCATTTTGGGTAATAATCTCTTTATTCTTCGTATATATTTTGATTTTTGATTTTAGGTTATCTTACTTTTATTATGGTTATATAGTATTTGGAATAAAAATAATGAAATAATTATCATATTTATACATTAATAATACTTTTAATATTGATAATGTAATATGGTTTTGAGAAATGAAGTATGTTACGATCATGGAGACGGTAGACCGTACGTACGCATGAGTAATGTTTCCATTTTTCAATGATCATTAAGAAAAAAAGGTAAGTAATATTTAATATTTAAAAAATTATTATAATATAATAAATAACATATTATTTCTTTAAATATACTTATATATATCATCCATGTGGTGTGGTGATGAAAAGATAGAGTCACGTCACTTCGTGAAGGTGGTAGTCCACAAGTACACGAACAACGTTATCATCTTTCAATGAGTGAAAAGGTAATAAATAAAATGATCTATTATTTGTTAATAATTATAAATATTTCATTAATAACACAATTGTTTCATTTATATCACATATATTTATCCTTATTATCTTCCATGTAAATCATTAGTGAAAAACAAATCACATTACTTCATAAGGCAGTAGTCTGTTGTACACACGAGCGTCGTTATCATATCCCGTGTTGAATGGAAAGTAAAAAATTTATATATTTTATAATGACTAAAAATTTATAATTATTTCATAAATATCATATATATTCTTTATATCCATCATCACACCCAATCTTGAGAGGTTTTAATGGAAAAAATGAATGACCTTGGTTCGTGAGGCGGTAGTCCACCATACACATGAACGATGATTTTGTAACCCATTTGATAGAAGTGGAGATGTTTTTAGGTCATTCCCCTAACATAAAAAATATATCAGTATATAAAATATACTAAGATTATTATATCATCATTTTTTAATAATAATTGAAGGAGGTGGAGGAAGAAATAAAATAAAAACGATCGTTGAAGATCGTTTCCTCTTCTTCAGGTATCCTCCTTAGGTTTTCACCAAAATCCTTCCTAGGTTGGATTTTTAAAAAACTAATGCTTCTAGGATGAGAGGAGGGAAGTTGATAAGGTATTTGGGTATTTTTTGGTTAAAAAACATTTTGTAACCAAGGCCTTAAAAATCTGTAAATAGAGTTTAGTTTGTGTTTATTGTCAATCCACACTAGGTTGATTAGGGAGTTTTCAAGGTAAGTGATCTTACAGTGCAAGATGGATTCAGTGTTGAAGGTGGAATATTTTCCTATTTTTTGCCAAATTTTTTGTCTCAAAATTAGGATCAAGGATCAAGCTTCATGAAAATTAGATTTTCAGGATGGTCTCTTCACAAATATGGTAAAGGCATATATTTCATGAAGATTGGAGTTTTGTAAAGGTATAGAGATTCATGAATGAATCCATTTTCAAAAAGAATTGAATTTTTTAGATTTTATGATATAATAATGGGTAATATGTGTGAATACTATAATCTTGGTGAAAGGGAAAAATCACTAGAGCTTCCCGAATAAAGGATCTTCATGAGCTTGACTGAAGAGGTTTGTGAAAAGGCCACTATGAGCATGGGATCTTTGCGAAAGGTAAAGCATATAAATAGAAGACCGATCATCTTCAAAATACGTGAAGAGTTTTTTATAAAGGTTTTAATAACTCTAAATTCCTGAATTTAAGGATCTTTTCAAATCAGTAATTATTTTCTAGATTGAGCATCGTTAAAAATACTAGTTAAGTTTTAACTATTTCTAAGGATTTTGAGTAATGTAAGTTTGGTGAAGACTTAGTGTCCCATGAAGGCTGTGAGCTTCACAAAGGCTATGAGCTTTGAAAATTTTTGGATATTTACAAAGGTTTTTTGGATCATGATCATTGTAATTTCTTTGAAACATAAATGGGGTTTCATGATGGATGGGAGATTCATGAGTAGTACTTTTGAACATCTTTGTTTAATTGAATAGTGTTTCTAATTACATTAACTCAGGACTATAGTGCAAGTAGAGTCTCATGATAATTAGGAAAAAAGACTTAAATTCTCAATATATTGAAGTGAAATTCAATTCATTAAACTAAGTAAGAATTTGCCCAAGGTAATGAGCTACGGTGATTTAATGTAAGTGTTCCAATGGAGGTAGTGTGTTATCACTAAAATTATTGTAACGGCGGTGTTCCTGGAATAGAGTGATTGTGTATGGTCTTCTATATTCCACAATAATAAGTGAATCTTATTGGAATTTTTTATGACTGATACAATATCAGTGTATTCTCCTTTTACTATCCCTTATTGATGAACCAAGTAAAACTGTTGTGTTGTCTCTCTACATGTGAATGTGTAATAATTGCATGATTCTATTAGATAGGTTTTATAGGTTCATACCAACATGGGAACAAGATCTATCACTTTAAAATAAAAATTTGACACCCTGATTCACCCCTCCCTTCTCATGGTGTTCTAGAGTCCTACAAGTAGTATCAAAGAGAACAGGTTATTAGTGATAAATCTATCCTCTATTATTATGGATAATTCAGTGAAAGTTAGGGGAGTTACACTTTTTGATGGAAGAAACTGTTAGGTCCACTAGGTTAGATACCCTAAGAGGGGGGTGAATCATGGTATGAAAGATTAAAACAACTGCCCATGTAGATCTTGTCTCGCTATTAAGCAAGACTTTCTTCTCTCTCTTTCCTGTAGAAAAGTATAAACAAAAACTAAAGCATGCACAAGACACAGCGATTTTTAATTGGTTCACCCTCACTGGGCTACGTCCAAGGAGCATACACTGGCAATGTGTCGATGTACCAAATCCAATAAAAGTGCACTGTTGTTTATAAATTTTGGGATAGATCACTTCTATTCCCAGTATCACTGCCTTTACAATGTTTAGGGTCATCTCACTGCTTTCCCAAGGGTCACTCCTAGTTTCTCTCTATCTGGCTCACTGCCGGTTGAGAGGATCACTTTCTTCCTCTTCCTTTGCTCACTACTCTGGAAAGGATCCACTCACAGTTTATAGACCTATGGTTCTCTTCATTATCTCTAATGAATACATCCTCTGTTGTATGTAGATGATCTGTTGAAGTCCAACTTTCACCTGTAGATGAATCTCACTTTGCACCGAAGGTATCGGGAAATCTTTTGGCTTTCGCACAGCCCTAAAATAACAGGTGTGCTTCTACCATACCTGGTGCGTTTCTCCAAGATGGAATGCAAGTTTAAGCCTCGGTGCGCAATTTCACCTCAACCACTTGCGCAACACTCACTTCTTCAACTCCAAACTTGCGCGACTCACACCATTTTATGCCCAAAATGATTTTGGCGCGAAACTATCAACTATCTCGCTTCTTCAAAGACTGACGCGCAAGTGTCACCAAACCACCTGTGCGAAACCCCCTTCTTCAACTCTAAACTTTGGAAACTCACACCCTTTCTTGCCCAAACCACATTGGGCGCGCAACTATCAAATGGCGCGCAGCTTCTGAATATCTTTATACTTGCACGACCACGCCACCACTTGCGCAACCACAACACCAACGTGATGGGAGCTCTGATTTTCTCTAAGTGTTGAACTCTCTATAGAATGAGGATGGGTCGACCTCTATTTATAGGCATTTGGACACCCTGAGAGATGGTGCGCAAGTATTTTCTCGGTGCGCAAGTCCAGCCGCCCTAGTCCCTTTCACCCTAGTCACTTGTGCGACCAAACCCAAAACTTGGGTGCCCCTTCTTCCTTTGACATATTTTTATGTTCTGATCTTGAAAAACATATGGCACACAAGTTTCCAATCCTCCGAGACACCGGCATGCAAGTCCCTTTTCCAAAAACAGTTTTCTCCATTTATTGATTTTTAGGTCCAAAAATTTGTCAAACACTGGAAAACGGTGCCACCTTGTATCTGCTATTTTTGAACTGCCTCCAGATCGACCATTCCTTTATCAAAGTTATTGAATCAATCATGGATCAATAACAACATCCCTTGAACTCAAAATACCACCATAAAACCCCCTTTTTCAATATATTTGTTTGTCATGGTTTTATTTTTCAACAAACACAACACAAAGGACCACTTTGTCAACAAACACAATCACCTCAAAAATGCTTCAATGATACCTTGAGGGATTTTTTCCCAACAATCTCTCCCTTTGGGTTTGTTGAAAACTCTTCCATAAAAATATACATTGTTTATTCTTCAGCCACTATTCGCCTATTGTGATTCCGATAGTGATCAAGGATTTACTCAACACATACTCTAAGCCCACATGAGCAATGATCGGTGTGAGAAACAAGAGTAAATGAAAAGTTCATCAATGATTCACTTCAACTCTGACACCCACTATTGATACCAAACTAAAACCAATTGTTGGAAATATTTTTACTGCATTCTAACACCACTCTTCTGCTTTTATCATGATCCTTAACTGTCATGATATCTATTCTTTGGTCGATCACTTCTAGCATCGTCAGATTTGATACTCTCCCTGTCTGCTCACAGCTTTAACTTTTATCAGCTGAAAATTTTCTTCACCATTATTACCTGTGTTTTCCAAGCTAAGCTCTAGCTAAGCACGTTGAACTAGCTTCAACTCCCCTTATCTGGTTGCTCCACCTATCAGCTTCTCCCCATATCTTTCATGATTTTTCAAATATCCACACTATATCCCCCTTAAAAATCACTATTTTCTCCCCCTTTGTCAACAAACCCAAATGTCACTCCTTTGCAGTCTGTAACAGAGTAGAGAACACATATCAGTACATTAGGGAAAAACACATCATACCTTGGGGAGAGGGGGGATCTACATCCACACTTTTTCAAGTGAGGGGAGTCGACTGAACTCCCAGAGCCAGCTGATGCCTCTCAAAATCTTCTTTGGGTAAGGACTTTGTCAGAATATCTGCAACTTATAGCTCTGTAGGCACATACTCCAACTTCACAAGCCCTTGATCCACCTTCTCCTTGATGAAATGATATTTTATCTCAATGTGATTTGTCCTTGAGTGATGAACTGAATTTTTTCTAAGATTGATAGCACTTGAGCTATCACATTGGATTATGATTGGAGACTTCACTTCAACTCCCATGTCTTCAAGCTACTGCTTCATCCATAATAGTTGCGTGCATGCTTGAGTGGCCGCAATATACTCAGGCTCTAAGGTGCTTAGAGAAATGCAATCTTGCTTCTTTCTTAGCCAAGAAATACACAATCCACAAATATAGAAAGCACCATCTGACATTGATTTCCTATCATCTGTTGAATCGGCTCAGTCTGCATTAGTATATCCCAATAACTCTATCTGATATTTGTCATTATATATCAAGCTGAAGTCCACCATACCCTTGATATACCGAAGTATTATTTTTACTGTAATCATGTGGCTTTCCTTGGGATTACTCTGATATCTCACTGCTTTTCATGTGGCGAATACAATGTCAGTCCTTGTTGCGGTCAAGTACAGCAAACTTCCAATAATTTGTCTATATTATGTGATATTAACTGCCTTTCCATCCTCATCTTTGGATAGTTTCATCTGGGTAGCAACTGGAGTCTTCATATCCTTGGAATTTTCCATTCCAAACCTTTTCAAAACCTCCTTGGCATATTTGTATTGAGAAATGAATGTTCCATTCCTTCCTTGTGTCACCTTTAGACCAAGGAAAAACATTAGCTCTCTAATCATTGACATTTCAAACTCACCTTTCATGAATTCAGAAAACTTTTTGCACTGAGATTCATCTGATCCGCCAAATATTATGTCATCGACATAAACCAACACCATCATCCTTTGATTATTGTCATTGCTGAAATAGAGATTGTAATCAACTCCCCCACGCTGGAAACCAAGCTTCTTCAAGTACTAATCAATCCTTGAGTATCATTCTCTTGGTGCTTGTTTCAGCCCATAAAATGATTTATTCAGTCTGCAAACCTTGTTCTCATACTCATGAATGAGAAAACCATTTGGCTACTCAATATACACTTCCTCCTCCAGAACCCCATTCAATAATGCATATTTGACATCCATCTGGAACACTTTGAACTTCCGTTGCACTACAATGGCTAGGAATAATCTGATTGTCTCCAGCCTTGCAATCGGTGTAAATGTCTCATCAATATCTATTCCCTCTATCTGGGAGTATACTTTGCACACTATTCATGATTTGTTTCAGATAACTGTTCCATATTAATTCATCTTGTTACGATAGACCCATTTAGTCCCAATGACATTCTTATCTGTTGGTATCAAAACAATATCACACGTCTGGTTCTTCTCAATCTGATCAAGCTCTTCATTCATAGCCTGAACCCAGTTTTCATCTTCAGCTGCAGCAGCAAAGAATTTCAGCTCTACCTGAGATAGAAAAGATGTTTGCTGCACTGAATTCATTCTTCTTGTATGAACTAGAGTTGTCTGATCACCAATGATATTATGCCTATCAATTTCAGATTGACTCTTTGGCTTCCTTGCAGACACGGACTTGAAACTTTCTTGTTCATCATCAGTGTATTCTTCTAAGTCATCATCTGCCACTTCTGCTCCTCCTATTTTACTTTCCTCTTCATCACTTTCTTCAAGAAACTGTTCACTGTGTTGTTGAATATTCTCTTCATTTTCCACAATAGTGACATCATTACTCTCAACTACTTTTCCCTGCCTCTTGTTAAAGCATTTGTATGCTTTGCTTTTGCCTGAGTAACCCAAAAATATTCCCTCATCTCCATGTGATTCAAATTTCTTATGCTTTTCTTTGTTGATAATGAAGCACTTACTTCCAAATATTCAAAAGTATTTCACTGTTGGATTTTTTCCGTACCACATTTCATACGGAGTCTTTCCTTCCTTCGGACACAACAAATCCCTATTATAAATGTAGACTGATGTCAATACCGTTTCCTTCCAAAACTTCTTTGTTAGGTCTTTTTCTATAAGCATTGTTCTGGCCATGTTGTTGATGATCTGATTTCTCCTTTAAACCACTCCATTCTTTTGGGGAGTTCTTCCTGATGAAACTTGAAGCCTCATCCCATGTTTCTCGAGATAATCTTCCACCTGAATGTTTGTGAATTCCATACCATTGTTTGTATGAAACTTCAAAATTTTCTATCCAATCATCCTTTCATATTCCCTTCGGTATTATTTTAGGCAACTAAACACATCGGAATTATGGGTAATAACAAATACCTATGCAATTCTTCTATATTCATCAATGAAAAGAACATAATACCTATTCCCGTCAATGGATCTTGGTAAAATAGTTCCACAGACATCAGCATGCACCAATTCAAGCACTCTTTTTGACTTATTTTCCTTCGCTTTGTACGTCTTTCTGATGATCTTCCCTTGTTGACAGGCATCGCACGTATGTGTATGATCACGTGATAGCTTAGGGAGGTCTCTTTCTTCTTCACACTTTACCAGATCTTCTAGAGATGGTTGAAATATATGAACAGGTCATTTATTCCACAATTTGTTTTCTTCATCTCTGGATAAAAGTCACATATCATCTTCTCCACTTACAAGGTAGATATTTCCCTTTGTTCTTTTTCCCTGTAGAACCACTGCCCCATCTCTTTCTTTGACGATACATGTCTTCTTAGTAAACCTTATATAATGTCCTGAGTCACATAGTTGACTTATGCTGAGCAGATTGTGACTGAGGCCTTCTACTACCAGAACATCAGCACGTCTTATTTCTTTTCCCCCAAACCTGGATTTTCCTGAACCAATAATCTTCAGGCCTTCATCGTTTCCAAACTTTAAAACTCCTTCTTTGTCATATTTTATGCCTGTAACTAGATCCTTATTACCTGTCATGTGAGACGTGCAACCGCTGTCAAGGATCCAAACACCAGTACGGTCTGATGCTTTGAGGGAAATTTCAGCAACCACTGCCTTCTCTGCTCTCTTCTTCTTAGTCCATGTTTTTGTGCTCACACTCAGTAAAGATTGAGACTTCTGATATTTCTCTGAATATGATAGACTGGCGTCATCTTGCAAAGCTGCAAATCAATTTTTCATTTTTAACTCACCAGTTGGTTCATTGATCTGCTGCTTGTGAACATTTTGGTTCTGCTTGGGAACATTATTTTTTATGGTCGACGTACAGTATCTGGTCATGTGCCCAAATCCTCCGCACCAAAAACAGTGTCCTTCGAAACATGTTCTAGAGAACCATTCTCTGTTTGGCTGCCACCTCTATTCTTGTGCCCTTCGATATCTCTTGGCTATGGAACACACATATTGTGAATGTCCCATCTTTCCACAACAATAACACTTGATATAAGGTGCATTTATTCGTGTCACTTCTACACTGCTAGTTTCTCCTTGTGATCTTTGAATATTCTGATTCTGTTTTCTGCCCAAATCAACCTTCAATATCAAAATGGGTGCTTGTGGTCTGACATCAATATTTACAAAGTTTTGTTTTTGATCAAGCCCCAATTCAGCCTTAGCATCTGAGCTCTATTTCTGCTTCTTTCCTACTGAACTACTAGCCTCCTCTTTCAACTTTTCTGTCCTTTGAGAGACCTTATTTCCTAATATCACATTGGGGGTCAATTTTTTTTCTTGATCCTTGATTTTTCATCGCAAACTGACCACTTATTCTTCAAGTTCTTTGATACACTTGACTTGATCTTTCACTTTTCTATTCAAGACATCGATCTCCCTTTTCTGTTCTTCAATATTGAACTTATTCTCATCAACCTTTTCTGAGCTCTCTGTCCTGTAAGACTTAAGTTTTTCGATTTCTTTCACTAGCTGAGACTTCTCTTCTTCTTGTTGTTTCATGTAGAGTTTGGAATCATGTACCACCTTGTTGGATTTTTTTTTTGCTCTCCAAATATCTATCTCTTCAAGAGATGCTTCTAATTCAGCTTCCATGTCAACTCTCCCTTCAATTTATTCTTCTTCTTCATCAGCGTTAGTTTTTTCCTTTTCTTGAGCACTTCTAACAACAACCACCATTTCATTTTCTCCACAATCTTTAAAATTTTCAATCTCCTCAACCTCTTCAACCTCAGAATCATCTGAACTGTCTATTTCTTGTGAAAGAATATTTTTCTTCTGGAAGAAATTTCTCTTGAACTGATTATTCCCTTTCACATAGGCTGAAGATTTCTTCTTGATAATTTCAACTTCATCTTCATCATTTTCTTCTTGAAAATTTTTGGGGCACCTTGTGGTAAGATGAACAACTTTTCCACATCTAAAGCATGCAAGTGGAAGTTTTACTCTAAACTTTCCTTTTCCTCTTTGAAGATTTGAGGAAAGGAATGACATTACCTCATCTGTCTCTTATTCTTCCTGAGAATCTTCAATGGTGAGCTTCTTCATGGCTTTAAATGACACCTATTTGGATTTCCCCTTTTCCACATCCTTGTTATCATCGTTCCTCATTTCATATACAACCAAGGTACTGTGCAAATTGTCCAGTATCATCTCTTTTGGATCTTTATCTTCTAGTACTGAAACTTTCAGATTGAACTGAGGTGGAAGTTTCCTCAAGATACGCTTTACGATCTTTATGTCTTCAATGACTTCTCCAAGACCTCACATATCTTCCACAACAATATTTACCCTATCAAAGAATGTATCAACAGACTCATTCGGGTTCATTTTCATATCTTCATACTTATTCCATAGTACTTTTAGATTTGCCTCTCTGACCTTTGTATCTCCTTCATATATATTCAAAATATTTTCCCACATGTCATGTGATTTTTTACATGACATCACCTTCGTATACATAGCATTGGATAGGAATCCCCCTAAAGCATTTATGCCCTCAGCATCAAAATCCAATTCTCTTTGCTCGGCTTCCGATAATGCACCACTGTTGATATCAGCTGTTATACCATGAATTGCTACTGTGAATACGTCTATTACCAAATATCGGAAGTAGTGTTACATCCAGTTCTTCCATAGCTGAAAATTGTTCTCTTCGAAGATCGGAATCCTTTTATGATTGGTGACCTCCATTTGAGAGAGAACCACTGATAAAAACCTTTCCCTCTGATACCAATTGTTAGGTCCGCTAGGTTAGATACCCTGAGAGGTGGGGTGAATCAGGGTATGACAGATTAAAACAATTGCCCCTATTGATCTTGTCTCACTGTTAATCAAGAATTTATTATCTCTATTTCTTGTAGGAAAGTATAAAAAAACTAAAGCATGCACAGGACACAGTGATTTTTACTTTGTTCACCCTCACTGGGCTACGTCCAAGCAGCATACACCGGCAATGTGTCGATGTACCAAATCCAATAAAAGCACACTTCTATTTACAAAGTTTCGGATAGATCACTTCTATTCCTAGTCTCACTACCTTTACAATGTTTAGGGTCATATCACTGGTTTCTCAAGGGTCACTCTCAGTTTCTCTCTCTCTGGCTCACTATTGGTGGAGAGGATCACCTTCATCCTCTTCCTTTGCTCACTGCTCTGGAAAGGATCCACTCACAGTTTATAGACCTGTAGGTCTCTTCATTATCACTAATGAATACATCCTCTGTTGTATGTAGATGCTCTGTTGAAGTCTAACTTTCACCTGTAGATGAATCTCACTTTGAACCGAAGGTATCAGGAAATATTCCAACTTTCACGCAGTCCTAAAATAACAGGTGTGCTTCTACCATACCTAGCACGCTTATCCAATCCAACGCACAATTTCAAGCCTCGACACGCAAGTTAACCTCAACCACTTGCATGACACTCACTTCTTCAACTCCAAACTTGCGCGACTCACACCATTTTACACCCAAACCGATTTTGGCGCGCAACTATCAACTGTCGCGCTTCTTCAAATCCTGGCATGCAAGTGTCACCAAACCACCTGTGCAACACCCCCTTCATCAACTCTAAACTTTGGTGAATCACATCCTTTCTTGTCCAAACCACTTTGGGCACGCAACTATCAACTGGCGTGCAGCTTCTGAATATCTTTATACTTGCGCGACCACACCACCACTTGCGCAACCACAACACCTGCATGATGGGAGCTCTAATTTTCTCTAAGTGTTGAACTATTTATAGAATGAGGAGGGGTAGACCTCTATTTATAGGCATTTGGACACCCTGAGCAATGGCGCGCAAGTCTTTTCTCGGCGCGCAAGTCCAACCGCCCTAGTCCCTGTCACCCTAGTCACTTGTGCGACCAAAGCCAAAACTTGGGTGCCCCTTCTTCCTTTGCCATATTTTGATGTTCTGATCTTGAAAAAAATATGGAGCGCAAGTTTCCAAGCCTCCAAGACATCGAGGTGCAAGTCCCTTTTCCAAAAACATTTTTCTCCATTTGTTGATTTTGAGGTCCAAAAATTTGGCAAACACTGGAAAACGGCGCCACCTTGTATCTTCTCTTTTTGAACCGCCTCCAGATTGACCATTCCTTTTTTGACATTCTTGAATCAATCATGGATCGATAACAACATCCCTTGAACTATACATTCCACTATGAAATCTCCTTTTTTAATAAATTTGTATGTCATGGTTTGCTTTGTCAACAAACACAACACGAAGGCTCACTTTGTCAACAAACACAATCACCTCAAAAATGATTCAATGATACCTTGAGGGATTTTTGACCAACAGAAAATTTCAAATTTTAAAGAATAGAATGATATATCATCTTTGATTCATTGAGATAGAAGTTATCTATACCACGTCTCAGGGGATTTAGGTTAGTGATGTGACAAGTCTTTCTATAACTGAAACAGATAAAAAAATGCTTGATGTTGATGTCAAATCTCAAAATGCTCTTACAAAAGCATTATCTAATCAAATATATTTTAAGGTGATGAGTTTCTCTATATTAAATTCTATATAGGAGAAACTAGAAAATATATACGAAGGTGATAATAAATTAAAGGAGGCCAAACTTCAAGTCCTACACAATCAATTTGATGATCTGAAAATACATCCAGATGAAAATATAGATTGCTTATTTAATAGAATAACTGATGTTTTTGGATCTATTCAGGGACTTGTGGAATAAATTAAGTATATTTAAATTGTGAAGAATATATTTATAAGGCTCCCACATCTATACAATCCAAAAAAATTGGCTCTTGAGAAAAGATATTTTTCTACATTTTCTCTTGATCTTCTATGAAGTCTGGTGGCTTATGAAATGAGAGTCAAATTATAAGATGCATCCACTCGAGTAAGAAAGGAAATAGAATTCAAATCCATGGAAAAAATTTCTATTTCTATAGTTAGTGATTATGTGGAAAATAAAATTATTTCTCTATTTTACAAGAAATTAAAGAGGAATATAGAGATTTTAAGGTAAGCTTCTATTGTCTTGTTTTCGGTGTGGTAAATTGGGGCACATTGCCTCATGATGCTCAAGGAAATTTTATGATGTGTAAAGTGATTCATAAATCATGTAGAAGCCTCATAAGAGGTTATCTAATAGAGGATACATAAAATTAGGAAATAAATTATAGATAAATATCTTCATATGCAAAGAAGAAAAGGATGATAATAACTTTTTTGGAGTATATAGAACCAGAGTTTAAATCTGAACACAAAGTATCCATGATGGCTACAATTGAAAAGGTAGAACCTAATAAATATGAAGATAATAATTGATTGGTTTTATTGATCTCAAGGTGGAACTTGGGGGTGATCTAGATGGGCTTAAAATTAAAAGAAAGAGAAATAGAAAGATGAGATCTATGTTGAAAGAGTCATCATAATATGTTGATCAGCTTGAAGTAGAAATTGATCGAATAGAAAGAGAGTTAGAATAACATTTAACAACTCTTAAAAGATCAAATGAGGTTTTGGAATTTAAAATTAGGATTGAAGAGAAGGAAAAATACATCAATGACCTTACATTAAGACTGGAGGAAAAGGCTAAGATATTTGAGGGACTTAAAGAATAATTTATTACTTTAAGGACTAAACTAGAAACTAAATCAAAATCAAAGGAAACGAAGAATAGATTATAGTTTATAAAATTTTTAGATGGAAAGATGTTAGAAAGAGCTAAACATGGTTCTAAAAGAGTAGATAATGCCATGAATGATCAAAGATCCGCATTTATAGGAAAAAGCGGAATTGGATGTGATGTAGAAACATCAAAGGCCAGAAACAAGATGATAAAAAATAATTTAAATCATAAAGTCACACATATCACAAAGTCTCTCTTTGTCCCAACAAAAAATTAGTCAAAAAAACAGAAAGGAAATATGAAAATAATCCTCAATTATCCATAGAGGATCTCCAGTCAAACACCTTTACAAAATAAGGGTACATGTGGAGCAATTGAAGAGATAAGATATTTACCCTTATTAAATGTCAATTTTGTGGATTTATGGGCCATACTATGTCTTACTGTGCATAGGCAGGGTTCTATTTGAATGGGTAAGTTTTTTGGAATTCAATAAAGGAGAATGAGACTATATACTTCATAATATAGAAGAAATAGTTTCTATGGATATTATTTTTATTTTTCTAACTGTGTCAATAAAGCTATTCATTTCAGGAAGAGGAAAGGCAGGAACAATACCTATAGAACTCAGAGACAAGTCAATACCCGTTAACCAAGAAGAGTTACTCTTGAAAATAGGTATTCTCCTCTAGAAGAAGAATATGAGTATGATGAACCCATTCATGTTGAAAAGGGATTGTAAAGGTCATATTTAGCCTCCACTCAATCAAGTATCTCATGGAAGGAAAAGAAGAAGATTGAGAAAGCCAATCTTGTAGAAATAACTCTCAAATCTACAAAGAACAATAGCACCAGGATTATTGATAGTGAATGCTCATCTCACATGATAGGAAATGAAGATTTTTTGGAGAATATTCAGAAAAGGGTTGATGTAATAGTGATATTTGGCAATGATAATTCTTTAAATATTAAGGGTTGTAGAAATACAGAACTAGAAAATGATGAGCGAAGGAAAACTGAAGTTCTCTATATAGAAGGTTTGTATCGTAATCTCCTGAGTGTGAGTTAACTCTGTGACTCAAGACTGTTAGTTACATTTAATCAGAAGGGGTGCACTATCAAGGGAAACATAGGTAATTATCTCATGAAAGTGTGCAAAACAGATGGAAACTTATACTGGGTTAATAGTAAAGAGAACACTTGTTTCTTAATAATTAAAGAAAAAAACTTTTGGCACTAGAGGTTGGGTTAAATTAATCAATAGATCATAAAAAAATATCTAATATTAATATTTTTTTGGAATTTCCAATATTAATTTTGATTGATATAATATATGTGATGTATGCATGCGAGGAAAGATAGTCAGGAGCTCATATCAACCAAAGAACAAAAGGGAATCGAATATGCTTGATCTCATCCACACAAACATATGTGGTCCAATGAATGTAGATGGAACATATGGTGAGTGGTACTTCATTATTTTTATTGATGATTATAGTAGAATGGATTGTGTGATTGTAACACTCCAAGTTTTTCTAAAAATAAATAAAAATTCATATAACTTTGTAACTAGCCTTTATACATAATTTTTCCACTTCTATGTTTTGAATTTCAAAAAATGGTCATCTACAATTGTGTTCAGTATGTTATTTGGATTCTGATGAAACCAACTTGTTTTTTTGTGAATAGTAACATACCCTTATGAATAGTAATATGACCCTAATTAATAGTAAATTTTATTATAATTTTATTTTATTAAGGATTTAAGATAATAACATCTTGGTTAATTTTTCATCGTGATATAGAAGTTGTTATAGAATCAGAATTGTTAATTTTTGAATTAAGTATGATTTTATTTAAAAATTAAATTAATAACACTTAGAAAATTATTTTCAAAAAATGTACTTAATTTTTTAATTCTACACATCGAAAAATGTTTAGGGTAAATTTTTGTGATTTTTCTGAAATTCTTGAATTTTTGATGAATAGTAAAATACGATAAAATACCGTATAATCAAATTATCAGAAAAATAAACTATTTATGACATCATAAGTGATTTAAGGACACTTGGTTCAAACTAAAATTCCATTATTACTATTTTGGGTCACATGAACTAATACTATTCATAATCTTGGGCAAAAATATTATAATAATGATTAAAATAATAAAAAATACCCCCTCTCCTCTACTATAAATACCACCCTCACTCCCCTCTTCTTACGACACCTCTCAAGACTTGAGACATGCCTAAGTTCTGCCCAATACTCCTCCCAAGGCTCTTCCCCATGTTATAGAGCTACTGGTCTCACCAAAAGACCAAAACCAAAGCCCATAAGAAGGATCTCAAGGAGAAGAGATCAAGAGGTAAACATCCTTTTTTATTTTCTTTCTTTTCTTTCATTTTATGTTATTCTCTTCCTTTACCTTTGGATTATGTTGGGATATTTCATTTCATATCACACCTTATTATCCATATTATGTAAGAGTTATGAGATATCCCCTTTATCTCATCAAACTATTTTTATAAAATTTCAAGAGATGTCGTTAGGCAGCCGAATTTTCATGAGAAATTTCTCAAGTTTTCTTTTATTTAAAGATTCCTTTATTTTCTTCTTCTTTACTCACCTGCTCTTAACCAAGAGGAGTGAAAGCACTAGAATATTGTATATTCTGGATGTTCTCATTTTCATGTAAAATTCATCGTCATTCTTTTTATCCTATCCCACTTATTCAAGGAATTAAAAACATTGTCCATGATGTGTCGAATTACCAACATCGTGGATGATGTGATTTCATTTTCCTTTAAATCCTTAAATTCTGGTCATGAAACCATTTTTATGGTTAAAAAAGGTTATAATATATGTATTATGTCTCATCCATTGTTATGTAATTCTTTTTTACACATGGTTTTAATTTATAAAACAAAATGAGGTCGTTATTATCAAAGAACCACTAAAATGATCTAAACGAACATCAATAATGTTTTAACTTATGAATCATCCTCATGTAAGAATTCGAAATGATGAATGGTATAATTTTTGGTATTGTAAATATTTAAATACTACTTCATTACAATTCTGGAGTTTCACTTCCAATCGACAAGAACATCCATTATGAAACAATCTTGGAAATCATGTAAAGAACTCACCCAAAAACAGTGCAAGGAGCAAAATACTAACAATTAAAGGTTGGGATGATATTATGAAATTATTATTTATATTTTATAAACATGAAAATGTTTCTTCAAAATACTAATAATACTCTTTTAACCATTATACATGAAGTTTAAACAAGTTTTAAGTAAGACAAACCCGAGGTAAGGGAATTCTTAACCCGATTTCCATTCTTTGGGTTAACCTTCTACTTCGTTATTTATGTGGTATTAAAATTGATTGTGTGATGGGTTTTTCTTATATTATGTTAAATTGTGTTTATTTACAGTTTTTATACATATTCCATCCACTCTATTAAGTTTCACTTCAATTATATGATATTTATAATAGACTTTTCTTTTAAAATCCTCTTTTAAAATTCTATTTTACAAAGTTCAAAAGTAATGTTTTTATGATATTATTCATGTTGTATGATTATGTTATTATTCTAGGGAATTGTTTATTATGAAGGGTGGGACCTATATCTCCCTCAAATGCATTGGTTATGTGTAAGTTTTAGGTCGGTCGTATTGTTACCCCATGTGTAACAGCGATGGTTACACAAATTATAAGGTAGCCTTGAGGGTTACAAATTATAAGGTAGTCGTGAGGGTTAAAATATTTTGTAATTAATTCTACAATATACCTTTATGGTTATATTTATGTTATTATGTTTGTGTGAATCTTTTGGAAATATCATGTTTTACAAAGTATTTATGGGTGACAAGCATATATTTTGAAAGTGATTTCATATGTTACAAGTATTCTTGGACTAATGTGTTTTTTTATATCCCTTAATGATATTTTTGGGCTCATAGCAAGTTTTTAAATTATTTTCACATGTTATAAGGGTGTGTAAGAAAGTTAAGGAATCCAAGTCAAATGTTTGAAGATCTATCAAAGAAATCATGTTTTATTTGGAAAGTTTTAAATTTTGGAAGGAATGGGTATTGTTTTTATGGTATCCACTTTGTAATAATGTGTAATGTTATGAATGTATTGTTATAATTCTATAAATAACTAAACTTGAAAATATCCTCAATGTAAAAAGGAAGTGATTTCTTGACTAAATTCAAGACTATGTAATGTAATAAGGCTATGTCCTTATAGTTGGTATCAGAGGATGGTTTAGACAACTTTAGGGGTTAGGATGATGTTAAAAGAATACCATAAATGATTTTTACTCTATGATTAATTTGAAATTTTATAGCATTTAATGATCACCATTTTTCTTCATCTAAGGTATTTTTGTTCAAAATGGTTGTCCGCAGAAGGAATAGGGATTTTGTAGAGAAGAGGTGCTGAAAGAATGACAGCCTTCCGGATCTACAACCCAGAATGGTAGGGATTAGAACTGAGCAGTTTTTGACAGTAATGGATCAGCTAACGTAGGAAATAAATGGTGGTGGAATCCATGCAAGAGAAAAAATATAGGTACCACAATGGAACATGACAATAGTGTAACATTTTAATAGACAACACCCTCTTGCTTTCAATGGATCTTCTGACCCAATAGCGGCTGAAGGATGGATTAAGTCCCTTGAAAAGATATTCGATGTTATGGGATGTTCAAAAAATCAAAAGGTATATCTTTCCATTTATCATTTTGAAGGTGAAGCTGATCAGTGGTGGTCAATGGTAAAGAATATTCGGGATAGAGAGGATTTTTATGCCTTAGAGTGGGATGAATTTAAAAGTCTTTTCCTTGAAAAATATTTTCCTAAGGTGGTGCGACTTATGATGGAGAATAAATTCCCTGAATTAAAACAGAAGGAAGAAGATTCAGTGGCCATGTATGAAGTGAACTTCACTCGACTAGTGAGGTATGCTCCAAATTTTATTCTGGATCTTGATAGAAAAATCAACCACTTTTACTTAGATCTGAAGCCAAGGTATCAAAGGGCGTTGGCCTCCCGTGAATTAAAAAGTTATGAGAAACTTTTCCGATGTGCTGAGAGGGTAGAGATGGAGTTTTTTGATGATCACGTGCATTTTTTGAAATAAGGAGAAGAAGAGGTCCAGATGGCAAGAAATGGGTAAGAATAAACCAAAGAAATCTGATGGTAAGAAAACTCAGTATCCAGTTTGTGAAAAGTGTGGCAAGAAGCACCCTAGAGAATGTCTTAGCAAAATTGGGAAGTGTTTTAAATGTGGTAAGTTTGGACATATGGCCCGAGATTTTAATGAAAATGATCCAAAGACTAATCCTAATAAGAAAACTGTAAAGTGTTTTAAATATGTTTAGATGGGTCATTATGCAAATTCCTTCCCAAAGAGAGATCTGAATGATGCAAAGAATCCAGAATACAAGCAGAAAGGTGTATTGAGATCCTTTGTGACCACGCCAGCATACGTCGGACCATCTAATGAAGTTGTATTAGGTACTTTTTTTGTTTACTCATATTTTTCTAAAGTTTTTTTTGATACGGGGTCTATTCCTTCATCTCTGAGAAATTTTTAGGTAAATTGGAAATATCATCTCAATAGATGAAAATGGAACTTGTTGTTAAAACACCATGGGGAAATATTATAGCAAAGAGGAATTATAAGAATCTTTCTATTGTGGTCTTTGGAAAGACTTTACCTGCTAACCTTGTTGTTTTTACCTTAGTGGAGTTTGATGTGATTCTGGGAATGGATTGGCTTTCTATTCATCATGCTAAGATTGATTGTAGAGATAAAGAAGTTTTTTTTCAGAAAGTGTTTCAAGTTGTATATAAGAATGAACCCATACAATTGATAACATATTAGTAAAATGAGAAACTATTGAAATATGGAAATGAAAGTTATCTTGCTCATATTATTGAAAACAACAAAACTGTTCAGATTAAGGATGTACCAGTGGTAAATGAATACCTTGATGTTTTTTTCGGTTAAGTTACATGGTGTCATACCTAATCGAGAAGTAGAATTCACAATTGATTTAGTTCCTAATTCTAAGCCAATTTCAAAACCCCCATATCATATGGATCAAATAGAACTTATTGAATTAAAAAATTAGTCGCAGTATTTTCTTGACAAAGGCTCCATTCGTCCTATCACATCACCATGGGGTGATCCTGTTTTGTTTGTTAAAAATAAAGATGCTTCCCTGATACTTTTCATTGATTACAGAGCATTGAATAACATCACTATTAAAAACAAGTATCCTTTGACTCATATCAATGAATTGTTTGATCAGATCTAGGGAGCACAGTAATTTTCCAAGATTGACTTGAGATCTGGATACCATCAGCTGAAGGTGAAGGAGGATGACATCCTAAAACCAGCCTTTCAAACTAGATATGGGCATTATGAATTTGTTGTTATGCCGTTTGGATTAACTAATGCATCTACTGTATTCATGAATCTTATGAATATAGTATTTCATGAGTTCTTGGATAATTTTGTGTTCGTGTTTATTGATGACATTCTGATATTTTCTAAAAATAAAGAGGATCATGAAAAACATCTAAGGGTTGTTTTACAAACCTTAAAAGAATATAAACTCTATGGAAAATTCAGAAATTTTGATTTTTGGTTGCAACAGATTTCTTTTCTTGGGTACATTGTAAATAAGGATGGAATAACAGTTGTTATTTCCAAAAAAAGTGGTTGATGAATGGACAAGACCCACAAATGTTACAGAGATTCGTAGTTTTCTTGGATTAGTAGGTTATTACCGATGTTTTGTTAAGAACTTTGCTTGGTTATCTGGCACAATAACTAAGTTAACTCGGAAATAGGTTAAATTTTTTTGTACAAAATAATGTGATGTTTGTTTTAAGGAACTGAAGAATAGATTGGTGAATGATCTAGTTTTGGCCTTACCTTCCCGAAATGGTGAGTTTTTCATCTACGGTGATGCTTCTTTAAAGGGACTTGGTTGTGTTTTGATGCAGAATGGTCGGGTAATTTCTTATGCTTCAAGACAACTAAAACCTCATGAGTTAAATTATCCCACACGTGATTTGGAATTGGCAGTTGTGGTTTGTGGTTTGAAAATTTGGAGGCACCATTTATATGGAACTAAATGTCAAATATATAACGACCATAAAAGTTTGAAGTATATATTCACTCAGAATGAATTAAACATGAGATAAAGAAGATGGCTTGAATTGATAAAGGATTATGATTTCACAATTAATTACCATCCTGGAAAAGTAAACAAAGTGGTGGATGCCTTGATTTGGAAACACCATCCATCATTAACCATGTTACATTTGGAACATGATCCCTTGATTAATGATTTGATTAATTTTGGATTAGAAGTTGTTGGTGCAAGAAATACCTCTATTTTGTTTTAGGTTTTAGTGTAGTCGTCATTGTCATACAGAATTAAGCGAGCGTAGAAGGAAGACCGTGAGCTAAAGAAAAAGGTAGAATTTGTTAAAATGGGTAACTTGTTAGAATTTAACCTTGATAAATATTTTGTTTTAAGATTCGGAAAAAGGTCGTGCATGCCTAGTGATTCTCAGTTTAAGAAATATTTGTTGTGTGAAGCTCATAGTTCTCCATTTTCAGTTCATCCTGGGAGTACTAATATGTACAAAGACCTTCAGGAGTATTATTAGTGGGATGGAATGAAAAGAGATATTGCTGATTTTATTGTGAAATGCTTAACATGTCAACAGGTTAAAGTAGAGTGTAAGTTACCTAAGGGGATGCTTCAGCCTTTGCCAGTGCCAGAGTGGAAATGGGAGAATGTATCCATGGACTTTGTGGTGGGACTACCAAATACTTCTTAAGGTAACAATGCAATTTGGTTTATTGTTGATCGGTTGACAAAATCTGCACATTTTCTTTCTATTCGAGATACAATGACTTTTGATCAACTTTATTGACTGTACCTCAAAGATATTGTCATGTTACATGGAGTTCCTCTTTCCATTGTATCTGAATGAGATCCCAAGTTCAATTCTAACTTTTGGAACGGACTTCAGAATTCGTTGGGAACATAATTAAATTTCAGTATAGCTTTTCATCCTCAATCAGATGGGAAATCAGAACGAACGATTCAGAATTTGGAGGACATGCTTCGAGCTTGTTCAATGGACTATCAGGGAAGTTGGGATCAACATCTTTCTTCAGTTGAGTTTTCTTATAATAACAGTTTTCATTCTTGTATACAGATGGAACCTTTTGAGGCTTTGTATGGGAAGTGGTGTCGTACTCCAGCGTTTTGGGATGAAGTCGGTGAAAGAAAGTTGATGGGGCCATAATTAGAAGAAGAAGTGGCTGAGAAAGTGAAGATGATCCAGCAGCACATGAGAACAGCTCAGAGCAGGTAGAAAAGTTATGCAGATAACAGAAGGAAAGACTTCTCTTTCGAGGCAGGTGACCATGTTTTCCTTAAAATATATCCTTGGAAAAGTGTGATGTGTTTTGGTAAGAAATGAAATCTATGTCTGTGATTCATCAGTCCTTTTAAAATCCTGGAGAAAGTTGGATCAGTTGCATACCGAGTAGCTTTGCCTCCAAGTTTGTCTCGGTACACAATGTTTTTCATATTTCGATGTTGAAGAAGTATGTGCCAGATTCATCACGTGTCTTGAGCCCAAAAGTAGTTCAGTTGGAAGGGAACCTTTCTTATGAAGAGAAACTAGTTTAGATTCTTGATCGAAGGGAAAATGTATTTCAGAATAAGGTAATCCACCAGGTAAAAGTTTTTTAGAGAAACTACATGGCTGAAGAAGCAACATGGGAGTCTGAAAATGCTATGAGGGAAAAGTACCCTCAGTTGTTTTATAAGTAAATAAATTTGCGATGACGCAATTTCCAGAAGGTGGGGATAATGTAACACCCCAAGTTTTTTAAAAATAAACATAAATGCATGGAACTTTGTAACTAGTCTTTAAACATAATTTTTCTACTTCTATGTTTTGAATTTCGAAAAATGGTCATCTACAATTCTGTTCAGTATGTTATTTAGAGTCTGATGAAACCAATTTTTTTTGTGAATAGTAACATACCCTTATGAATAGTAATATGACACTAATTAATAGTAAAATTTATTATTATTTTATTTTCTTAAGGATTTAAGATAATCACATCTTAGTTAATTTTTCATCGTGATATAGAAGTTTCTATAGAATTAGAATTGTTAATTTTTGAATTAAGTATGCTTTTATTTAAAGATTAAATTAATATTACTTAGAAACTTATTTTCAAAAAATGGAATTCATTTTTTAATTCTAAATGTTGAAAAATTATTAGGGTAAATTTTTGGGATTTTTCTGAAATTCTTGAATTTTCGATGAATAGTGAAATGCGAAAAAATACCGTATAATCAAATTATCAGAAAAATAAACTATTTATGACATAATAAGTGATTTAAGGACACTTGGTTCAAACTAAAATTCCGTTATTACTATTTTAGGTCACATGAACTAATATTATTCAAAATATTGGGCAAAAAAATTATAATAATGATTGAAATAATGAAAAACACCCTCTCTCCTCCACTATAAATACCACCCTCACTCCCCTCTTCTTACCACACCTCTAAAGCCTTGATACATGCCTAATTTCTGCCCAATATTCCTCCCAAGGCTCTTCCCCACGTTCTAGAGCTTTTGGTCTCACCAAAAGACCAAAACCAAAGCCCTTAAGAAGGATCTCAAGGAGAAGAGATCAAGAGGTAAACATCCTCTTTTATTTTCTTTCTTTTCTTTCATGTTATGTTATTCTCTTCATTTACCTTTGGCTTATGTTGGGATAATTCATTTCATATCCCCCCTTACTGTAAAAATTATTTAAGAGTGATAAGATATCCTATTTCTCTCATCAAACTATTTTTATGAAATTTTAAGAGACGTCGTTAGGCTGCCGAATTTTTGTGAGAAATTTCTCAAGTTTTCTTTTATTTCAAGATTCATTTATTTTCTTCTTATTTACTCACCTCCTATTAACCAAGAGGCATGAAAGCTCCAGAATCTTGTATATTCTGGATTTTCTCATGTTCATGGAAAATTAATCATCATTCTTCTTCTCCTAACCCACTTATTCAAGGAATTAAAAACATTTTCCATGATGTGTCGAATTACCGACATCGTGGATGATGTGATTTAATTTTTCTTTAAATCCTTAAAGTATGGTAATTAAACCATTTTTATGGTTGAAACAAGTTATAATATATGTATTATGTTTCATCCATGGTTCTAGAATTCTTTTTTACACATGGTTTTAATTTATAAAACAAAATGAGGGCGTTATTATCAAAGAACCACTAAAATGATCTAAATGAACATCATTAATGTTTTAACTTATTAATCACCCTCATGTAAGAATTCAAAATTATAAATGGTATAATTTATGGTACTGTAAATATGTAAATACTACTCCATTCCAATACTAGAGTTTCACTTCCAGTCGATAAGAACATCCATCACGAACCAATCTTGGAAATCATGTTAAGAACTCGCCCAAAAACAGTGCAAGGAGAAAAATACTAACAATTAAAGGGTGAAATGATGTTATGAAATGATCATATAATATGTTATAAACATGAAAATGTTTCTTAAAAATACTAATAACACTCTTTTAACCATTATATAATAATTTAAAAAAAGTTTTAAGTAAGACAAACCCGAGGTAAGGGAATTCTTAACCCGATTTCCATTCTTTGGGTTAACCTTCAAATTCGTTATTTATGTGGTATTAAAATTGATTGTGTGATGGTTTTTACTTATATTATGTTTAATTATGTGTATTTATAGTTTTTATACATATTCCATTGACTCTATTAAGTTTCACTTTAATTATATGATATTTATAATAGACTTTCCTTTTAAAATCCTCTTTTAAAATTCTGTTTTACAAAGTTCAAAAGTAATGTTTTTATGATATTATTAATGTTGTATGATTACGTTCTAGTTCTTGGGAATTATTTATGATGAAGGGTGGTAACTATATCTCTCTCCAATGCATTGGGTATGTGTAAATTGGAGGTCAGTTGTATGGTTACTCCATGTGTAACTGTGATGGTTAAACAAATTGTAAGGTGGTCGTGAGGGTTACAATATTTTGTAAGTAATTCCCCAATATACCTTTATGGTTATATTTATGTTATTATGTTTGTGGTAATATTTTATAAATATCATGTTTTACAAAGTAATTATTTATGGGTGAAAGGAATATCTTTTTAAAGTGATTTCATATGTTACAAGTATTGTTGGACTAATGTGTTTTTTATATCCCTTACTGAGATTTTTTTTCCCATCCCAAGTTTTTAAATGATTTTCATAGGTTATAAGGATGTGTAAGAAAGTTAAGGAAGCCAAGTTAAATGTTTGAATATCTATCAAATAAATCATGTTTTATTTCAAATGTTTTAAATTTTGGAAGGAATGAGTACTATTTTTATGGTATCCACTCTGTAATAATGCGTAATGTTATGAATGTATTGTCCTAATTCTCTAAAGATCTAAACTTGAAAATATACTCAATGTAAAAAGGTAGTGATTTTTTGACTAAATTCAAGACTATGTAATGTAATAAGGTCAGGTCCTTATAGTTGGTATCAGGGGATGGGTTAGATAACTTTAGAGGTTAGGATGATGTTAAAAGAATATCATAAATGATTTTTACTCTATGATTAATTTGAAATGTTATAGCATTTAAAGATCACCATGTTACTTCATATAAAGTATTTTTGTTTAGAATGTTTGTCCGCAGAAGGAACAGGGATGTTGTAGAGGAGAGGCACTGACAGAACGACAGTCTTCTGGATCTACAACCCAGAATAGTAGGGATTGGAACCGAGTAGCTTGTGAAAGTAATGGATTAGATAACACAGGCACTAAATGGAGGTGGAATCCATGAAATAGAATAAATAGAGGTACAACAACAGAACATGACAATAGTGGAACATTTTATGAGACAACACCCTCCTGCTTTTAATGGATCTTCTGACCAAATAGCGGCTTAAGGATGGATTAAATCCCTTGAAAAGATATTCGATGTTCTGGGATGTTCAGACAATCAAAAGTTATGTCTTTCCATTTATCGTTTTGAATGTGAAGCTGATCAGTGGTGGTCAATGGTAAATAATATCAGGGATAGAGAGGATTTTGATGCCTTAGAGTGGGATGAATTTAAAAGTCTTTTCCTTGAAAAATATTTTCTGAAGGTGGTGCCACTTAGGATGGAGAAGAAATTCCTTGAATTGAAACAGAATGAGAAAGATCCAGTGGATGTGTATGAAGTGAACTCCACTCGATTGGCGAGGTATGCTCCAAATCTTATTTTGGATCTTGATAGCAAGATCAAACAGTTTTAATTAGGACTGAAGCCAAGGTATCGAAGGGCATTGGCCTCCCATGAATTCAAAAGTTATGTGACACTTTTCTGATGTGCTTAGAGGGTAGAGATAAAGTTTGCTGATGATCATGTGTATTTTGGAAACAAGGAGAAGAAGAGTTCCAGATGGCAAGCAATGGGTAGGAATCAACTAAAGAAATTTGATGGTAAGAAAATCCAGTATCCAGTTTGTGAAAAGTGTGGCAAGAAGCACCCTGGGGAATGTATTAGAAAAACTAGGAAGTGTTTTAAATGTGTTAAGTTTGGACATATGTCCTGATATTGTAATGAAAATGATCCAAAGACTAATCCTGATAAGAAAACTGTAAAGTGTTTTAAATGTGGTGAGATGGGTCATTATGAAAATGTCTTCCCAAAGGGAGATTTGAATGATGCAAAGAAGCCAGACTGCAATCATAAAGGTGTAATGAGATCTTTTCAGACCATGTCAGTAGACATCGGACCATCCAATGAAGTTGTATCAGGTACTTTGTTTGTTTAATCAGATTTTTCTAAAGTTTTGTTTGATATGGGGTCTACAAATTCCTTCATCTCTGAGAAATTTTTAGGTAAATTAAAAATATCACCTCGACAAATGAAACTGAAACTTGTTTTTAAAATACCAAGGGGAAATATTATAGCAAATAGGAATTATAAGAATATTTATATTGTGGTCTGTGGAAAGACTTTACCTGTGAACCTTGTTGTTTTGACCTTATTCGAGTTTGGTGTGATTCTGGGAATGGATTGGCTTTCTGTTCATCATGCTAATATTTATTGTAGAGCTAAAGAAGTTGTTTTTCATAAAGAGTTTCAGTTTGTATATAATAACAAACCCATAAAATTGATAAAATATCAGGAATCATAGAAACTATTGAAATATGGAAATGAAAGTTATCTTGCTCATATTGTTGAAAACAACAGAACTGTTCAGATTAATGATGTGCCAGTGGAAAATGAATACATTGATGTTTTTTCTGATGAGTTTCCTGGTGTCATACCTAATCGAGAAATCAAATTCACAATTGACTTAGTTCCTGATGCTAAGACAATTTCAAAACCCCCATATTGTATGGCTCAAATATAACTTCTTGAATTGAAAAATCTGTTGTAGGATTTTCTTGACAAAGGCTTCATTCTTCCTAGCACATCACCATGGGGTTCTCCTATTTTGTTTGTTAAAAAAAATATGGTTCCATGAAACTTTGCATTGATTACAGAGCATTGAATAACATAACTATTAAAAACAAGTATCATTTAACTCATATCGATGACTTATTTGATCAGCTCTAGTGAGCTTAGTACTTTTCTGAGATTGACTTGAGATTCGAATACCATCAACTGAAGGTGAAGGAGGATGACATCCAGAAAATAGCCTTTCATACTAGATATGGGCATTATGAATTTGTTGTTATGTTGTTTGGATTAACTAATGCACCTGGTGTATTCATGAATATTATGAATAGAGTATTTCATGAGTTCTTGGATAAGTTTTTGGTCATGTTTATTGATGACATTATAGTATTTTCTAAAAATAAATAAGATCATGAAAAACATCTAAGGATTGTTTTACAAACCTTAAAAGAAAATAAAATGTATGGAAAATTCAGTAAGTGTAATTTTTGGTTGCAACAGATTTCTTTTCTTTGAAACATTGTAAATAAGGGTGGAATAACAGTTTATCCTACCAAAACAAAAGTGTTTGATGAATGTCCAAGACCCAAAAATGTTACAAAGATTCGTAGTTTTCTTGGATTAGCAGGTTATTACCGAAGTTTCATTAAGAACTTTGCTCAGTTATCTAGACCAATAACTAAGTTAACTCGAAAAGGGGTTAAATTTTTTTGGATAGAATAATGTGATGTTTGTTTTTAGGAACTGAAGAAGAGATTGGTGAATGCTAAAGTTTTGGCCTTGCCTTCCCGAAATTGTGAGTTTTTCATCTACAGTGATGGTTCTTTGAAGGGACTTGGTTGTGTTTTGATGTAGAATGATCAGTTAATTGCTTATACTTCAAGAAAACTAAAACCTCATGAGTTAAATTATCCCACACATGATTTGGAATTGGAATTTGTGGTTTTTTCTTTTAAAAATTTGGAGGCATCATTTATACGGAACCAAATGTCAAATATATACTGACCATAAAAGTCTGAATTATATATTTACTCAGAATGAATTAAACATGATCCAGAGAAGATGTCTTGAACTGATAAAGGATTATCATTACACGATCAATTATCATCCTAGAAAAGAAAACAAAGTGGCAGATGCATTGATTCGGAAACATCATGCATCATTAACCATGTTACGTTTGGAACATAATCCCTTGATTAATAATTTGAATAATTTTGGCTTAGAAGTTGTTGGTGAAAAAAATACCTCTGTTTTGTTTCAGGTTTCAGTGCAGTTGTCATTTTCAGACAGAATTAAGCGAGCACAAAATGAAGACTGTGAGATATAAAAAAAGGTAGAATTGGTTAAAATGGGTAAGTTTACAGAATTTAACCTTGATAAAGATTGTTTTTTAAGATTTGGAAAAAGGTTGTGCGTGCCTAGTGATTCTCAATTGAATAAATATTTGTTGTATGAAGCTCACAGTTCTCCATTTTCAGTTCATCCTGGCAGTACTAAGATGTACAGAGACCTTCGGAAGTATTATTGGTGGGATGGAATGAAAATAAATATTGATGATTTTATTGTGAAATTCTTAACATGTCAACAGGTTAAAGAAGAGCGGCAGTTACCTAAGAGGATGTTTCAGCCTTTTCCAGTGCCATAGTGGAAATGGGAGAATGTATCCATGGACTTTGTGGGGGGACTACAAAAGACTTATCAAGGTAACAATGCAATTTGGGTTATTGTTGATTGGATGAAAAAATCTGCACATTTTCTTTATATTTGAGATACAGTGTCTTTGGATCAACTTTCTTGACTGTACCTCAAGGATATTATCAGGTTACATGGAGTTCCTCTTTCCATTGTATCTGACTAAGATCCTAGGTTCACTTCTAACTTTTATAAGGGACTTCAGAAGTCGTTGGGCACAGAATTATATGTCAGTACAGCTTTTCATCCTCAATTAGATGAGAAATTAGAACGAATGATTCAGACTTTGGAGGATATTCTTCAATATTGTTCAATGGACTATCAGGGAATTTGGGATCATCA
The DNA here is from genome assembly GCA_963277665.1 of Viscum album. Lineage (NCBI taxonomy): Eukaryota > Viridiplantae > Streptophyta > Magnoliopsida > Santalales > Viscaceae > Viscum > Viscum album. The sequence continues at coordinate 1,987,903,567 of OY728123.1, forward strand.
TTTTTCTTTATTTGAGTTTTCTTATAATAATAGTTTTCATTCTAGTATACAGATGCAACCTTTTGAGGCTTTTAATGGGAAGCGGTGTCGGACTACAGCGTTTTGGGATGAAGTCGGTGAAAGAAAGTTGATGGGGCTAGAATTAGTAGAAGAAGTGGTTGAGAAAGTGAAGATAATCCATCGGCACATGAGGACAGCTCAGAGTAGGAAGAAAAGTTATGCAGATAACAGAAGTAAATAATTCTCTCTCGAGGTAGGTGACTATGTTTTCCTTAAAATCTTTCCTTGGAAAAGTGTGATGTGTTTTGGTAAGAAGGGAAAGATAAGTCCGCGATTCATCGGTCCTTTTGAAATTCTGGAGAAAGTTGGACTAGTTGCATACTGATTATCTTTGCCTCCAAGTTTTTCTCAGGTACACAGTGTTTTTCATGTTTCGATGTTAAGGAAGTATGTACCAGATTCATGACATGTCTTGATCCCAGAAGCATTTCAGCTGGAAGAGAACCTTTCTTATAAAGAGAAACTAGTTCAGATTCTTGATCAAAGAGAACAAGTATTACCGAATATAGTAATCCACCAGGTAAAGGTTTTTTGAAGAAACCACATGGTTGAAAAAGCAACATGGGAGTATAAAAATTCTATGAGGGAAAAGTACACTCAGTTGTTTAATAAGTAAATAAAATTGCGATGATACAATTTCCATATGGTGGGGATAATGTAAAACCCCAAGTTTTTCTAAAAATAAATAGAAATGCATGGAACTTTGTAACTATCCTTTAAACATAATTTTTTTCACTTCTATGTTTTGAATTTTTAAAAATGGTCATCTACAATTGTGTTCAGTAAGTTATTTGGAGTCTGATGAAACCAACTTGTTTTTTTTTTGTGAATTGTAACATACCCTTATGAATAGTAATATGGCCAAAATGAAAAGTAAATTTTATTATTATTTTATTTTCTTAAGGCTTTAAGATAATAATATCTTGGTTAATTTTTTATCGTGATATAGAAGTTGTTATAGAATTAGAATTGTTAATTTTTGAATTAAGTATGATTTTATTTAAAAATTAAATTAATAATACTTAGAAAATTATTTTCAAAAAATGAACTTCATTTTTTAATTCTACATGCCGGAAAAAGGTTAGGGTAAATTTTTGGGATTTTTCTGAAATTCTTGAATTTTTGATGAATAGTGAAATACGATAAAATACCGTATAATCAAATTATCAGAAAAATAAACTATTTATGACATTATAAGTGATATAAGGACACTTGTTTCAAACTCACATGTCATTATTACTATTTTAGGTCACATGAACTAAGACTATTCATAATCTTGGGCAAAAATATTATAATAATGATTAAAATAATGAAAAATACCCCCTCTCATCCACTATAAATACTACCCTCACTCCCTTCTTCCTCCTGCACCTCTCAAGCCTTGATACATGCCTAATTTCTTCCCAATACTCATCCCAAGGCTCTTCTCCACGTCCTAGATATTCTGGTCTCACCAAAATACCAAAACCAAAGCCCTTAAGAAGGATCTCAATGAGAAGAGAACAAGAGGTAAACATCCTCTTTTTATTTTCTTTTTTTTCTTTCATGTTATATTATTCTATTCTTTTCCCATTGGATAATGTTGGGATATTTCATTTAATATACCCCCTTTTTATCTATATTATTTAAGAGTTATTAGATATCCCCTTTCTCTCATCAAACTATTTTTATGAAATTTTAAGAGATGTTGTTAGTTTGCCGAATTTTCGTGAGAAATTTCTGAAGTTTTCTTTTATTTCAAGATTCCTTTATATTCTTATTCTTTCATAAAATTCTCTTAACCAAGAGGCATGAAATCTAAATAATCTTGTATATTCTATATGTTCTCATGTTCATGGAAAATACATCATCATTCTTCTTCTCCTATCCCACTTATTCAAGGAATTAAAAACATTGTCCATGATGTGTCGAATTACCGACATCGTGGATGATGTGATTTCATTTTTCTTTAAATCCTTAAATTCTAGTCATGAAACCATTTTTATAATTTAACCAGGTTATAATATATGTATTATGTCTCATCTATTGTTCTTTAATTCTTTTTTACACATGGTTTTAATTTATAAAACAAAATGAGGTCGTTATTATCAAAGAACCACTAAAATGATCTAAACGAACATCATTAATGTTTTAACTTATGAATCATCCTCATATAAGAATTCAAAATGATAAATGGTATAATTTATGGTACTGGAAATATTTAAATACTACTCCATTCCAATTCTTTATTTTCACTTCCAATAGACAAGAACATCCATCATGAACCAATCTTGGAAATCATGTAAAGAACTCACCCAAAAACAGTGCAAAGAGAAAAATACTTACAATTTATGGGTGAAATGATGTTATTAAATGATCATATAAGATGTTATAAACATGAAAATGTTTCTTTAAAATACTAATAACACTCTTTTAACCATTATACAGTAATTTTAAACAAGTTTGAATTAAGACAAACCCGAGGTAAGGGAATTCTTAACCCGATTTCCATTCATTGGGTTAACCTTCTACTTCATTATTTATGTGGTATTAAAATTGATTGTGTGATGATTTTTGCTTATATTATGTTTAATTATGTGTATTTTTAGTTTTTATACATATTCCATCCACTATATTAAGTTTCACTTCAATTATATGATATTTATAATAGACTTTCCTTTTAAAATCCTCTTTTAAAATTCTATTTTACAATGTTCAAAAGTAATGTTTTTATGATATTATTCATGTTGTGTGATTATGTTATAGTTCTTGGGAATTGTTTATGATGAAGTTTTGTACCTATATATCCCTCCAATTCATTGGGTATGTGTAAGTTGGACGTCAGCCGTATGGTTACTCCATGTGTAACTGCGATGGTTACACAAATTGTAAGGTATCCGTGAGGGTTAAAAATTATAATGTTGTCGTGAGGGTTAAAATATTTTGTAAGTAATTCACCAATATATATTTATGGTTATATTTATGTTCTTATATTTTTGGGAATATTTTGTAAATATCATATTTTACAAAGTAAATATTTATGGGTGATAAGAATATCTTTTGAAAGTGATTTCATATGTTACAAGTATTCTTGGACTAATGTGTTTTTTATATCCCTTACAGAGCTTTTTATGCTCATACCAAGTATTTAAATGATTTTCATAGTTTATAAGGATGTTTAAGAAAGTGAAGTAAGCCAAGTTAAAATGTTTGAAGATCTATCTAATAAATCATGTTTTATTTGGAAAGTTTTAAATTTTGGAAGGAATGAGTACTGTTTTTATGGTATTCACTCTGTAATAATGTGTAATGTTATGAATTTATTTTCCTAAATATCTAAAGATATAAACTTGAAAAGATTCTCAATATAAAAATTAAGTGATTTATTGACTAAATTCAAGACTATGTATTGTAATAAGGTCGGGTCCTTATAGTGATATCTATGTAGAGTATACAGAAATTTCATTATTTCCTGAAGCGATATCATCAAAGAGCCAAGAATGAAATTGGTTGCACAATCAAGATCCTTTGATCTGAAAATGGAGGATAATTAACATCCATTAAATTTGAAAATTACCTTGAAAACGTGGGATAAATCATGAGGTGTTTTTAGTGATAACCCCTCAAAATGTGGTTTTGAACATAGAAATCGACAGGTGAACAACATGGCTAGAACTATGCTGATTTAAAGTCGTTTTTCTTATCATTATTGGAAAGTGGATGTCCACGTCACGTTGTACACTTGAAATAAAATATGTATTTTTATAGGAGAAACCAGGACACCATATTAGATATGGTATGGGAGGAATCCCTCTATGAATTATTTTTGTGTTTTTAGAAGTAAATGTTTCATCCAAAATAGATAATGAAATCAAGGAAACTATGGTGATGCTATAGATGAGGGAATGTTCCTTGTATATTCAATGAAGAGTAAATCCTACAAATGTTACAATAATCATATTATAAAGAGTGTAGAAAGAAACTATGTCTATATCATTGAGGATAAAACCATAAATACCTTGAGGATCTCATATACTGCTATGATTGAAGATGAGAAAGAAAGTATACAAGGGATATATTCAAATACAGAAATAGTGAAAGGCTTGAAAAAAATTTAGGGCTCACAAAATTATAATGATTCATAAAAAAAAGAATCAGAAGAGGAAACCATTTCTGAAGAAACTTCATCGTAACCTCACAGAAGAAATAGAAGAGTAAAAATTGATTGATCCAACATTATTGGGGATTAGACCGCACCTACATAGACATGGATAATGAGGAATGAAGAATAAGTTATCTTCCTATCACTTTTGGAACCAACCTAATTTGAATAATTAGTGAAGGATGAATCATGGGTTAATTCCATGAATAAAGAACTAGATCAAATTGATAAGAACAAGACATGGGATCTTATTAAGAGACCTGAAAATCACAATATGATTGGAACAAAGTGGATCTTTAAAAAAAATTGATGAGCATGTAAATGTGATCATAAACAAGGCATGATTGGTATGTAAAGTCTATATATAGATTGAAGGCATTGATATTTAAGAAATTTTTTATCCAATATATAGAATAGAGTTGATCAAGCTCTTCCTTTACATATAAATACAATGAGGGTTTAAAGTTTATCAAATGGATGTCAAAACGGTATTATTAAATGGTGTTCTTGAAGAATAATTCTAAATTGAACAACTAATAGGATTTCAAATTTGAAATGATGAGACAAAGGTTTGTAGATTAAATAAAGCACTCTATGGTATAAATCAATAACCACGAGCATGGTATTCTCAACTGGATCCTTATCTGAAGTGTTAGAGTTGGTTTACTAGGACCAACTGATTTTACTTTGACTACATGTATATTTCATGACTTGAATATTAATTAAACATCTTATTACATAATTTTAATTGTTCTTCATGGATTTAATGTAATAATGTCTTAGATTATTTGTCACATTGATAAGGTCATAGAAATTCCCCACTATGATGAAAACCTTGAAGTGATATTACAATATTCTTAATATAGTTCTACAGTTAGATAACATACAATTATAGGACACATAGTATTTATACTATCATGTGAGAGTAATAATAAGTGGATGAGGCTTATTCTCATGCAGTTCACACTTAGTAATCTCCGAGATGGGAGATTATGATAACATACCCACTAGTAGGAATTCTACATGTTTTGGTGTCATTAAATATTCCTATCTTCAAGCGTTTTTAATGACCCTTATACTTTAAGATTATCATTGATGCATTTTATGAATCATGCACTTATATTTACTAACAAATACTGTTATGTCATATTTTTTTGTAAAGTAGGGTATGTTGGGTGTGTCATGATTAACATGTCATTAATGGATAATTCAAGGAAGTGTTTTCACCTTCCATCTTTATGGGATTTGATATTTTATCCCTTTGATTCGAATATAATCGTCACCTAAATTCCATGTCCATTGTGTAACAATGTGTGTATTTAAGATAGTCAAAGAAATACATGTCGAGTAAATATGATGATGACACCATCGTGAAACCTTTTTGATAAGATATTGTAACAAAGGGATTATATTACTTAGTGATAATTTGTATGTGGTTTCCTTTATTATGATATTACGTTCTTTATCTTGGGTTCCTTAACCTATTTCTAGATAGTAATCTTGGACTTTATGCAAGTTTTCCTAATGCCAATGAGAAATAATCCAAGAGGGTCACATAAAAATGTTTATGTTGATCTAGAATAAATTTTATTTGAATTTAATGAATGTAATAGATATTATTCTCAAGACTGAGGAATAATTTTATTCAAGTTATACTGATCCCATAAATTAAATAAATAGTTATTCATTGGTATGTGAATACAAATATATTTGTTTATTTTATTGAATATTAAATAAATATGTATTCATCGGTTATGTGAATGAAATATTTATTTATGAATAAAATATTTATTTGGATATTCAATAAATACCATGGAGTTTGAATGGACCAATACCACGTCCGGTGATAAAATAATTATTTACAAGATGGTAAATATTATTTATCAATTTTTTCAAGTCACTGCACTGTAAAATAATATTATTATAATTATGTGTCATGGGTTTTATTAAAGATAATAAATGTTATTTAATGACTGACATGAAATTAAGTAATATTTTAACCTAAATTATAACTCTATAAATAGATGGTTATGTCTATTGTGTATTGCATCCAAAAATTGAGAAATGCAAAATAGATTTATTAAATACTGAAGACTGGTTTATCAAGAACTAATAATGAAATACATTCGATTTATTGTGCTAGGATCCAAATATTGAGTGATTTTACTAGGAGATCATTAAAGTATGTGTGGATCAATGCTAGAGGGATTCTATACTTGGATCCTTAAAGCATAATGAAGGTAATCCGAAATGGTCTTTTCAGACTGTCAACATTCATCAAAAAAGAAAGTTCTTAATCCTAGGTATTTATTTATTAATATATTAAATAAATTAATTATAAATTTTATGCATAAGATACTCACTCGTGGTTTCGGTAAATGATTATTAAAATAAATTTTAATATATCACTCACTATTTCATGCTTCTGTTATGCCTAGAACCAATAAGTAAAATCAGAGGGATCATGTTTAAATTTATAAATATTTATTTTATTGTTGATCTATGTGAAATTATGGTTATATTTTAATTTCATGTTATTCATTATTTAATTAAATTTTAATTAACATGTTATAGACATATTAATCATGTTTGTTCAGTGTTTCATTTTCTTAAAGGTTTAAGAACAAATTAAGAATGATCGGAGATGCCAATGGGAAGTGCCAAATCTTTGGCCAGTAAAACTAGGTTACACATAGTGTATCTAGAGAACACATCATGTACCCATGTGAATTTATATAGATACATCAAGAAAAAAATTACACGTTATTCATTTATTTCACATCATGTGTTGACTGGGACAATCTGGCACACAGCAAGTGGATACATGGCTTGTAGCTTGCATGTACATGTGGTGTAATCTGGACGAGTTAACACATAGAAGCACTTGGTGTGTGACTTGAATACATGGAAACTGAGATACATGAAATGTATATGGGCTGTACACGTTGTGTAGTCTCCAAATTAATGGAAAAATTAAATTACATTAAATTTACAATTGCAGCATTAAAACCTTAATTTATTTATTGACATCTATTTTATTTTTGACAATTTAATAATGGTTTTAATTTTTTTTTAAATGATCAAATAATTTATTATAATAAATATTTCATTATTGGTTATACTATTTATTATCCATTAATTCCATAAATGATGGGTATATTCAATTCAGTTTGGATGATCATTAAGATGAAATGTAATTAATTAATTCATTGATTGATTGATTGATGCAAGTGTGTTTATCTTAATAATAAAGAAAAAATAAATGAATTAATACTAGCCAATTACTTTTTTGTATTTGTTTCATGCATGACCATTCACAAGCTTGACCAAGACCTGTGTATGAATTAGATGTTTTAATTTAATTTATTTCATGGGTTTTTAATTTTTTATTAAATTAAATATGAGGCTTGTGTGTCATCCCTCCCTCCATTATTATATAGGATATACATATCCAACGATATTTATATCATACTCTTTTAACCAATATTTTGGTTCCCCTCACCTGCATGTGAGTCATAAATACATATAATTAATGGAGCATCCCAAGGAGCACGGAGGCAGTTCAAGATGGAACCTTAATGATGCCAACTCAGGTAATACACAAGTGTAAATGTGGAATGTTATATCTCATTACAAGACTGAAAAAATGAGTTATTTCCCCTAGGTAATATGTTGATTTAATGTCCTCTCATTAAATCAACCATTAGATAAAGTTCATGAATGGGTTATTTGATTAATTATTTATTCTTGTCTATAAAATTATTTATTTTATGGATGCAAGGATGCGATCAAATAAATAAATTAATTAATGTGAAAATGTGGAATTTAAATAAATATATTATTAATAAATGTTTTATTAAGCATGGTTAATTAATTAAGTAACATCAAGTTAATATTAACAAGATATGTAAAGGTTAAAACAAGATAAAATTTGTGCTTAATAAATTAAATAAATGAATTATGCGTAAATTTCTTATCTAACCTAGTTGATTAATTAACGTCAAATTAATATTAACAAGACATGTAAGGGATAAAATAAGATAAAATTTATGCATAATTAATTAAAATCCCTCAACCAAATATTATGTCAGAATTGGCCTTCCATTACTTGATTGGGAATGAAACTCATTGAACTAAGTGTTTGACCAACCCTTTTTGGGACACTTTATTAGGGGATTTATTATGAAGGTTTTGGGTTTACTTAACCATTTTATATCAAGAGGAGTATCCCTTACTAGATTTGGTGTAATTTGGAGTTAAGTGTTTAGGAAATAGAAGTTAGGATTTTAAGATAGGGGAGTCCACTCAACAAATCAAGGAGCTCCAAGCCCACAGTTGGCAATGGACTACCTACCTAAATACCTTCAAGTAGATTGAATAACCCTTTAGGGTTATATGAAGGGGAATATGCTTCCTTTCCACTAGAATTTTAGAGAAACTATACATTCTGAGTTCAATGGTGAGGGATATTGGAACTTGATAAAATAGTGGGAGATTTAATAAAAATAAATTAATTTATTAATATCTCACCCAATTTGTAATCTATAAAGTAATAATAATATTCTATTTTAATTGTAAAATAAAATAGAAATATCATCACCCAAATTATCCCTATGATCAATATTGGATAAATATAACCTCCTAACTGGCAGCAACTCCCAAGAATGATATAGATGCCATCAGGTTTTCCTACGCCATGAATGAAAATCTTACGTGATAGAATCCTCATTTCATGATTTTCCTACTAAATAGGTGAGTGGTAAAGAGTTCTTTATCTATGAGAAAAATATGAATGACGCGTTCGACATTCAATGTTTGATGCTTTCATCTATGTTTAGTGAACTCATGAAGTCTCATGAAAATATATGTGTGTATAGCATACTTGAGCGCATTTGTGGTCTTTACCAGGAGAGAGATATATATGAAAAATTTGGGATTTAAAAGGTGCTCTTTCATAGAAATATTGTATAGGTTGACCCATCTGGGCCTCATGTATTAAAGCTAATTGGATACATTGAGAACCTAGAGGTTCTAGGGTTTAAATTCCTTGAAGAACTAGGCATTGATCTCATTCTGGCATCACTCCTGTATAGCTTCTCTATCTTTGTTGTTAATTTTAATATGAATAACATTGGTAATTCTCCGCCAAATCCTCTCACTCTTCTTATCCAAGTAGATAAGGATATGAAGTGCGAAAATACTTCCATCCTTATGGTGAACAAATGGAAAGTGAAATCAAATATATTTAAGACCAAAGCTTTTTCAATCCCTTCCAAGAAGAGGAAGATCAAGGGGAAAGCAACAGAAAATGATGTTTTCTATTTCACATGTGGAAATAAGGACCACTAGAATAAAAACTACACCCAGCCAAAGAATAAAGGGGAAGCTTTAGGTACATTTTTTTATCAAGTATAATTTATATATTTCTAAAAATTGGGTATTAAATACAAATTTTGGTTCTTACATATGTATTAAAATATAGGAACCAAGTAGATTTAGAAAGACCGACCAAGGGGAGGTAGATCTATGAGCAGCCAATAGAGATAAACTTTTTGTTTTAGATATCAGGGATTACCATCTCATATTGTCGACTGGAATGATATTGGTTTTAAAGGGTTGTTATTATGTTCCTTCAGTTACAAAAAATATTGATTTTGTATCCAAACTAGATAAATATGGATTTATTTTCAAATTTAATAATAAATGTTTCTTATTTTATAAGGATAAAAAAATTTATGGTAAGTCACATTTAAAAAATAGTCTTTATGTGTTTGATTACACGAACCATATAATAGAAATCGATAATGAAGTTACTTCACATGACACATACCACACCCAACTTTGGCATCACCGGCCAGGTCATGTGAATAAAAATCACTTGAATAAATTATATCAAGATGGATATTTAGATTCTTTTTAACTAAAACCACTTGGTCTATGTCACACATTATTATAAGGAAAAATAACCAAAACTCCATTTATTGGGAAAGGTGGAAGGGATAAAGAGATTCTTGAATTAGTTCATACTAATGTGTGTGGTACATTTCCTATTGAAGCAAGGGGTGGGTACTCATACTCCATAACTTTTAATAATGTTTTATTATATTTGGATATGTCTACTTAATGAGGTATAAGTTGAATTCTTTTGATAAATTCAAGGAATACAAGAATTTATTTTAGAACCATCTTGATATAAAGATTAAGAAACTATGTTCAGACTGTGTTGGAGAATATCTTAATCAAGACTTCATTGATTACTTATATGATTTTGGGATCCTGTCCCAACTCACTCCTCCTTACACACCTAAGTGGAATGGTGTAAGAAAAATGAGTAACCACATCTTATTAGAAATGGTGAGATCAATGATGAGTCATGTGAGTGTTTCATTATCCTTTTGGGGAAACATGTTAGAAATAGTAGCAAATATACTAAACCAAGTACCAACTAAATCGATAAATAGTATTCCATATAAAATTTAGAGTGGAATAAAAACCATGTTATCAAATTTATATGTGTGGGAAAGTGGAGTGTTTGTTAATGTAAGAACCCGGATTTTATTTTCAGGTATGTTTTTCCTTTTCTGGTATTTTTTGGAAAAAAGAGGAAATTCTGGAAATTTTCAAAGTACACATTGTGTACTTTATGAGTACACATCATCTACTTCTTCACCGCAGGTAGTCGGGTGCTAGCCATGTAGTGTCCATGCACACGGCTGTGTGGGGTTCTTTAGAGGATGCTTAAAGTGGAGTACGGAAATAGTAAGTACACGTCATGTACTTCAAAAGTACACGTCATATACTTCAAAAGTACACACCATGTAATTTTTTTTATTAAATTCACTGGGGTCGCGTCTGACGGACAGAACACACTTCTTTTAGGTCTCATTCATCTGAGAGCATCAAGTAGCCGAGGATCTTCAATGAGCCCCTGAGCCTCCGTCCGTCCTCCGATTCAAACACTGGTGATTGCGTTGGAATCACAGCGGTGAGTTCTTCCTTCTCCCAGAGCATCATTTTCCAATTCCTCCTCTTTTCCAAGTTATCGTGGGTTGAAAATTTTATACGTTTTTCATAGATCTACGATGTTATAAGGAGATTCAAGTGTTTTGGTTCAATTATATTAATCTTCTAACCCCAATGTAGGTGTTTTGTTCCTTTCTGTTGAAAGACTTTGAGTATTTTGTGTGAATTCCACCAATACCCTTGAACGGGGTATTGCGTGTTTACTGTTTATCCCTATTGTTTAACTATTTTGCTTGTATGCCTGAGTAGAGGTTATTGTTTGTGAATAGGGTAATTTTTTTGTGCTTTGGATGTATTTCCCATACATTTTTTTCCTGTTTATGACCGTTTGGTCTAGTTTTTCCTGTTAGGATATTGTGAGCTGCCACGCCTAGTATGTAGGATAGTGTGATTGTTGTTCTATTATGCTGATATGCCTTATAATGTTATCCAAGTAGTTCTTGAGGTTTAATTTGGGAAATACGTGCACTATACATGTTTGACTTACATAGGGCTATGAGAACCTAATGTAGTAGACCATAGGGAGAATCGATGTAAGGGCTTCTCCAGAGAGTCTTTATAATTTTTACGATGTGAGACCATAGGGGGAATTGACGTTGAGTTCTTCCTCAGAGTGTCTATAGTTCCTCGATGTAGGCCACAGGGGGATTAGACATTGATTACTTACCCAGAGTGCCTTTAGTATGATACGAGACTATAGGGGGGAATTTACGGTGAGTGCTTCCCCAGAGAGTCTATACTTTAGCTGAACTAGAGAGGTGAGACTTTGTGTGCCTCCCAGAGGGTTTCTAGTACTTGTTGGTTGAACCTGAGGGGTTAGGCTGTGAGAAATACCCAGAGGGTTACCTATTGTTTCTACCTGATTGTTTAGTTGCTTACCTATTGTGACTTAAATGCTTAAAACTGTGGATTGTTTACTGTTGAGTACTTTCCTGCTTGTTGTTTTTCTGTACTTTTACCTTCCATATATTCACTAACTATTAGGCACAGATATCGTGGTGGTTGCCTACTGGTATTTAGTCTCACACCCTATTTGGGCCATTCTTTTGGGACCAAACAGATTATATTGTTGTAGGTATAGACAAGGGAAAGTTCCCTTAGACTTCAGGTACTTGATTGCATTGGAGCTGGAGAGCATGGGACCAAGTCGAGGCCTGCGATGCTAAGGAGTTGTTCATCTGTTTTTATTCTTTACTTTGGTTTAGTATTGTATTCATCATTGTGAATTGTTTGGATTATTTCCTAGACATATATGTATCATGCATCATTTATATATATTTATGCTCTAATTGTTTCTTTATCAGTCTTCTGTTGTTTACTACTGTTGTATATTTACCGCTTACGCTATTGTGTGTTGTTTAATTCTGTTGTGTACTCTGTCAATGAGGGGATAGTTTCCCCACTACCACACTCAAGGCCCTCACTGTTAGTCGGAAGCCTCTGGTGTTCGTGGAAATGCGCTTGAGGCCATGTGACCAATCGGGTATGGGGCGCCTCTGGGTGGCTTCCGGAACCGGGACGTTACAAAGTGGTATCAGAGGAATTATTTTCTCTTGACTTACTATTTGGAGCCTATAGTTAGGGATAGGATGGAATAGGTACATGGTAATAAGATATTCCTGTGAGTAGCTAACTCGTGTACATGGAAAATCCATACTACCTCGTTTATTGCAATTTTACTGATTTTCAATTTTACAGTTGACTTGATTTCACCGTTGGGTGATTCACATGTTTTGTGTTGTTATCGTTGTTATTATTGCAATTCTACTTATGTCGCAACCTGATGAGATGAGGGTATGTCATATCATGCATCATATAGAAACTTGCTATAAATCACATGTCATGCATTTTTGTCATGTCATCTAGTATGCATTAGAAATTACATGTTGTTGTGATAGATGATGTGTAAAATATGCATTCTTTTGTGATAGTTGTCTTGATAGGAATACCTGTTATTTGATAAGGTATTGTTTGTGTAGAGGTTTGCTTGAATGAATGCCAAACTTTGATTCTTGAGGTGTTATGGACTTTCATGGACCATAATTTGGTGGATCATTGCATTGTTCTCTTGTTATAACTTGTAAAAGATGCCAAACTTTGATTCGTGGGGAGTATGGGCTCTCACGGATCGAAATTTGGCACCTTCATTGTGTGTTTCAGTGTTTTTATGGGATCCGGAGTAGTTTCTGAGGCTTACTGTCCAGAAAAACCCATAATACATGCCATGTAGTTTTGACTACATGCCATGTGTTATTCTGTTCAGGAAGAAACCGTTTTTCTGAAGTACACGCTGTCTATTTTATGTACACATCGTGTAGTATCTAACCATGTCATAGTCCATGTGAGAAGAGACATGGGATGGGTATTTCCTTGTGGGAACACACCATGTAATAGTTTAGCACGTCGTGTAGTCAGACCCAGGTACCCGGCCGTGTCACGAACAACACGGGTCGGTGTTATCTTTTCTTGTACACTTCGTATTTGTTTGGAACACGCCGTGTAGTGTCATCCATGTAGCCAATCGTGTAGCTAAAAACATGGGTCAGTTGGAACTTCTTAGTACACACCGTGTCCTTTTGGAACATGTCATGTAGTTTAACCTTTGTACATAGGTCGTGTCACTAACAACACGGGATGGTGAAGCTTGTCGAGTATACGTTGTGTCCACCTGGAACACACCGTGTAGTCTTGTCCTAAGAGAGTTGTGTGGATTAACCGTGTAGAAGGACTCAGGCATGGAAGACGATTCAAGTACATGTCGTGTGCTTAGATAACACGCCATGTATTTGGGGTGTTACATGACCTGTTAAAGCAGAAGTACACACCCATGTGAATGACTTAAGGGAACACATCGTGTAGGAAAAGTACATGTCGTGTAGTCATGTTTTTTAAAACTTGAATACTCTTCTTCTTCTGTTCCTTTCTTGTCCTTCCAGTTTTCAGTCTTTGATAATCTTAAATCTAAGGTGTGCATTTAAACTTGTAGAGTCATGCCACTGAGACGTCCTCCGGTTGTCCGCCAGTTGAAGGGTAGTGATCAGATGCCAGATATGGCTAATCAGGGACTTTCTGCAGATCCTCCTGTTGTGCCAGCCTTGGTACCAGCAGTGATACTAGTTACAGGCGCTGATGCACAGTTTAGGGAAGGCTTTCTGAGGATGATTCATACCTTCTAGGGAGCACCGCCTCCTGCCTCATCTATGGTAGACTTGACGCGGGATTTCTAGCAGTAGCATCCTCCCACCATCTCAGGGGAAGGACGACCTCAGGCTACAGAGTCATGGCTAGAAGCCATGCTGACTATCTTTGAGCATCTAAAGATTCCTCCAGAAAGGCGGGTCAATCTCGCTACCTACATGTTATGAGACTCTCCAAATAGGTGGCAGGACGTCATCTCACAGGTGGGTTATCAGCAGGTTATGGCATGGGAGGAGTTTCAGCGCGTCTTCTATGACTACTTCTATCTGGAGACCTTGAGGGTCGATCGAGCCCGGGAGTTCATGAGTCTGGAGCAGGGTACTCTTTCAGTTATGGATTATTCTTCTCATTTCACCAAGCTTTAGTATTTCACACCCCTCTAGGGAGGATATGGGTTGTTCTTGGAAAGGAAGTTTGATAATGGTCTCAGACAGGAGATCTGCTCGCAGGTGAATATCTTCAGGTTGACTTCCATCGCTTTCATCGTCAACCAGGCGCTGATTGCAGAGCACAATTTGAGAGATTTCGGAGCTGAGATCTAGGGTGGTTCCGCTTCCAGAGTAAGTGCTTCGCCCGCTGACAGCAAGAAGCGCCGCAGGGATTCTTCACGCAGTGATCCGAGGAGGCGAGACACATCTTCAGGTAGCCAGGTGGTATGCTACCAGTGTGGAAGGGCTGGGCATACGAGGCCATAGTGCCAGAGAGACCCGGTGGAGTGCCGATTTTGCAGCAATATGGGTCACCTTCATCTTTTTTGTTAGGTTTTCTCACCATCAGTTGGTGATAGGGGTTCTTCTATGACTCCTCGTTCAGGAGCAGCTCCGCCAGTTTCTCATCAGTCTGGGAACTGGAGTTATTCCAGCCGTTCGGGCCGAGGTAGAGCTCGAGGCCATGGTGATCAGTCACCAGTCTATCAGCGACAGTAGGGTGGATCAACTCAGAGTGGTCAAGTAGGGTTACAGGGTTGTGGTACAAGTCAGACTTTTGTAGTAGAGCAGACCTTTCAAGAGTAGGATCCTGGACCCTCTACAGTGCGAGGTACAATCTTAGTAGCCTCAGTTTTATCTTCTGCTATTTTTGATACTCGTGCTACGTATAGCTTTATATCTGTCGCTATTATGGAGATCCTTGGGCTCTGTATCTTTTCTTATGCTGATGTTTTGACACTAGAAATGTCGTTAGGGAAAAGAACATCTAGTGTACGTCAGTGCAAGGAGTTCCCTCTAGAGGTTTTTGGGTGTCAATTTATATGGGACCTCTATGTCCTAGAGATGATAGGATATGATGTCATTCTCAGGATGGACTGGTTAGTTCCCTTCTAGGAAGTCGTCAACTATTATTTCCGCAGGGTTAGTTTCATATCACCAGAGGGTGGATCTTTTCTTCATAAGGGCGAGTGGGATGTCTAGGCAAGTAGAGTAGGACCCGAGCACCATGGGCTAGGAGGAGTTACAACCCAGATTTCTAGTCTATATCTGGATGACAAGGGGAATTCATATTTAGACTTTCCTCCAGTGGTGGATTGTTTCAGGGATGTCTTTCCAGAGGACTTTTCAGGTTTGCCTCCAAAGCACGTGGTAGAATTTTCTATTGAGATCATGCTAGGAGCGGCACTACTGTCCATTCCTCCTTATAGGATTATCTACGCCTGAGTTACAGGAGTTCAAGAAGCATTTGGAGGAGTTGCAGGCAAAGGGTTTCATCTGACTCAGTACTTCTCCTTGGGGTTCGCCTGTCTTGTTTACAAACAAGGTAGACGATACCCTTAGACTTTTTTTGTATTATCGGAAGCTGAACCAGTTGACGGTCAAGCACCGATATCCCTTACTGAGGATTTATGATCACTTTGATCATCTTCGAGGATCCCAGGTATGCTCGAAGATTTACTTAAGGTCCGGTTATCATCAGTTGCACGTTAGACCATCAGATATACCTCTTACAGCCTTCAAGAGCAGGTATGGTCTATACGAGTACTTAGTTATGTCGTTCGATCTCATGAATGTGCCAGCAGTTTTCATGGCACTGATGAACCGAGTGTTCCATCCATACTTGGATTCGTTCGTAGTGGTCTTTGTGGATGATATCTTGGTGTACTCTCACACTTTACACGACCATTCCTCACATCTTGAGATCGTTTTGAGTACACTGAGGGAGAATTAGTTATATGCTAAGCTATCGAAGTGCCACTTTCGGATGGACCAGATTCACTTCTTAGGTCACTTTATTTCAGAGACAGGAGTATCAATAGACCCAAAGAAAGTGAGAGTTGTAGTTTCCTGGGAGTAGCCGAAGAACGTCTTTGAGGTGTGGAGTTTTCTAGGGCTGGATGGATACTACAGATGTTTCATACAGGACTTTTCATGCTTAGCAGCACCACTGACAGGTCTGACCAAGAAGGGTGTGAAGTTATTATGGTAATATTCTTGTGATTCATCCTTCCAGGAGCTGAAAGGGAGTTTGACTTCAGCACCGATACTAGTCTTTCCAGAGCTGGGAAAGAGCTATATTATTTATTGAGTTATATGGCTGGGAGTTGTGCTTATGCAGGGTGATGGAGTCGTTGTGTACGGGTCTCAACAGTTGAGGCCACATGAGAGGAATTACCTGATGCACGATCTGGAGTTGGAAGCTGCTGTTCATGCCTTATTCTATTGGAGATATTATCTTCTGGGGGAGCACTTTTTGGTTTTCACTAACCACAAGAGTTTTAATTACATCTTCACTCAGTGTGATCTGAATTTGAGACAGCACAGGTGGGTCGATTACTTATAGTTCTTTGACTTTGAGCTTGCCTACACTCCTAGGAAAGGAAATGTTGTGGCTGATGCATTGAACAGGAGGTCCCAGATACAGGCGGTTCAGGAGGCCAGCAGTGAGTGACAGCTTATGGCTCTATTCTCTGAGATGCATTTGGAGGTGCATGACAGATAGGGGCAGACCTTTCTTTCTTCTGTAGATGTTACCTCTACCCTTCTTGATCAGGTGCGGATGAGGAAACTATCAGACTCAGAAGGCCTAGTCCTGCGGGAGAGTGTGTCAGGAGAGGACCCTCATCCTGGATGGATAGTAGGAAAGGATGAGATCTTGTATTTCCAGGTATGCGTATGGGTGCCGGCAGATATACGTGAGGAGATGATGCGGGATTTTCATTCCTCAGTTTGGGCAGTTCATCTTGGTGTCACCAAGATGTATCGTGATCTACACCATCATTATTGGTGGCCAGGTATGAAGAGGGACGTTGCTGGTTTCATCATGAGGTGTTCCACTTGTCAGTAGGTGAAGGCGGAGCATCATCAACCAGTAGGGATTTTACAGCAGTTACCCATTCTCGAGTGGAAGTGGAATGATGTTGCGATGTACTTCATTACTGGTTTACCGAGATCACCTCAAGGGAATGACGCAGTTTGGGATATCATCGACAGGCTCACAAAGGTTTCTCATTTCTTACCGATCAAGGAGACCTTCAGTGTTGATGAGTTGGGGCGGTTGTACATCTGAGAGATTGTACGTCTGCATGGAGTTACACACTCCATTGTTTCAGACAGGGATGCGCATTTTACTTCTTGGGTATGGCAGGGGCTTCAGAAGGCTTTGGGTACATAGGTACTTTTGAGTACAGCATACCACCCCCAGACTGATGGCCATTCCGATCATACGATTCATGTGCTTGAGGATATGCTCCGAGCATTCACTCTAGACTTTGGAGGTTCTTGGGAGAAGCATATACCCCTAGTGGAGTTCACCTACAACAATATTTTTTAGAAAACTATTCAGATGGAACCTTATGAGGCTTTGTACGGTAGGTCATTCCGATCATCCTTATATTGGTTGGAGTTAAGAGAGATATCTTTGTTGGGACCTCATCTTGTTTAGGAAACCACAGAGCAGATAGAGTTGATTTGGAAGAGGATGGATATTGCACAGTCTCGACAGAAGTCATATACTGATCAGTGGAGACGACCTCTGGAGTTTGAGGTTGGGGATCAGGTTTTCCTGCATGTCACACCAAGGTTGGGGCGCAGAAGGATCAGGAGGCAGGTTAAGCTTTCATCGAGGTATGTCAGGCCGTTTGAGGTGTTGGAGAGAGTGGGGCTGGTTGCTTATCGGTTGCAATTACCTCATAGGTACCGAGCTATGCACGGCATCTTCCACGTTTCTCAGCTCCGACGTTACTTTTCAGACCCGTCTCATGATTTCCAACCTGAGGAAGTAGAGTTGGAGGTGGATGCATCTTTCGAGGAGCATCCTATCCGGATTGTTGATCGCAATACGAAGGTTCTCCATGGCTAGTATGTTCCTCTGGTATGAGTGCTATGGCAGCACGGACAGGTGCAAGATAAGACTTGGGAGAGGGAGGCCGACGTACGATCACAATGGCCGGAGTTGTTCGGGGTTTCTTCTTATATGTCATGCTAGGGAAATTTGGGGACGGGTTTCTTTAATGGGGGAAGTTTGTAAGAACTCAAATCATTTTTTCAGGTATGTTTTTTCCTTTCTGGTCTTTTTTGGGAAAAAGAGGAAATTCTAGAAATTTTCAAATTATACGCCATGTACTTTATGACTACACGTCGTGTACTTCTTTTCCACAGGCAGTTGGGTGTTGGTCGTGTAGCAGCCATGCACACGGCCGTGTGGGGGTGTTCAGAGGCTACTTAAAGCAGAGTACGAAAATAGTAAGTACACGTCGTGTACTTCAAAATTACACGTCGTGTACTTTCTTTTTTTTCATTAAACACACCGAGGTCGCGTCTGATGGATAGAACACACTTCTTTTAGGTCCCGTTCGTCCGAGAGCACCGAGAAGCCGCATATCTTCAACGATCCCCTAATCCTCCGTCCGTCCTCCGATTCGAACACCGGTTATTGCGTTGGAATCAAATCGTTGAGTTCTTCCTTCTCCCAGAGCATCGTTTTCCAATTCCTCCTCTTTTCCAAGTTATCATGGGTTAAACGTTTTATACATTTTTCGTAGATCTACGATTTTATAAGGAGATTCAAGCATTTTGGTACAAGTATATTAATCTCCTAACCCCAAGGTAGGTGGTTTGTTCCTTTTTGTTGAAAGTCTGAGTATTTTGTGCGAATTCCACCAATACCCTTGAACGGGGTATTGCGTGTTTACCGTTTAGCCCTATTGTTTGACTGATTTTCTTGTATGCCTAAGTAGAGGTTATTGTTTGTGAATATAGTAATTTTTCTGTGCTTTGGATGTATTTCTCATGCATGTTTTTCCTGTTTATGACCATTTGGTCTAGTTTTGCATGTTAGGCTATTGCCAGTTGTCATGCCTAGTTTGTAGGATAGTGTGATTGTTATTCTATTATGCTGATATTCCTTAGAATTCTATCCAAGTAGTTCTTGAGGTTTACTTGTGGCGATACGCACGCTATACATATTTGAATTACATAGGGTTGTGAGAACCTAGTGTAGTAGACCACAGGGATAATGGACGTAAGGGCTTCTCCAGAGAGTCTTTATAATTTTTATGATGCAAGACCATAGGAGGAATTGATGTTGAGTGATTCTTCAGAGTGTCTATAGTTCCTTAACATGGGACACAGGGGGAATAGACGTTGAGTGCTTCCCTATAGTGCCTTAAGTAAGATACGAGACTATAGGGGGAATTGACGGTGAGTGCTTCCCCAGAGAGTATATACTTTATCTGAATTAGAGGGGTGAGACTGTGTGTGCCTCCCAGAGGGTTGCTACTACTTGTTGGTTGAATTAGAGGGGTTAGGCTGTGAGAACTACCCAGAGGGTTACCTGTTGTTTCTACCTGATTGTTTAGTTTCTTACCTGTTGTGATTTAAATGCTTAAAACTGTGGATTGTTTACTGTTGATTACTTTCCTGCTTGTTGTTTTTCTATACTTTTACCTGTCATATATTCACTGACTATTAGGCACAGATCTTGTGGTGGTTTCCCACTGGGATTTAGTTTCACACCCTATTTGGGCCATTCTTTTGGGCCCAAACTGATTATATTGCTGCAGGTATAGACAAGGGAAAGTGCCCTTCAACTTCAGGTACTTGATTGCATTGGATCTGGAGAGAATGGGACCAAGCCAAAGATTACGATTCTAAGGAGTTGCTCATCTGTTTTTCTTTTGTACTTTGGTTTAGTACTGTATTCATCATTGTGACTTGTTTGGATGCTTTCCTAGACATATATGTATCATGCATCATTTATATATATTTATGCTTCAGTTTTTTCTTTATCATTCTTCTGTTGTTTACTGTTGTTGGATATTTACTGATTCTGCTATTGTGTGTTGTTTACTTTTGTTGTGTATTTTTCCAATGAGTTCATAGTTTCCCTACTACCACACCCAAGGCCCTCGCTGCTAGTTAGCAGTCTCTGGCGTTCGGGGAAATGCACTTGAGGCCATGTGACCAACTGGGTACGGGGCGCCTCTAGGTGGATTCTAGAACTAGGACGTTACAGTTAAGGCCTCTTCAGGTAACAAACTTTCACCCCAAGGTGCAAAGTGTACCTTTATAGGATACCCCAAGGAAACAAGGGGATATTGCATATATGTCCCCTTGAAAAAAAAGTTTATAATTGAAATACATTCCATATTCATTTAGAAGGATAACATCTCTAAAAGAGATAGTGGGAATGAGATAGACATCGATGAAGTCAAGGCTCAAGGCAAGCAACAGTTGGTATAATAATAGATTCCACATATCCCTGTGGAAGAAGAAATTGTTCAAGAGACACAAGTATTGTGTAAGAGTACATGATAGGTTAGAGAACCAACATGTTGTGTTTTTCTAGTCACTAAGGATGGTGAATCATTATTAGTTAATAATAATTATCCTCTAACCTACGGGGAATCAGTAAGTGCCACAGAATTTTCCAAAAATCAAGAAGCCATGAATTCTGAAATAGATTCCATGTACCAAAACCAAGCCTAGATTTTGGTAGACCCTCCAATAGATGTAGATCCTATTGGTTGAAATTTTTTATTCAATAAGAAACTGGACATGGATGGAAAATTCAGTAGTTATGAGGTTCGACTGGTTGTGAAAGGGTTTAAACAGCGTTAATTAGTTGACTATGATGAAACATTTTCACTATTTTCAATGATGAAATCCATTATAATTCTAATTTCCATTTTTTCCTAACATAACTATGAGATTTGGAAAATGTATTTCAAAATAGTCTTCCTTAATTTGAAACCTTCGAGAATATATCTATATGACATAACCCAAAGGGTTTGTGAATCCAAAGGATGCCAATAATATATACAAATTGTAAAAATCCATGTATGGATTAAACCAAGAATCTAGTTTATGGAACATTCATTTTATGAATCCATAATAGAATTTTTTTTTTCATAAAGAATGAATGTAAGAATTGTGTTTATAAATGGTTTAGTGGAAGTGCATCCATTTTCTTAATAGTATATGTTGATGACATATTACACATTGGAAACGAAATACATGTCTTACAATCTGTTAAGGCATGGTTGAATAAATTATTATCTATAAAGGAATTGGGTGAGGTAGCATATATATTTGGGATCAAGACCCATCATGATATATCCAAGAGGTTTCTCAGTCAAATTAAAAGTATATACATTGAAAATATGCT
Organism: Viscum album; assembly: GCA_963277665.1. Taxonomy (NCBI): domain Eukaryota; kingdom Viridiplantae; phylum Streptophyta; class Magnoliopsida; order Santalales; family Viscaceae; genus Viscum; species Viscum album. Next base: position 1,987,925,585 of record OY728123.1, read on the forward strand.
GACGAGATTCAATATGTAACAATCCAAGAGGGAATTTTTTCCAACGTCACATGGCATTCATCTTTCTAAGAAAATGTGACCCTAGACACATGAAGAAAGAAACATAATATAAAGGACTTAATATGCATCTGTGATTGGATCAGTCATGTATGATATTCTATGTACTAGTAAATGTAACGACCCAAAGTTTCCTTAATGGAAATCCCTCTTGATCTAATTGAATGTCTCTTTATGTTTATATAAAATGTCAAATTATTTGGTTTTATGTTAAGAATTTTGACCATTGCTAATATAGTCGTTGAACAGTGATCACATGATTAGTATAAATATAGGGCTTTAACAAATCCAATTTACTCAGACAAAAGAAGTGATCGCCTCGTCCAGTAGAATTACCCCATACGAAGCCCATTTTTCAAAGCTCGGAAAAGAGGTGGCATCCTTGGGATTCTCTCTTGACCAAACCCAAGCTGAGCTTCATCATGTCAAGCTCGAACGGGACCATCTACAGGAAAAGTGGAAGTTGATAGAAATTACCACCCGAACGATGTTATCCGAGCCACCCCAAGAGTCTGTCACCATCGCACACCTTACCCTTAGGTCTTATGCGGCTGTTTTAAGGGGTTATGTAACAAATAGATAGTACTATGTTCATGTACATTATTTTTTGTATATAATAATGTATATACTTTCTTGTCATTATTGATACATTGAAAATAGTTTTTAAAGTACAAATAGTGTTTTTAGTTATTATTTAATTAAGAATTCTATTTTATTAAATTAAGGGGTTTTTGAATTAAATAAATAAAATAATATTATTATTATTAAATTAATTTTTATTAAATATAAATGATCTTATAATTTTATGAATGCAATTGTAATTTTTTATTAAGGTTTGAAATCCATTTTTGTCAAAACCCGTGAATTTTCGATAAATGTTGGTTTTTATTTTAAAAGTGAAAATTAACATATTTAGAAAATTATTTAGATAAAATAAATGTTATTTCTGGAATCATGACATCGAAATTATCCAACGGTGAATTTTTCATAATTTTCTGAGACAGACAAATTTTTGAGTAAAAATTAAATACTGTTTAAATATATAATGTGTTTTATGACATCATAATGACCCAATAGTGATGTAATAATATACTATAAGCTTTATTTTCGGCCAATATATGTTTTACCATTAAAATAATGTGATTTTGGGTTTTTTTACTAACTTTTCAAATCATTAATGGATCCCTCAAGACTTATTAAACACCTTGTCTTTTTAAATTGTTTTCCATGGGAGTGTGACTCACCTCCACATAAGAAACCTTATTATTTTAAAAAGTTAGGACTTTGGCCTTATAAAATATTGTTTTCCTCTTCCCTTTTCCAAAAACCATGGGCTGGTTTGTGGTTTGAATTAATTTAATATAAGGGGTCCCAAACTTAAATAATAAAGAATTCCCTCACTTTTCCTATATAAACCCACTCAATCTCCCACTTACTCCTCACTCAAAACCTTTGTAGTTCACCCAACCTCTGCCCTACTCTCTCTATAATTCTCCCAAGGTTCCCCAAGCTCCCAATAAGTCTCTCTCAAGCCTCTCTCAAGCCTTTGGAAGCACACTTCCAGGTAAGGGTTTTTTCTTCCTTTCTCATTTTTGTCCTATTTTCTTTAAGTTGTTTTTCCCTTTTAGTTTCAATTATAAATGTTGGGGTATTGTTTCGCACCTCCCCCATACTTCCCTCTTATTTTTTGAATGATTGGATACCCCTTTCTCTCTCATTAAATGCCTCCCATGTACACCCGTTACTATGCCGAAATTCTGAAAGGAACTTCTCTCTCCTCATTTACATTCAAGCAATACTTTTGTATCATGAATATAAATTCCATTATAATTGTTGGGACATGTATCTATATGACCTCCTTACTTTCCATTACATGTAAATATTATGAGTAACCCCTTTCTCTCTCATCAACCATTTTTAAGAATTCTTATGTCACGCCGTTACGCTATCGAAATCACACTGATTTTCAAAGCCAATGCCATTGTGTAGTGGATACCATGCCCATTTCTCCATCAAGGGTATTCACCTTTATGCACATTTACTTATTGATTACAAAGTTTCATGTATTAATTCCACATTCCTTTATCGTGTAATAAATTATTATGTTTTATGAATCCATGTTTTATGATCCATGTGGCACACTTATGCATGAAATGAAATGTTTAAGAAGGGTGCGCCCTTATAGCGCTCCAATGCATTGGGTAAAGTATAGTATCATGATATGTCATGTGCAATGAGTGTTGAATCATGATAATTCAAGTGCATCAAGGGTTTACTCATGCTTCATTTGCAATGAGGGTTTACTCATGCTCTATGTGCAATGATCCTTGGCTCATGCTAATTCCATGTTAAGTGTTGTTGACACATTTCCATGTTATGATTATCATGCTTTATCATGCCTTTATGTTCATGTTTCTCTTGTGATCTAATGATATGCCTAATGTCTAACATGTATTGTACTCCTCATGTTATTCCATGTGTATTCCCTTACTGGGCTTTATAGCTCACCCTTTTCTTATGCATGTCCTCAGGTTATCCCACGCAATGCTAAGTACGAGGGAATGTAGTGGTCATGTAAAGGAAGTTTTCAATAAAGATGTTGTATTTTAATGTTTTAAGTTTTTATGTAATGATCCTAAGCCCCAAAGACACTAAACCTCTCGATCTTCTTGTTGTATCAAGTGAAGTTTTATGTAATAAATCATGTTTAAGTTTGTAATAAAAGCAGGGTTGTCATAGTTGGTATCAGAGGATAGGTTTAGTTATTTTTGGGATTAGGATTAGAAAACCCTAGTAAAGCCTTAGATACAAGACTAAGTACAATAAAAACATCCCTAAGTTTTGGTGAGTATTGAGTAAGTGGTTTATCAAGAAAATACATCCCTGTCTGGATACGAGCAGGTAGAGGTGGCTCTGGCACAGATGTATCTTAGGGGTAAAACCCAAAAACACCGATTTGAGCTAGACTCAAACGGGAACTGGTGCACGACAACGGGCATTGCTGCACTCTTGTTTATGACACTTTTGGGGGATATGATTTGGTAAATTCAAAATCTTAGTATGAACCCTTATTAAGGGAATTAAAAAAATACCCATAAGAATATATGTTAGAAAGTAGATCATGAAAAGCCTAGATTGAAGCCTATAGACTCATGAGTTAAGGAAATAAAAGTTAATTTATAAGTCATCAACTTTTGTCTTTGGATTACCCTTTATGTGTCACCCCTAACTTTCCTTTTATTCCATCCAATGGCTGATAATAGGAGGACTCGGGCTAACAACCGTTGTGAAGATCAGTGTGATGACTGTACTAATGAGATGCCCAATCCAATGGGAGCGGGAATCACGAACTTTGTCACTCTTCTCTCTCATCTAACTCAAGTTTTGAATAGAAACATGGTTCAAGAAGAACGTTCAACCCCCCCTAAGAAAGAACAAGTTGCTATCGAGAGCTTCATGATACAAAGGCCTCCTACTTTTAGTGGATCATCTGATCTCACGATCGCTGAACAATGGATCAACTCCATTGAAAAGATCTTCTCCATCCTTCAATGTTCTGAACAAGAGAAGGTTCTCCTGGCGGCTTATCGTATGGAGGGTGAAGCTGATCAATGGTGGACGTTGATCAAAAATATGAAGCCCGAGGAGGAGATCGAATCGTTGGAATGGAAGGATTTCTGGAAGATGTTTTTCGATAAATATTTTCCGCGCACCCTCTGGATTAAGATGAAAAGGGACTTCCTTTCCCTAAAGAAAAAAGATGAAGAATCTGTTAGAGCGTACGAGGAAAACTTCACAAGGCTTGCACGATATGATTCCGGCTTTGTCGTTACCCCTGAATGCAAAGTTGACCGCTTCTTTGGTGGGATGAAGCCTAGCCTTCGGAAAGCATTAGTGATCCGTGACTTTGACAGCTATGAGGAAATTGTCCGATGTTCCCTCAAGGTCGAAATGGAGATCGGGGAATCATAGGGGTATCATGGGGACAAGAAGCGTAAGGTGGAATTCAATGCTGGCGGTATGATGGATAAATCCAACGGTGCTAAGAAGATCTAGCACCACACTTGCCAAAAGTGCAGAAAGAAGCACCCTAGAAATTGCCTTAAGGGGACGAGGAAATGCTTTAGGTGTGGAAGAGAAGGGCACCTAGATGTTAACTGTCGTCAAGAAAGACCTGAGGCTGCGAAAGAGGAGAGGAATGCTCCGTTCGAACCTCAACGCGTTATTCAATGCTACAAATGCAAAGAACCGGGTCATTTTGCAAATCAGTGCCCTAATCCAAGGGTTTTCGGAGGCAACCAACAACCTCCAAGGAAGAAAGGAATAGCTTTGTCCATCACTTCTTCCGAAGTGAACCCTGACAACGAAGTGGTGACAGGTATGCTAGTTATTCATTCAAGAAAGCAAACGTACTTTTTGATTCAGGTTCTACGCATTCTTTTATATCTCGAAGGTTTAGTAGAACAATCCCAGCACCACCACAAATCATGGAAATGAAGATGTCAGTGAGTACGGCAAATGGGGAAATCATTGCATCCCATGAATATAAGTCCTCCCCTATTTTAATATGTGGATTGAATTTCCCGGTGAACCTTTTCATACTCCCTCTGGTGGAATTTGACACAATTCTTGGCATGGATTGGATTTCCTTATATAGATCTAATATAAATTTTCGGGAGAGGGAAATCACACTCCATATGGAGAATCGACCCCCGATTCTTTACAAGTGTCGTGAGGAAGATGAATCTCCTTTATCTCCATCATCTCAAGCATGGATATTACTACCCTATGAGAATGCGTATCTGGATCAGATGATTGAGTCCAAGGAAGAAACCATCCTTGAAGAAATTCCTATTGTGAGGGAATTCGCGGAAGTGTTCCCCGAGGAACTGTCTGGTCTTCCTCCTAGAAGAGATGTTGAGTTCTCAATTGAACTTATACCTAGGGTGCTACCAATATACAAGAATCCATATAGAATGGTTGTTGTTGAGTTTGAAGAGCTGAAGAAACAACTACAGGAGAATCTAGATAAAGGGTTTATACACCCAAGTGCTTCACCATGGGGTGCACCAGTCCTCTTCGTTAAGAAGAAGGATGGGTCAATGCGGCTTTGCATCGATTATCGTGAACTTAACAAAATCACGATAAAGAACAAGTATCCTCTACCACGGATCGATGACTTGTTTGATCGGCTGCGTGGAGCACAATACTTCTCCAAGGTGGACTTGCGGTCGGGATATTATCAAGTAAGGGTGAAGAAGGAAGATATCCCCAAGACTGGTTTTCGCACAAGATACGGGCACTATGAATTCATAGTAATGCCTTTCGGACTCACCAATGCTCCAGAAATCTTCATGGACTTAATGAATAGATTCTTTATAGATTACCTCGAAAAATTTGTGGTAGTCTTTATAGATGATATTATAATATACTCCAAAACCAAGGAGGATCATGAGGAGCATTTAAGAACTGTACTAGAGACTTTGCACAAGGAGAAGCTCTATACAAAGTACAGAAACTGTGAGTTTTGGTTGAAGGAGGTCTCATTCTTGGGCCATATCATCACAAGCAATGGGATATCTGTGGATCCCTCCAAAACAGATGCAATTGAGGGATGGCTGAGGCCAACATCGGTAATGGATATCTGTAGCTTCTTGGGGTTAGCTGGATATTATCGACGATTTGTGAGGAATTTCTCACGATTGTCCAAACCTCTTACCAAGCTAACTCGGAAGGGAGTAAAGTTTTCTTAGAGTGATGAATGCGAAGAAGGCTTCAAGGAGTTGAAAAGGAGGCTTATCACTACGCCCGTGCTCACTTTACCCACAAGTGGGGAACTTTTTGTAGTATTCAGTGATGCTTCGAAGAAGGGATTAGGCTGTGTGCTGATGCAGAATGATAAAGTGATATCCTATGCCTCAAGGCAGTTGAAAATCCACGAGCGAAGCTATCTAACGCATGATCTGGAGTTGGCAGTTGTGATCTTTTCCTTGAAAATCTGGCGGCATTATCTCTATGGAGAGAAATGTGAGATATATACTGACCATAAGAGTCTTAAATATATATTCACACAGAAAGAGCTTAATATGCGCCAGAGAATATGGATAGACCTCATCAAGGATTATGACTATTCAATCCATTACCACCCTGGGAAAGCGAACAAGGTGGAAGATGCCCTAAGTAGAAATGACCCAGCAATTCTATCAATGATGAGAATTGAGAAGGATCCAATCTTCTTAGACTTGATGAAGATGGACATGGGAATCATAAAAAAAGGAATATCATCAATCCTTTCACAAATGATTTCTTAACCATCTCTTTTGGAAAGGTTAAAGGATGCTCAAAAGGATGATGGGGGAATTCAGGAAAAGGTGGAAGCTATCGAAAAAGGTAAATCCTTGGAGTTTAATGTTAATAAAGAAGGAATTGTGCAGTTTGGGAAAAGACTATGTGTTCCATCAAGTCCGGAGCTGAAGAAGGAACTTTTGGATGACACATATAGTTCAAATTTCTCTATTCACCCAGAGAGTACAAAGATGTATCGAGATCTCTGAGAAAACTTTTGGTGGGATAATATGAAGAAGGAGATCACTGAATATACATCAAAGTGCCTGGTGTGTCAGCAAGTGAAGGCAGAGAGGCAGAAGTCTAAGGGGATGATGCAACCATTGCCCATACCAGAATGGAAATGGGAGAACATCACCATGGACTTTGTCACCGGACTTCCAAGTACATCCAAAGGCAATAATGCAATCTGGGTTGTTGTGGATCGTCTTACAAAGACTGCACACTTCATTTCTATTCGGGTGTATTTCACATTAGATCGACTGGCATGGATATATATCAGGGAAGTGGTAAGGTTTCATGGATTACCAATATCTATTGTGTCTGACCGAGATCCAAGATTCACCTCTAAGTTTTGGAAGATTCTTCAACATGCTATGAATACTGAACTGAACTTCAGTGTGTCTTATCATCCTCAAACTGATGTCCAATCCGAGTGGACTATCCAAACACTTGAGGACATGTTGAGAGCGTGCTCAATGGAATTTAAAGAAGGATGGGATCAACATCTTCTTCTGGTTGAGTTCTCTTATAACAATAGTTTCCACTCGAGCATCCAAATGGCACCATATAAAGCCCTGTATGAGAAAAGGTGCAGAACATCGGCATGTTGGGATGAGGTCGGTGAACGTAAGCTGCTTGGACCAGAAATGGTCGAGGAAATGGTGGAGAAGGTGAAAACCATTCAGCAGCATATCAAGGTAGCCCAGAATCGTCAGAAGAGTTATGCAGATAACTGTCGATGGGACCTTGAGTTTAAAGTTAGAGATGTGGTTTTTCTATGCATATCTCCGTGGAAGAAGGTCATGAGGTTTGGAAAGAAAGGGAAGTTAAGTCCAAGGTACATCGTCCCCTTCGAGATTCTTGATCGTGTCGGGGTTGTGGCCTATCGAATAGCACTTCCACCTACCATGGCCAAAGCACATGATGTCTTTCATGTATCACTATTAATGAATTACATACCGGACCCTTCACATGTACTCTCTTATGAGGTGGTGCAATTGGAAGATGATCTTTCTTATGGGGAGCAACCAGTGAATATCTTAGATCGTGGAGAAAAAGTTCTACGAAATAAGACAATGCCCTTCGTCAAGGTGTTGTGGAGAAACCACAAGTTTGAATAAGCGACTTGGGAATCGGAGGAAATGATGAAGTTGAGTTACCCACATCTGTTTTAGTGCGGGAAAAGAAAAATTTCTATGGTGAAATTTTTTAAGGGGGGAATATTGTAACGACCCAAAGTTTCCTTAATGGAAATCCCTCTTGATCTAATTGAATGTCTCTTTATGTTTATATAAAATGTCAACTTCTTTGGTTTTATGTTAAGAATTTTGACCATTGCTAATATAGTCATTGAACAGTGATCACATGATTAGTATAAATATAGGGCTTTAACAAATCCAATTTACTCAGACAAAAGAAGTGATGGTCGCGTCCAGTAGAATTGCCCCATACGAAGCCCATTTGTCAGAGCTCGGAAACGAGGTTGCATCCTTGGGCTTCTCTCTTGACCAAGCCCAATCTGAGCTTCATCATGTCAATCTCGAACGGGACCATCTACGGGAAAAGTGGAAGTTGATAGAAATTACCACCTGAGCGTTGTTATCTAAGCCACCCCAAAAGTCTGTCACCATCGCACACCTTACCCTTAGGTCTTATGCGGCTGTTTTAAGGGGTTATGTAACAAATCTATAGTACTATGTTCATGTACATTATTTTTTTTTATATAATAATGTATATACTTTCTTGTCATTATTGATACATTGTAAATAGTTTTTAAAGTACAAATAGTGTTTTTAGTTATTATTTAATTAAGAATTCTATTTTATTAAATTAAGGGATTTTTAAATTAAATAAATAAAATAATAATATTATTATTAAACTAATTTTTATTAAATATAAATGATCTTATAGTTTTATGAATGCAATTGTAATTTTTTATTAAGCTTTGAAAGCCATTTTTGTTAAAACCCGTGAATTTTCGATAAATGTAGGTTTTTATTTTAAAAGTGAAAATTAACATATTTATAAAATTATTTAGATAAAATAAATGTTGTTTCTAGAATCAGGACATCGAAATTATCCAACAGTGAATTTTTCATAATTTTCTGAGACAGACAAATTTTTGGGTAAAAATTAAATACCGTTTAAATATATAATGTGTTTTATAACATCATAATGACCCAATAGTGATGTAATAAAATACTATAAGCTTTATTTTCGGACAATATATGTTTTACCATTAAAATAATGTGATTTTGGGTTTGTTTGACTTACTTTTCAAAGCATTAATGGATCCCTCAAGACTTATTAAACACCTTGTCTTTTTAAATTGTTTTCCATGGGAGTGTGACTGACCTCCACATAAGAAACCTTATTATTTTAAGAATTTAGGACTTTGGACTTATAAAATATTTTTTTCCTCTTCCCTTTTCCAAAAACCATGGGCAAAAACCATGGGCTGGTTTGTGGTTTGGATTAATTTAATATAAGGGGTCCCAAACTTAAATAATAAAGAATTCCATCACCTTTCCTATATAAACCCACCCAAGATCCCACTTACTCCTCACTAAAAGCCTTTGGAGTTCGCCCAACCTCTGCCCTACTCTCTCTAGAATCCTCCCAAGGTGCCCCAAGCTCCCAAGAAGCCTCTCTCAAGCCTCTCTCAAGCCTTTGGAAGCACACTTCCAAGTAAGGGTTTTTTCTTCCTTTCTCATTTTTGTCCAATTTTCTTTAAGTTGTTTTTCCCTTTTAGTTTCAATTATAATTGTTGGAATATGGTTTCACACCTCCCCCATACTACCCTCTTATTGTTTGAATGATGGTATACCCCTTTCTCTCTCATTAAATGCCTCCCATGTACACCCGTTACTATGCCAAAATTCCGAAAGGAACTTCTCTATCCTCATTTACATTCAAGAAATACTTTTGTATCATGAATATAAATTACATTATAATTGTTGGGATATGTATCTATATGACCTCCTTACTATCCATTATATGTAAATATGATTAGGAACCCATTTCTCTCTCATCAACCATTTTTATGAATTCTTATGTCACGCCGTTACGCTGTCGAAATCACACCGATTTTCAAAGCCAATGTCATTGTGTAGTGGATACCATGCTCATTTCTCCATCAAGGGTATTCACCTTTATGCACATTTACTTATTTATTAAAAAGTTTCATTTATTAATTCTACATTCCTTTATCGTGTAATAAATGATTATGTTTTATGAATCCATGTTTTATGATCCATGTGGCACACTTATGCATGAAATGAAATGTTTAAGAAGGGTGCGCCCTTATAGAGCTCCAATGCATTGGGTAAAGTATAGTATCATGATACGTCATGTGAAATGAGTGTTGAATCATGATAATTCAAGTGCAACGAGGGTTTACTCGTGCTTCATGTGGAATGAGGGTTTACTCATGCTCCATGTGCAATGAGTATTAGCTCATGCTAATTCCATGTTAAGTGTTGTTGCCACATTTCCATGTTATGATTATCATGATTTATCATGACTTTATGTTCATGTTTCTCTTATGATCTATTGATATGCCTAATGTCTAACATGTATTGTACTCCTCATGTTATTCCATGTGTATTCCCTTACTGGGATTTATAGCTCACCCTTTTCTTATGCATGTCCTCAGGTTATCTCATGCAATGCTAAGTACGAGGGAATGTAGTGGTCATGTAAAGGAAGTTTTCAATAAAGATGTTGTATTTTCATGTTTTAAGTTTTTATGTAATGATACTAATCCCCAAAGACACTAAACCTCTCGATCTTCTTGTTGTATCAAGTGAAGTTTTATGTAATAAATCATGTTTAAGTTTTTAATAAAAGTAGGGTTGTCATAGTAAAGATGTTGTCTATGCATTGAGTGTGATAGGCAGATATCAAGATGATCCAGTTGACCACTATTGGATGACATTCAAGGGTATCTTTAAGTATATAAGGCATACTAAGGATATGTTCTTGGTATATAGAGGATATGAGGAACTATTCATCATAGTATATACATATTATATTTTCCAAACTAATCAAGACGACATGAATTCATAAACGGGATACATATTCACTTTGAATGGAGGTGTTGTGAGCTGAAAGAGCTCAAAGCATGATGTGGTCATGGATTTTATTACATAGTCCATGTATATTTCTGATTCTAATGTAGCTAAGGAATTAGTATGGATGCACAAATTAATTCAATATGTTGATGTGGTACTAAGCAATGAATACACTCTATAGTGATAATACTGTAGTGGTGGATCTTTCAAAAGATCCAAGATCACATCAGTGGATGAACCACATAATTAGAAATAATCATCTCCTGAGGGATTTTTCTTAGAGAGGTGAGATTGTAGTGAGTAGTATTTCCATGGAAGACAACATGGAGGACCCCTTGACTAAATCCTTGACTCAATAGAAACATAATTATCATGTGAGGTATAGTAGATTGAAAGTCATAGGCAGTTGGCTCTAGTCCATATGGAAGTTTGTAAGAGTTGGTGTCCTAGAACCAATTGATTGTACTTTGATTGCATGTATATTCTATGACTTTAATATTAATTAAACATCTTATTACATAATTTTCATTTTTCTGCATGGCTTTAATAAAATAATGTCCTAGAGTATTTTTCACATTAATAAGGTCATAGCAGTTCCCCACTATGATGATAACTTTAAAGTTCTATGACAATATTCTTAATATAGTTGTGTGGTTTGATGATTCGATATGATGGGACACATAGTATTTAGACCGTTAGGTGTGATTACTTGTAAGTGGATGAGGCTTCTCATGAAGTTATCACTTGGTAATCTCTAAGATGGGGTATTATGAGAATAGACTCACTAGTAGGGATTTCATATGTTTTGGTGTCATTTAATATTCTATCTTGTTAGTGTGTGTAATGACAATTAGACTTTAATATTATCATTGATTCATTTAATGAATTGTGCACTTATATTTACTAATGAAAATCATCACACCATATGTTGGCGGGAAGTAGGGTATGTTGGGTGCATCATGATTGACATGTTATTAATGGATAAGTCAAGGATGGATATTTCCCTTTTATATTTATGAAAGTTGGTATCTCAACCCTTTTATTGGAATATAATCATCACCTAAATTCCATGGCCATGGTTTAATGATGTGTTTATTTCAAAAATTCAAAGAAAGACGTATTGATCAAATATGTTGATGACAACATCGTACAACCTTCTTGATGAGATATTGTGACAAAGGTATTATATTACACAATGAGTATTCATATTTGGTTGTCATTATTATGACATTAAGTTCTTTATCTTGGGTTCCTTGACCCATTGATAGACATTAATCAAGGACTTTAGGAAAGCCCGCCTAATTCCAATGAGAAAGAATCATAGAGGGTCGCACACTAAGTGTTTTTATTGATCTTGATTAAATTATATTTGAATTTTATTAATGAAATATATATTATTCTCAAGACTAAAAAATAATTTTATTCAAGTTATATTGATTGAATAAATTAAATAAATATTTATTCACCAACATGTGAATAAAAATATATTTTTTTATTGTATTAAATATTTATTCATGAGTAAGTGAATTAAATATTTATTTATGAATAAAATATTTATTCAGATATTCAATAAATACTGAGGAGTTCGAACAGACCAAGACCACGTTTGATGATAGAATAATTATTTACAAAATGGTAAATATTATTTATCAATTTTCACAAGTTAGCACACTGAAAAATAATATTATTATTATTATGTTACATGGGGTTTATTAAAGGTAATAAATGTTATTTAATTTGTTGACATGTAATTAAATAATATTTAACCTGAATCCTAACTCTATAAATATATAGTTATGTCTATTGTGTATTGCATCCAAAAATTGGGAATAGAAAATTGTTGCGCAAAAAAAATTCTCTCTCGAATCCTACTTCTCTCTCCCTCTCAAGAATAAGAAATTTTAGATTGATTTCTTCAATACCAAAGAATGAGTGGTCAAGAAAAAACAATACAAGACATTCGATTCACCATGCTATCATCCGAATATCAAGTATCATTTCTTGAAGATCATTGGAGTATGTGTGGATCATCGCTAGAGAGATTTTATCCTTGGATCATCGCAGTGTAATGAAGGCAGTCCAAAAGGGTCTTTTTGGAATATCAATATTCATAAACAAATAAAGTTCCTAAGACCAGTTATTTATTTCTTCAGATGTTAAATAAATTAATTATAAATTTTACATGAAAGATCCTCACTCATGTTTTTAGGTAATAATTATTAAAATAAATTTTAATATATCACCCACCACCACACACTTCCACTGCACCCAGAACCGATATGAAGAAGATTGAATTTAAAAGAGGATTTGTTGACCATAATTTCTATGAGAATAATTCTTAGAAAGATCAGCTTATGGTGCTTGTGTATGTGGATGATATTATTTTTGGTGGAAGAAAGTATGGGTCAGTAGAATAATTTTCTAATCACATGAAATATTAATTTGAAATTTCTATTATTGGTGAACTCACATAATTTTGTGGGATATAGGTGGTTCAAAAGAAGGATTATATCTTCATTTATTATGAAAAAATATACAATATGGTTGTTGCATAAATTCAATATGAATGACTCCGAAATAATGTCAACTCCGGTTGCAGTTGGGAAAAAACATGGAAAGCATGAGGATGGGAAATATTTAGATCCCACCTTGTACAAGAGAATCATTGGAAGCTTATTATACTTGACTGAAACCCGACTAGATATCATATTTTCAACATTCTTATCATCTCACTTCCAAAGTAATTTGAAGGAATGGAATTTTGAAGTTGTTGAAATAATCACGAGGTATATTCAAGGTACTCTCAATTTTGGATTATACTTTATAGTAGGAATGGATATGAATTATCAACATTTTTTTATACTGATTGGGCTGGAGATGTGGTGGATCAAAACTCCACAAGTGGTGGATAATTATTTATTGGAAAAAAATGTGTGGGTTTTTAAGTAAGAAATAAGAAATAACTTCTCTTAATAAGGCTAAAGCATAGTATATCTATTCTACAAAGACATGAAATCAACTATTATGGATGAAGTGACAATTTACTGATATTGGTGATGATTTGAAACATCCAATAGCGATTCACTCTGAAAAAAATATCACGATCGATCTTACAAAAAATTTGGTTCAGTACTCTCATACCAAATATATTGAGATCACATACCACTTCATCAAATAAAAAGTTGAACAAGGTGTGATTAAAATGGAGAATGTTGGAACTGATGACCAAGTGGATGAAATCCTGACTAATCCCTTGGTAACACCAATGTTCATAAAATATTGTTAGAACCTTGGTTTTCATCCACCTCCCATTGCATGAGGAGGTTACGGTTCATCCTCTCTCTCGGTTTGTGTTAACTTTTTTAATATGTTTTTGGATGTGATATAGGTCTATGTGGGAGATATGATCCAGGGGGAGTTTGTTTTTTATTATTAACAGTATAAATATAGGTCCATTAGGTTTATTTTCAAAGGGTGTGATTAGTGGAATTCAATGATTTTCATGTTTTGACAGTTACATAGGTTTGGATGGTTATGGTGTTCTATCGAGGCATGAGATTCTCTTTTATCACTTTTTTTTCTACATAGAGATTTTCTCACATAGTCTTAGAGTGATGGATAATCTTTATTAGGCCTATCAGGTATTTGATCGAGGATAGTTCTATATTTATTTTTCTACATATTTCCAAAAAAAACTCATAGGGGAATATTGTCGAAACCAAGGCCTTTCACAGCTAGATATAGAGTCTATTTTGTGTTTTTTTAATCCACATTGTATTGATCGGGGATTTTATAAAAAAAAGTGATCCTACAGTTCAAGATAGCTTCGGTGTTGAAGGTGGTGTTTTTTCCCAGTGTTTTCCAAAATTTTGGGCTCAAAATCAGGAGGAAGGATCAAGCTTCATGAAAAGTGGATTTCTATGATTAACTCTTCAAAAATATTTAAAAGGCATGGATTTCACAAAAAATGGAGTTTCGTGAATGTATGGAGATTCATGAAGGCATTTGGTGTTGCAAAGCATTGAAGGTTCACAAATGTGTGATGGAATGATAGTAAATCTATGTGAATATGCGAAACTTTATGAATGGTAAAATTTTACTGAAGATTTTTGAATAAATTATTTTCACGAGCTTGATTAAAGAGGTTCGTGAAAATTCCACCAGGATCAAGGGACCTTCGTGGAAGGAAAATACTATAAATAGGAGGCCACTCATCTTCATAAGACATGAAATGTTTTTGAGAAAAGGCTAAATCACCCTAAATTAATGAAGGCGGGGAGCTTGGGAAATTAGGAATTCTTTGTGATCCTGAGCATTGTGAAAAGACTGGTTAAGTCTTAACTAATGTTAATTATTTTGATTAATGGGAGTTTCGTGAAGACTTAGTTGTCACGACCCGTCCTCGGGGCCCGTGCCGTGACTACCCCAAGCCCGCCTTCCATAGGCCAGGGGCTGGCGACTAGCACCAAGGCGTAAAATCCCAGTAAACAGGGAAGGCATTGCCTTTATAAGTAACAACCACACAGAGTCAGCAAGCGGAAAGTAAAGTGCAGAAAAGTAAAGGGGGCCGGAAATACAAGCCCAACTGTAAAGTACAACTGAAAAGTAAAGTACAGCAACTGAAGAAAAGACGGCGGCCTCGTGTCGTCCACTGGCAATCCCACCTGAAGGGTGGGTACAGATAGCCTCCAGGCTCCTCGGGTCCCACGTCCGCTCCGAGCACGTCCCGCCCAGTGGTCCACCTCCAGGTACCGTCCTGCTCCACGCCCCAACCGTGATCAGCGCTGTCCGTCGTCTGCAACCAACACAACAAGGTGCGGGCATAGCCCGTGCAGGGGTGAGTACAAGCTACTCAGTAAGGACCCCGAGACCCCCGAAGGTCTCCCGAAATCCACAAAGGATATAGCACAAAATAAAGATGCAATCACGAAGTAACATCTGACTCGACTTAGGTATATGCCCATACATATACCTAAGTCCCCAATTCTAGCTCTGCTCACGAGCTCAAGAACAACTCAATCCACAAAGGAAAGCAAGACTCAAATCCACAAGGAGAGTAAACAGTAAATCCACATAGGATAGTTCAACACAGTCCACAAAGGAGAGTAACAGTAAATCCACATAGGATAGTTCAACACAAACCACAAAGGAGAGTAACATAAGATTCAGCTCAACCAGGATTTTCATTATCGAAACCGTAAGTGTTGAAGAGCCCCATCTCTGAAGTGTACAGTGGTCCTGTCACGACTCCGAGGTACTGCTCACTAACCTAAGACTGCTGAAGTACTCCTCCTGTCGAGTACCGCGGGTCTGCTGCCAACTACCGGGCGCTCCGTCCGCTGAGGGTCTGCTGCCAAATACCGGGCGCTCACCCAGATAGCCTACTGAGGTACTCCTCCTGTCGAGTACCGCGGGTCTGCCGCCAACTACCAGGCGCTCCGTCCGCCGTGGGTCTGCTGCCAACTACTGGGCGCTCCGTCCACTGGGCTAGTCGACTCACTCCAAGTCGAGTCGGTCAAGCAGTCGTCAGGTCTCAGTCATCTACACGGTCTCCGTACTCCGCACGCACGTCTCCATCGTCGCGGGTCTGTCGCTACAACCAAGCGCACACACTCCGTAGAGTATCGCGGGTCCGCCGCTACAACCAAGCGCTCCACCGCCAAGGGTCTGCTGCTGCATCCAAGCGCACCACCACTGTCAAGTACCACGGGTCCGCCGCTACACCCAAGCGCTCCACCGCTCAAGGTAAAAAGAAGATTCAGCTCACACAGGTTCGGTAGCACTCTTCCACGTAGGATCGCTGAGTGCAGTAGTCGACGCAGTCCACTGAGGATCTCTGCACAGTCGTCGCCGCAGTCCACGAAGGATCTCTGCTCTTCCGTCGTCGCAGTCCACGGAGGATCTCTGCTCTGTCGTCGTCGCAGTCCACGGAGGATCTCTGCTCTGTCGTCGAAGCCACAGCCAGCACTAGGGTTCCCGCACTTAGCGAGCTCGTTTAGGAGGGTCCGCTCCACGAGCCGAGAGGCTGATACATCAACTGACACTTAGTCCGAAGTTGATGTATCCAAAAGTTCCGTATCGACAACAGGATCTCAACGCAACAGACGGCGCGTCAATCGGACGCCCGGTCTGAGAGTTATTGGCATTTCCGTCCCAGGGGCCCGGTTGGTTTTTAGGGCAAAACCAACCCGACCGTACCCCGCCTGTATCCGATCCTCGGGCGGAGTATTCCAAAAGTTCCGTCTCACTTAGAGGAAACTACCACAGCTGACGGTACGTCGATCGGACGTCCGTAGCTCAAGTTATGAGCGTTTCCGCTCCGAGGGCCCGATTGGTTTCGTGTACGAACCAACCCGGCCGAACCCAAAGTCTCCCGAAACCTTGAGTATAATATACCGAAACGACCGTCTCGATCCAAGGATCGCGTAGCCGCTGACGGTTCGTCAATCGGAGGTCCCAGGCCCAAGATATGGGCGAAAGACCGAAGAGGGCCCGAAACGGGGGTTCTGGGCCCGGGGCGACCCGGCCCGAACCCCCCCCCCCCCCCCCTTGGGTCGGCCGGACCGGGTCGGCCCGAACCGGGTCGGCCCGACCCGGCCCGACCCGGCTAGGCCGGGTCCGGTCCGGCCTGGGCGCGGCCCGGCCGACCGGACCGGCCGGCTCGGCTTCGGCCGAGCGGCCGAGGGAGCCGTCGCGGGTCAAACCCGCGGCTTTGGAGAAACGCGGCCCGCGCGGGCCGCGTGCTGTGTGGCCGGACCGCGGACGCGGTCCGGCGGTTCGCCGCCGCCGCGGCTCGGCCACGGCGGACTCCTCCGGCGGCGCGCCGGGCGCCGCCGCCTCCTTCCGCGGGCCGCCGGAGTTGCTCCGGTGGCCCGTTTTGCCTCCCGTCTGCGCCGATGCTCCTCCCGGGGGCCGATCTTCACTGCGGGATCAACGGATCGCCCCTGCCGCGCGGTTCATCGTCGTCCGCCATATCCGCACAACAAAAGAGATCGGCGGAGGGTTGTCGGGTCTTGTTCGTTAGACCCGCACCCTCCGCGTTAGTCATAATCAACGGGAGGAAAGGCTACAACAATTTTTAATCAAAGATAAAAATTGTTCACTCCTTTTCTTTTAAACGGCATTTCAATTTTTAATTAATTGAAATTATTCATGCCGGTTCTTTATTTAAAAGAAATGAGAACACGGGAATGAATCATCAAGGAAATAAGCCCCTACCTTGTCGTCGTCGTCGGACGAGAGGTCGTCGCGGAATCGCTCGTCGCGGAAGAAGGGGGGATCGTTGCGTCGTCGCGGTATCCGGCGTCGCGTCGCCAAACTCCGGATCAAGAACAAACGGATTTAATTAATTAAATCCGTTGCCATGAAATTAAAAAGGGAGAAATAAAAGGTTCGATTCTCACCTTTGTTGCCGAACGAGGGTCGGCCGCGGAAGAAGAGGCGTCGCCGAAGAATGTCGCGGGTAGGGCTCGTCGACGTCGCAGATCTCGGTGTGCGTCGTCGAATTCCGGTCGTCGGCGTTCTTCGCGTTCTTCGCGTTCTTCGCGTTCTTCGCGTTCTTCGCGGGGAGATGAAGAAACAAGATTCTCTCAAATCCTTTCAAAGGATTTTTAGGTTGGTCTTATTTTATAAACATGCCAACACACGAAACCGGTTAAGAAACGATCCATCAATTCGAAAGAAACGACCCATTTAATTCACGAAAGAAACAGCCCATTTAATTCACGAAATAAACCGCCCAATTAAATGGTCTGTTAAGAATTAAAGAAAACACGTCGGTTGACTTTTCAGTTACTTTGACGGGTTTTCGCGGGTGCGTTACTTAGCGAAAGAAACGGCGGGGCTCGTGCGGGCCCCACCTCACAAATATCCTACCAAGGGGGTAGGATATTTCTGGATAGCATCCTATCCAGTTCAACTCAGTTCAAGCCGCCTTTAAGTGACTTCAAGTGGCTTCCAAGCAGCTTAAGTGAAATAAAATAAAGTTGTCGCACAAACTTTATTTTATTCTGACTTAAAGCCGCAAAATTTAAAAACCACGTCTGAGCAAACGCAACTCCGGAAGAGGCGTTTCTAAGCAAATACCGGCGCTGCGATTTCATCGGTGCCCTCAGAATTTGATTCCGGGCACCGGTTCAAAAGATAGAAAACCCCGCTCGTCCGTTCACTGAACGTACCCGAGCCAAACTTCGGAAATTGATTCCGGGCACACCGGGCCTCGGAATCAGGTGCCGTCTGAAGCTGCGCTCTTGTAAAATTCCAAAGAAAATTAAGAAAAAAATTTCCTTGAAATTTGCGGGTCTTTACATTACTCCCACCTCAGGGCTTTACGTCCCCGTAAAGATACATCAAAAACTAGGGGAACAAATGGGGGTACTGAGCACGCATCTGAGCCTCCCGCTCCCAAGTGCTCTCCTGGAGGTTCCCGTGCTGCCATCTGACGCGCACAAGAGGAATCGACCGCCCACGTAGGACCCGCTCCTGTCGATCCTCGATCTCCACTGGGACCTCCGCAAAAGTCGCCCCATCGTCCACGTCCAGCTCCCCAAAGTCGATGATGTGCGTCGGGTCGTGCACGTATCTCCTCAGCTGAGACACGTGGAAGACGTCGTGCACCCGATGCAACTGAGGTGGTAGAGCCAGGCGATAAGCCACCTCTCCTATCCTGCTGAGAACCTGGAAAGGCCCGATGAAGCGTGGAGACAACTTGCCGCCTCGGCCAAATCTCCGTAAACCACGTCGAGGTGAGACACGCAAAAAGACGTGGTCGCCATCCTCGAACTCCAGTGGCCTCCGCCTCTTGTCAGCATATGACTTCTGCCGGCTCTGAGCTGTCCTCATCCTCTCCTGGATGATCTGGACCTTCTTGTCGTGGCCTGGACCATCACAGGTCCCACAAGAGCTGCAAGATTTCTTCTTTGCCGAAAAGAGAAATCTGGTCTCATCCCCTGGATGAACCACATTCTTTGCCTAAAACAGTCAATCCTAACATGGATGATACTAATCCATACCAAGGATGACGTCGTAAGGCCTCGACGCTACTACTAAGAGATTCAACTGTTACTCTCGCCTCCAAGGGTTGAGTCACACTGTCGGCATCAGTGTGTGGTAACTGGGTCTCCTCCAGTAGATGTCTCACAAGTGAGGGTCAAGTCAACAGCCAAAACTGGAATCTCCTAGTAACATCACGAAAGAGGACAGGAACGAAAATATCACAAAGGTATGCATCTTTTATTATTGCAGCTCATATTACAAGACGCTACACAAAAGCAACAAGGAACCAGAAGTACAAAGGATGTATCCACTAGTTCTGCTCCTGTCCATCAGCTCCCAGGGCTCCATGATCGAAGGCCTCGACTGCCTGAAGCTGAGCTCTCCCCTGCGGTCGGGGTGGACCTCCTGGTGGTGGTGGTGGTAGAGCCTCAAAGCGTCGTCCACCACCTGCTGCTCGGCCAGCTCCTCTACCTCGTCCGTCTCCTCCCTGCAGACCGCCACGGTCGAACCTCTGCCTCTGCCTAGGTGGTTCCTCAACCGTTTGCTGCTCCCCCGCATGGCGGGTCGGGCAGTCACGAGCCATGTGACCAATTCCGCCACAGGAATAGCACTGCCCACTCTCGGCACGCCTGGCTCTGACTCCACCCCGGCTTCCCCGCACAACTGAGCCTGAGTCGTGCAGTCGGCCACTGGTAGGTCTGGTCTGCCTGGAACCCTGAGTCATCTGTCGGCTACCTGCCACCGAAGACTCCGCTACGTGCCGCCCTGCGGTGGGTCTCTGTGCTGGTGTAGACTCAGCAAGGAAGCTCTCGATCAGAAGGGCCCGCTCTAGTACTCCTGTCTGAGTCGGTATGCTGAGGGAGATCAGCGATGCCCTGATCTCGTGTCTCAAACCCTGCTCGAAGGTCCGGGCCTGGAAGAAGGGGTCCCGTACCATGTCTGTCGAGTACCGAGAAAGGTCGGTGAACCTCGCCGCGTACTGAGCGACCGTCATGCTGCCCTGCCGCAGCTGTAGAAGCTCCTGGATACGCACCGCACGAAGGGTGGCTGGGACGAACTCCGAGCGGAAGAGGCTCTCAAAGTCCGTCCAAAGAAGAGATGCCTCATCGTGCACCTGGAGCATCAAGCTCCACCATCGTCCTGCCGCCGCCTGCAGGAGGCTCGCCGCGAGAATCACCATGAGATCCGCTGGTGTCCTCACTAGCCTAAAGATCCGTACCACCGCCTCTAGCCAGTCCTCGGCGGCCTGGGGGTCCGCCTCACCGCGAAACCTGGGCGGTCGCTGGCTCTGAAACTCATGCAGTGCCCCGAGGCGACGTGCATCGTCAGCGTCTGGTACTGGCAGCATCGGTGGCTCGGCGGGTAAAGCTGCCGCCGGTGCCACTGCTGGCAAAGGGCCCTGCACCGAGGCCTCGTCGCTCGGTGGGCTGCCGTCGCGCCCTACACTCGGAACCCTAGCTGGCTGTCGTCGCGGGGCCATCCTGAAAAGGAGAACAAGAGCACCACAGTCAGAACAGTACACCTGGTGAGCTGGCACAAGTAATCACAAGGAAACTTGAGACTTTCATAAAGCAGATCAGTATACCCGGTGAGCTGACACAAGTAATCACAAGGAAAACTTGAAACACACACGCAATCAATGTTTTCATGCATTAAGTCGGAAATCAGGAGTCAGGGTCCTGGTGTACGGATACGTCGGCCGCCGCACCAACACTGGGCTCCCTGAACTGATAACCACACTCAATACACTAAACACTATTGCTTCACATAGAAAGAAAGGACGATCAGAGTCTGCGGTAGAACCGACCACCTCTGATACCAATTTGTCACGACCCGTCCTCGGGGCCCGTGTCGTGACTACCCCAAGCCCGCCTTCCATAGGCCAGGGGCTGGCGACTAGCACCAAGGCGTAAAATCCCAGTAAACAGGGAAGGCATTGCCTTTATAAGTAACAACCACACAGAGTCAGCAAGCGGAAAGTAAAGTGCAGAAAAGTAAAGGGGGCCGGAAATACAAGCCCAACTGTAAAGTACAACTGAAAAGTAAAGTACAGCAACTGAAGAAAAGACGGCGGCCTCATGTCGTCCACTGGCAATCCCACCTGAAGGGTGGGTACAGATAGCCTCCAGGCTCCTCGGGTCCCACGTCCGCTCAGAGCACGTCCCGCCCAGTGGTCCACCTCCAGGTACCGTCCTGCTCCACGCCCCAACCGTGATCAGCGCTGTCCGTCGTCTGCAACCAACACAACAAGGTGCGGGCATAGCCCGTGCAGGGGTGAGTACAAGCTACTCAGTAAGGACCCCGAGACCCCCGAAGGTCTCCCGAAATCCACAAAGGATATAGCACAAAAGAAAGATGCAATCACGAAGTAACATCTGACTCGACTTAGGTATATGCCCATACATATACCTAAGTCCCCAATTCTAGCTCTGCTCACGAGCTCAAGAACAACTCAATCCACAAAGGAAAGCAAGACTCAAATCCACAAGGAGAGTAAACAGTAAATCCACATAGGATAGTTCAACACAGTCCACAAAGGAGAGTAACAGTAAATCCACATAGGATAGTTCAACACAAACCACAAAGGAGAGTAACATAAGATTCAGCTCAACCAGGATTTTCATTATCGAAACCGTAAGTGTTGAAGAGCCCCATCTCTGAAGTGTACAGTGGTCCTGTCACGACTCCGAGGTACTGCTCACTAACCTAAGACTGCTGAAGTACTCCTCCTGTCGAGTACCGCGGGTCTGCTGCCAACTACCGGGCGCTCCGTCCGCTGAGGGTCTGCTGCCAAATACCGGGCGCTCACCCAGATAGCCTACTGAGGTACTCCTCCTGTCGAGTACCGTGGGTCTGCCGCCAACTACCAGGCGCTCCGTCCGCCGTGGGTCTGCTGCCAACTACTGGGCGCTCCGTCCACTGGGCTAGTCGACTCACTCCAAGTCGAGTTGGTCAAGCAGTCGTCAGGTCTCAGTCATCTACACGGTCTCCGTACTCCGCACGCACGTCTCCACCGTCGCGGGTCTGTCGCTACAACCAAGCGCACACACTCCGTAGAGTATCGCGGGTCCGCCGCTACAACCAAGCGCTCCACCGCCAAGGGTCTGCTGCTGCATCCAAGCGCACCACCACTGTCAAGTACCACGGGTCCGCCGCTACACCCAAGCGATCCACCGCTCAAGGTAAAAAGAAGATTCAGCTCACACAGGTTCGGTAGCACTCTTCCACGTAGGATCGCTGAGTGCAGTAGTCGACGCAGTCCACTGAGGATCTCTGCACAGTCGTCGCCGCAGTCCACGAAGGATCTCTGCTCTTCCATCGTCGCAGTCCACGGAGGATCTCTGCTCTGTCGTCGTCGCAGTCCACGGAGGATCTCTGCTCTGTCGTCGAAGCCACAGCCAGCACTAGGGTTCCCGCACTTAGCGAGCTCGTTTAGGAGGGTCCGCTCCACGAGCCGAGAGGCTGATACATCAACTGACACTTAGTCCAAAGTTGATGTATCCAAAAGTTCCGTATCGACAACAGGATCTCAACGCAACAGACGGCGCGTCAATCGGACGCCCGGTCTGAGAGTTATTGGCATTTCCGTCCCAGGGGCCCGGTTGGTTTTTAGGGCAAAACCAACCCGACCGTACCCCGCCTGTATCCGATCCTCGGGCGGAGTATGCCAAAAGTTCCGTCTCACTTAGAGGAAACTACCACAGCTGACGGTACGTCGATCGGACGTCCGTAGCTCAAGTTATGAGCGTTTCCGCTCCGAGGGCCCGGTTGGTTTCGTGTACGAACCAACCCGGCCGAACCCAAAGTCTCCCGAAACCTTGAGTATAATATACCGAAACGACTGTCTCGATCCAAGGATCGCGTAGCCGCTGACGGTTCGTCAATCGGAGGTCCCAGGCCCAAGATATGGGCGAAAGACCGAAGAGGGCCCGAAACGGGGGTTCTGGGCCCGGGGCGACCCGGCCCGAACCCCCCCCTTGGGTCGGCCGAACCGGGTCGGCCCGAACCGGGTCGGCCCGACCCGGCCCGACCCGGCTAGGCCGGGTCCGGTCCGGCCTGGGCGCGGCCCGGCCGACCGGACCGGCCGGCTCGGCTTCGGCCGCGCGGCCGAGGGAGCCGCCGCGGGTCAAACCCGCGGCTTTGGAGAAACGCGGCCCGCGCGGGCCGCGTGCTGTGTGGCCGGACCGCGGACGCGGTCCGGCGGTTCGCCGCCGCCGCGGCTCGGCCGCGGCGGACTCCTCCGGCGGCGCGCCGGGCGCCGCCGCCTCCTTCCGCGGGCCGCCGGAGTTGCTCCGGTGGCCCGTTTTGCCTCTCGTCTGCGCCGATGCTCCTCCCGGGGGCCGATCTTCACTGCGGGATCAACGGATCGCCCCTGCCGCACGGTTCATCATTGTCCGCCATATCCGCACAACAAAAGAGATCGGCGGAGGGTTGTCGGGTCTTGTTCGTTAGACCCGCACCCTCCGCGTTAGTCATAATCAACGGGAGGAAAGGCTACAACAATTTTTAATCAAAGATAAAAATTGTTCACTCCTTTTCTTTTAAACGGCATTTCAATTTTTAATTAATTGAAATTATTCATGCCGGTTCTTTATTTAAAAGAAATGAGAACACAGGAATGAATCATCAAGGAAATAAACCCCTACCTTGTCGTCGTCGTCGGACGAGAGGTCGTCGCGGAATCGCTCGTCGCGGAAGAAGGGGGGATCGTTGCGTCGTCGCGGTATCCGGCGTCGCGTCGCCAAACTCCGGATCAAGAACAAACGGATTTAATTAATTAAATCTGTTGCCATGAAATTAAAAAGGGAGAAATAAAAGGTTCGATTCTCACCTTTGTTGCCGAACGAGGGTCGGCCGCGGAAGAAGAGGCGTCGTCGAAGAATGTCGCGGGTAGGGCTCGTCGACGTCGCAGATCTCGGTGTGCGTCGTCGAATTCCGGTCGCCGGCGTTCTTCGCGTTCTTCGCGTTCTTCGTGGGGAGATGAAGAAACAAGATTCTCTCAAATCCTTTCAAAGGATTTTTAGGTTGGTCTTATTTTATAAACATGCCAACACACGAAACCGGTTAAGAAACGATCCATCAATTCGAAAGAAACGACCCATTTAATTCACGAAAGAAACAGCCCATTTAATTCACGAAATAAACCGCCCAATTAAATGGTCTGTTAAGAATTAAAGAAAACGCGTCGGTTGACTTTTCAGTTACTTTGACGGGTTTTCGCGGGTGCGTTACTTAGCGAAAGAAACGGCGGGGCTCGTGCGGGCCCCACCTCACAAATATCCTACCAAGGGGGTAGGATATTTCTGGATAGCATCCTATCCAGTTCAACTCAGTTCAAGCCGCCTTTAAGTGACTTCAAGTGGCTTCCAAGCAGCTTAAGTGAAATAAAATAAAGTTGTCGCACAAACTTTATTTTATTCTGACTTAAAGCCGCAAAATTTAAAAACCACGTCTGAGCAAACGCAACTCCGGAAGAGGCGTTTCTAAGCAAATACCGGCGCTGCGATTTCATCGGTGCCCTCAGAATTTGATTCCGGGCACCGGTTCAAAAGATAGAAAACCCCGCTCGTCCGTTCACTGAACGTACCCGAGCCAAACTTCGGAAATTGATTCCGGGCACACCGGGCCTCGGAATCAGGTGCCGTCTGAAGCTGCGCTCTTGTAAAATTCCAAAGAAAATTAAGAAAAAAATTTCCTTGAAATTTGCGGGTCTTTACATTAGTGTTTCGAGAAGGCTGTGAGCTTCACAAAGGCTATGAGATTTGAGAAGGTTGAGAGCTTCACAAAAATGTTTTAGTTCACAAGCACTGTAATTTCTTTGAAACATAAAGTGGGTTTTTAAAAGGCTAGGAGCTTCGAGAATAGTAATGCTGAACCTCTAGTTTAAGTGAACAATGCTTTCAAGTGCATCAACTTGGGACTATGGTGAAAGCAGAGTCTCCTAGTAATCAGGGAAAAAGACTTAAATAATCAATCTACTGAATCAAACTTCAAGTCATTAAACTAAGTAAGACTTAATCCAAGGTAGTTATCTAGGTGGAGTCAAAGGAAGTGTTTTGAGAGAGGCAGTGTTTTATTCCAAAAACTATTATAAAGGCAGTGTTCATGGCATATAGTGACTGTGTCTGGTCTTATATATTCCAAAATAACTAGTGAAGCTTAGTAGATTTAGGTAAGAATGACACACTATAGGCATATACTCCTTGTACTAGCCCTTAGTGGTGTACTCTTTTGTGGGATAAGTTCATGAAAAACCATCTGGTGTGGTTATGAAAAGAGAGTCACATCGCTTTTTGAAGGTGGTAGTCCATACGTACATGGACAACATTATCATATTTCAGTGAGTGAAAAGGTAAGAAAGAAAATGATATATTATATTTTCAAAATGATAAATATTTCATTAATATCATAATTTTTTCATGTATATCTCATATATTTATCCTTATTATCTTCCATGTAAATCATTAGTGAAAAATGAATCACACCGCTTCGAAAGGTGGTAGTTCACTGTATATACGAGTGAAGTTATTCTATCTTCTATGGAATGGAAATTAAATAGGTATATATGATATAATAAATACAAGGGTATAATTATGTTATAAATATCATATATATAATTTAGATCTATCATCATACCCAATTGTGAGAGGTGTTAATGGAAAAACAAACGTCATCGGTTCACGAGGTGGTAGTCCGCCATACACATGAATGATGATCTCATAACCCATTTTATAGTAGTGGAGAAGGTTTTAGGTCATTCCATTAACATAAAAAATATCATTATATAGAATATAATAATTTTATTATATCATCATGGTTTAATAATAATTGAAGGAGGTGTATGAATAAATAAAATAAAAACGTTTGTTGAAGAATGTTACCTCTTCTTTAGGTATCCTCCTTAGGTTTGCATAAAAAGCCTTCCTAGGTAAGATTTATAGCAAAAATAAGGCTTATAAGATGAGAGGATGGATTTTTTAAGGTATTTGGATAGTTTTTGGACAAACATAAATGTTTTTTAATGTGTTAAGAAGAGAGGATATGGGTGACCTTTTATAAGTGAGGTGAGTGGAATATTTGTAATTTTTGAAAGGAAAAAAGGTGTAACCATGTTTTTACATGAAAAAAGGGTCCAAAATAAATTATTATAGACCCTTATATATTATAGGGTATAAATAGTTTCATACAATATATTTTAGAAAAGTTTTTAGGTCATTTTAACTCTTATCTTTCTAGTTTAACCCCTTGGTAAACTCATTTTTACCTTAACCACAGTAACTAATTTTTACTTTTTTCACTATTCATTATGGTAAAAAATTTATTTGAACCTATTAGATAATATAAATTATTCTAATTTAAAATATGGAATCCAATTTTCAAAAATTAAATTCACATAATTGGAAAATTTTAATTTAAAATTAATCTCACCGATGTGATGAGAAAATAGGTTTTCAAAGAGAAATATTCAAAAGTTTACAAAGTTTTTATATCAAATTTAATATGAAATTGATTAAAATTGATTAAATTGTATTAATATATATATATATAATTTAACTAATTTTAATTTAAAACTAATTTAAAATATAATTTAACTTTATAAATAAGTTAAATGAAAAGACGGTTTTCAATTAAAATTCAGTATTTTTCATTATTCATCAAAAAATTAATCTTTATAGAAAATTATCAGAAATTTACCATAATACAATTTCGACATGATGATTTCAAAATTAAATTTATTTTTTTAGATAAATTTTCTAAATTTTTTTAAAAAAAATTAAAATAAGAGCGCAAAATGCAGAAAAAACATCTTTTTAGAAAAATACAGTTTTTAGGCATAAAATTGGATTTATTCTTATCTATTATCTATAAAACACATAAAATGAATTTTAAAAATTTTATTGAATATATAATATATACATTTCATTAAAATCATTTACCATAATTAGTTTGATTAATTTATTGAGGTAAAACATGTTTTTTTCTTAAAATAGATTTTTATAAAAATATTTTCTTAATTTTCAAATAGTTTTTATTTTCATTTTAAATTATTTGGTCAAAAAAGAATTAATTTTATATACATTTTTAAAAATTATATTTTCATAATTTAGTTGATCCTATTCATACCCATCATTCTAATGGATAGACGATAACTATCATATTAAATAATAATATTTTAATAGTATGTCATGTTTCATTTAAAACTAGTGGTGTGTATAATGCAAGCTAAACTTAGTGTTGCACGTAACGTAAGACAAACTCAGTTTTATATGCAAGTAAAGCTAAACTCAGTGTTGTGTGTAATGAAAAATATCAAAAATATTAAATTTATTTGAAAAAAATATTTCACAAAATTTCAGGGTATCACATTCTACCCCCTTAAAATGAATATCTCCCTCAAAATTCATCTCGATCATCAAAGTTTTAACATTTAAAAATTTCTTCTTGGAAACCCACATTGTAAAAAAGGGTTAATAAAGAATACTATTTAAAAAGTGAAATATAAGTGCAAAATTCATCTATAATAACACATAATAAGTTTCTAAATATGAGAACATAGGTGGGAAGTGACGATATGGACGTGGAAATCATAAATAATTATTGAGAGTGATAGAGATCATTGAATAAAAAGTTTTGCAGTAAATAATATCTATAATAGAATGATAAGTCATTCCTTCTATCTCTAGATAAAAAAAAGGCTAGCACTAGTTATCCAATATGGATAAATCTTTATATGGTGAAGTTATACGTTAATCTCTAAAACCTTATCCAAAATTCAACTTAAACCACTCCATAAACGGTTAACCTTATAACCCTTCCAAAATTCAAAATTTATAATAAGGTCACTAAATTTCTCAAAATCAATGTAACATTAATCCACCATATATCACAAATTATCTCTTTATTGTTTCATACCAAACATGTGAATACCTTCATCATGTATTCTCTTGAAACATGGTAATGACATGAAATACCATAAAACCATATTGAAAACATACATGCTTCCTCATTCCTTACATAAAAAACATATTATTGGATATATTCATTAAATAAAAAAATGATGTGAACTCCATAAATGATAGCATAAACAACTTTTTCAACAAATCACTAAGCAATTCCAAGGTAATCGGTATTATCCAATTTACTTATTCATATCCAACATCTCTTTATCCCAACATCATTATCTCAACATCCAGAACATATTAAGGGTTATATTACCCTAATAAAAGTATCACCTTTCCATTAAATCACTTTTTAACCCTATCATTACTAAGTATTGAGAATACTCCATTGTGGACCCTTGTGGCATGTGAAAATGTGGGTACATCTTTTTCTTTTCAAAAATTATTAGTGTGTCACTCACCTCACTTATAAAAGACCACCACATCTTATCTCTTCTTTACACATTCAAACCATTTTGGTCCATCAATATCTACCCAAATCACTTCCCAAATTCCCTCCCTTAATCTAATAAGTATTATTTTTTTCAGAGAGCTAACCGTGGAAGGTTTTGGTGCAAACCTAAAGAGGTTACCTGAGGAAGAGGTAACATTCTTCAACGAACATTTTTATTTTATTTTTTCCCCTACCTAATTAAATTATTATTAAATGATTATAATATAATAAACTCATTATATTCCATATACTAATATTTTTTTATGTTAATTTCATGAGCTACAATCATATCCACTTCTATCAAATGGGTTATGAAATTATCATTTGTGTATACTGCGGACTACCACCTCGCAACCCAATATCATTATTTTTCCCATTACCACCTATCATGATTTGGTATAATGATGGATATAATTTATATATATGATATTTATAACATAATTTTACCTCTAAGTCATTATATCATATATACCTTTTTTCTTTCCATTTCGTAGGGAATACGATAACGTCACTCGTGTGTACGATGGACTACCACCTCACGAAGCGATGTGATTCTTATTTCACTAATGCTTTACATGGAAGGTAATAAGAATAAACTTAATTTATATATGTTATATACATGAAATAATTATGATATTAATTACATATTTATCATTATGAAAAGATAATATATCATTTTCTTTCTTAAACTGAAAAATGATAACATCGTTCGTGTACTTGTGGACTACCGCCTTCACGAATCGATGTGACTCTCTTTTCATCACCACACAACATGGATGGTATATATAAGTATATTTAAAGAAATAATATATTATATATGATATTATTATCATTATATAAATATAAAATATTATTTACCTCATTTCCATAATGATCATAGAAAAATGGAAACGTTGCTCATGCGTAC
Organism: Viscum album; assembly: GCA_963277665.1. Classification (NCBI taxonomy): domain Eukaryota; kingdom Viridiplantae; phylum Streptophyta; class Magnoliopsida; order Santalales; family Viscaceae; genus Viscum; species Viscum album. The sequence goes on from OY728123.1 coordinate 1,987,955,576, forward strand.
GTATGACCTACCGTCTCCATGATTGTAAAATAGTCCATTTTTCATAACCATGTTTCACTATTGGTTTTAAAATTATAATTAATATAAAAATAATATAATTAATTCATGATTATTATTCTAGAGATTATATAACTATATAATATGCATAATAACCGGATCTTTCATAACGAAACACACATGAGAAAACAATGCAATTAACACCTGAAACAATAAAAATAATGAAATATTATTGAAGGAAGGGTGATAAGATGTTATAAAAGGATCATATATGATATTATAAATATTAATATGGTTCTTTTATAAGTTAATAATGTGTTTAAAACAACTATACATGAGGTTAAAGTACATTCAACCAAAAGGAAGTGTGAGGTAAGGGACTTTGTCTCAATTTCTCTTCATTGAGGCATATTGTAATGCCATGCACCTAATTTATTTTATATGGTTAATAAATACCCTGTTTAAATATAATATAATTATTCATTAATAATTCATGGTATTTTAAGTATCAATTTGAATTATTTTATCCAAGAGGATTTGACTTAAGAGTTACTAAGAGGTAAATAATTCCATAACTCAATTTCTTTTTATTGGGTTATATTACTTATTATTAATATTTGATGTGATAATATTATATGTGAAATGAATTTTTATTATGTTATATTGTCTTTAAAAAATTTTATGTATATTTATAGTTGATACATATAATTTATTCATTGATTAATTCTCACTTCAACATTATGATCATTTTGAAGGATTAATTTTAAATTAAAATTTTACACTTCTATGATTTGAATTTAAAAAAATGGATTCCATATTTTTAATCGTCATAATTTATATTATAAAATAACTTCAACTTAATTTTTGACCAAAATGAATAGTGAAAAAAGTAAAAATTAATTACCGCAGTTAAGGTAAAAATGGGTTTAGCGGGGGTTAAACTAAAAAGATATGGGTTAAAATGACATAAAAACTTATCTAAAATAAATTAAATGGACATATTTAGACCCTATCATGTATAATTCTTGAGAATACTCTATTTTGGATCCTTTTTGAATGTAAAAAATGTGGGTACACCATTTTCTTTTTGAAAATTACAAGTATGCCACTCACCTCACTTATAAATGGTCACCCGCTCTCCTCTCTTCTTCGCACCTTCAAACACTTTTGGTTTAGACTATCACTTATCAAATATCTTCCCAACTTCTCTCCTATAATCCCAAAATCCTTATTTTGGGTAGAAATCCAACCTAGAAAGGATTTTGGTGCAAACCTAAGGAGGATAATCGAAGAAGAGGTAGCGTTCTTCAATGAGCCGTTTTATTTTATTTCTTTATCCACCTCATTAAATTATAATTAAACCATGATGATATAATAAATTTAGTATATTCCATATAATTATATATTTTTATGTTGTTTTAATGATCTACAACCATCTCTACTTCCATAAATTGAGTTATGAAGTCATCATTCGTGTGTACGGTGGACTACCGCTCATGAACCAATATCATTCATTTTTTCATTACCACCTCTCACGGTTGAGTATTATAATAGATATAAAGTGTATATGTGATATTTATAATATAATTATACTTATGGAGTCATTATATCATATATATATATTTTACTTTCCATTCCATAAGGGATATGATAACGTCATTCGTGTGTACAACGGACTACCGTCTTGCGAAGCGATGTGATTCATTTTTCATTGATGACTTAATTGGAAGATGATAAGGATAAATATATGCGATATACATGAAAAAATTATTATATTCATGAAATTTTTATCATTCTTAAAATATAATATATCATTTTAATTCTTGTATTTTCACTCGCTTGAAGATGATAATGTCATTCATGTACATATGGACTACCGCATTCACGAAGCAATGTGACTCTCTCTTTTCATCACCACACCACATGAATGATATGTATAAGTATATTTAAAGAAATAATATATTATTTATGATATTATAATAATTTTGGAAATATAGAATATTATTTACCTCCTTTCTTTAATGACCATTGAAAAATGGAAACATTACTCATGCGTACGTACGGCCTACCGTCTTTACGATCGTAACGTACTTCATTTCTCAAAACCAGCTTTAATGATTGATCTTAAACGTATAATTTATGTATAAATATGATAATTATTTCATGATTATAATTTTGGATATGATGGAACCATGATCAAATTAAGAGAACCGAAAATAACAAATCAAAACATATATGAAAAATAAAGTGGTTATTACCCGAAACGTGACTTTAACATGGAATTGGTGATAAATGGGTAATAAAAGGACATAATTAAATCATATATGGTATAACATATATAAGTACAATTCTGTAATTGATTTATAATAAACTTATATTTATTATACAAGAGGCGTGAACATGTATGAAGGAACTCGACACTTAAGGTAAGAGATTTCTAGTCTCTCTTTTATTTCTAGAATACATATGAAAATTCACCACTCATTTCTTTTGTGTTGTGTATATAAAACATATTTGATATGTTATATCATGAATCCCATTATTTTCATGATATTTAAAGTTTCATCTGATGTTATGATTTATTAGATATTGCGATTCAAAATATTACTAAAGCGGTAATAAATTTCCATCTCATTTTTTACTTCTATGAGATACATGTCATATTCACCACTTGTTTCTTATATGTGGTGTATATATCATCCATGAATGTCTTTTACATTTCTTACCATGAAAATTATGGGGATTTACATATCCATTTGAAGATATCTCTTTCACAGGGTTTATAGTTCAAAATATACCCAAGCGGTAAGGGATTTTTATCACACTTTTCCTCCATTGATACGTATGTTATGTTTTTCACCTATCTTCTTTATGAGGTGTATATACAACCCATTTGATATGTAATATTATGAATTTATTTGTTCTCGTGATATTTTATGGGATTAATTTTATATTAAATTTTACCACTTATGTGAATGGAATTTTTCAAAATGGATTCCATATTTGGAACCAGTATAATTTATATTATCTAATAAGGAAAACTTAATTTTACCACTTTTAATTCTTGTTTTTAAATTTCAAATTACCTTTTAAATTTTCTTATTTTTCTTATAGAAAATAAAGTGGATGATAAGGCTGTCCACAAGTTGTTCTCATTGATCACCATAAGGAATCCACTTCAGGCTTCTCTCCACTTTATCTTCATGTTGGATCAGAAGTTTTACAATCTACATTGATTAAAATGAGCTACAACTTGAGGAAACTTTGATACCCCTCTTATTTTCTTAAACTTTGGTTTTATTTTACTTGAGATGAATTTTGTTGACTTAAATGTTTATTTGTTTCCATCTTTAGAAGTTTTCAAACTAACTAGATGAACTTTATCAAAGTGAAGAAGGGGGCATTTTGTGGATTTAAGGGGGAAATGAGCCTCTATTCCAGAGGACTTTTTTGTTAAAAATCTTCCCATTTTTATGCTTTAAAAAATCTACCTACCGGTGCCACTTTAAACTTATTTAGTTAAAAGAAAAGTTTGAATTTAACAACATTAACATGCTGGAATTAGTGCTGAAACATGCCGGTAATTTCCATTAAACTGGTTATTTCTTTATTGTGTATTAGTTCTAAATATTCTTTACTTTTCTGGATTTTTTTTGAACACTTCCTTGAACATGAACTAGTATACATACCTTACTCTTGAACTAAATTATTGCAGTGGTAACTAGTAGTGAACTTTTTTTGCATGCTGTGAGTTATTTATTTGTGTTGTGTGGCAAAACTACATTGAACTTTCTTTTGACCCTTTGTTCATGATATTAATCATCTGAATTGCTAAATCTTTTTGAACTTAAAATTGTATTTACATGTTTCTCCACCTTGGATTTAATACTGGAGATAATATTGAGCTTTAGTGTCTAGGAAAGAGTCTTTCAATGTGCTAAACTGTATCACAATGTGAACTCATAGAAAACCCTCTCAAATTTTAGAAATTTGTTTTTTTTTTCAAGTTTCAATGAATCTTTTTCAGTGGTTTTAATTTTTTTTTGAAGATTGAATGTTGTATAACTACTTAATACACCTTGGATTTAGTTAGGTAAAAAAAATCATTGTGCTCTTGAAAAGCAGTTGACTTTGGTAAAAGATTGTTTGAATGTTATAAAATTATCATTGCCCTTGAATTCTTGAATTTGGATTTAAACTCATAAGGCATGCATTCAAATGAATTATGAAATGAAAATCTCAATTCAGGTTGAACTCATTCTTTAATTCTTTAAGTTGATGGATGAGTTATTTATACTCACTTTTAAATTATTAAGTTTTCACATCCAAACTGAGTGTCTAAATTATTTTGATTGCTAATTATGTGAGTCTATTCTCCTAGAGGTAAAGAGAAGTTTGGACTTTCAGTTGAATGAAAATTGAAGTGGGTTTAATCTAATTTCAAAATTTAAAGATAAATCATCTTTGTAAAATAAGAATTAATTTTACAGTAGAAAATATTTAATTTCTTGAAGGTAAATATTTTCACTGTTTGATAAAAATCTAAGGGAGAAAATCATTTTGAAAACCAATTTTTTATGGTCATCCAATATTTCAAATTTAATATTCATTTCATTCCACTAAATTTGGCTCATTGTTTGCTCGAGGACGACCAAAAGTTTAGTGTGAGGGAATTTGATGTTGTTTTATTTTGAGACTTTTTTGCCACATTTTTTCATTAATTTAATTGTGTTTTAATTGATAAAATTATGTTTTTATTGAATAATTTATAAATTTTGATGCTTTGTGTTAAATTAATAAAACTCATAATTTTATGTTAAAATATGTATTTAATTGTTTAATTTTAATTTCCCGGTTAATTTGGGTAATTATGTCTTTAAGGTTAGCTTTATGTAGATTTAGTTAATTAATGAAATTAATTAATATTAATGTTTGATTGATTTATCAATTGTTTAATTGTTATTTCTTTTTTTATCTTAGATTATTATTTATTTTTATGTTCTGTGTATTTAATTTTTATCACGGTATTAACCTATTAATTAATTAATTAATGTTTAACTTTTAATCACTTTTCCTCAATTAATTAAACAATTAGTAATATTAAATTATAATTCGATTTCTTTTTTCTTCTTCATTATTTTGTTAATTAATTAATGTTTAACTTTTCATCACTTTTCTTTTTCTTTTTCTTCTTTTGAAAGCCGAGACTACAATGGATCCCATCCCCCATCATTGATGCAAGGAAGAACGTGACCCAAGCTTTTGAATCATATCTGGGAAGATGACCGGCGCCGCTACCGTTTGTCGCCGTCATCACTGTTGAGAAATAGAGCCACCGTCCAAGCTTGTGAGGATGAACCCAGGCCGAGGCCACCGCCAATAGTGAACCCTAGCTGGCGACTGAGGACCGATGAAGCTTGTTGGCGAAGCTTTGAATCCGACTTGAAGGAGACGACGCCGAGATCATGACTGGAGAAGGGCGTCGAGCACGAGTTGAAGATGAAGCTCATCCCGAAGTCAAGCATCCGAGACTAAGGGTTGATGATGAGCTTGCGAGACGATGAATCCAGATCCGAACTCGATGAATGGTGAAGAACACTCGACCTCGCTGTTACTTGATCTGACATCGTCGATGTTGAAGAAGATTTGAGTTCCAATCCGTCAGATAATGAAGATGAAGCACTTGAGTCGATGCGTGGATGAAGAATCCATCCGAGGCCGATTCTGTGGAGAATAAACTTGTATGAGCCCGTGACAAAGGAATAAAAATCCAGATGTAGAAGACAAATTGGATCTATGTGAGGATTTTTATGCTGCTGAAGATTTCGGATCTGGGTGAGTTTGAGGATTTTATTGAAGATAATTTTCTGAAGGAAGTCGAGATTGGTTGATTGAGATCCAAGTTTCTGATGCTTGACGGAGAAGATTTGATGCCGAGCTTGTTTGATGATGAATGGGGTCTGATTTGAGGGAAGAGGCGAGCTAACTGAATTCATGGTAGATGCGATCGCATATATGTGCTTGTGTTCTTGTTTATTTTCCAGTTTGATTTGAAGATGATGGATTGAAACTCATTCCTTCCAATTGTTGTGGCTTCAAAGATACAAACGGGTGCATATAATCTGCTCTATAAAATGCTTTAATGAAGTATTGGATGGTGCGCACTGAAAATGGTTGGCTGATGATGTTGAGCATACCTAAAATTCAACTGGATCTTGTGAGAGCAGTGGGAATAGTTGAGTTCAAATAACAGGTTGACATGTGGATTTATTGTTAGGATGAATTATGGGTGGTATGAAGCAAAGTAGTAATCAAAGGTGTCAGCTGGATCAAAATTAAATGTTGAGGGTTGGAAGATTTCGGCTGAAGCAGGAAGTGCAGCCTTTCATGATGTCATGCTTATAAACACTTGGTCCATGAATTTGATGGAGGCGGTGATGATTAACAAGTCAGATTATCAAATGAAGTAAGTGGGGAAATTCTAGAAATTGTGGAATTCTTTTAAGACAGAATATAATTTTCCTGGAGATCATTCATTCTGGATCAGACAGTGAATAGCAAGCAGCAACACATGGATTATTTTCTGGAGAGGAGTGATGAAGAGCAAAACCAGGAGATCTTCTGGCGAGCTCGAAGAAGATCTGTCACCGACCAAGCTGATGAAGAAAGAGCTTAAGATTGTAGGCCTTTCTCGTTCTGCGGACATGTTTGAATAGGTATTTTAGTAGTTGTACTTAGTGATTTTGACTGTTGATTCTTTTCCGAGCTTTCATTTTCTCTTCTTTCAAACTGTAAATTTTCTCCAGGTTTGTGATCGTTGAATAATCGATTGATGTTTGATGATTGTTTCCTTTGACATTTCAAACTGCCAATTTGAGTGTATCATTCATCTGAGTGTGGACTATTAACTTGGTCTGGTTAGGAGTTTGAATATTGTCTCTCATTGTTTAAATTTATCAATTCTTGATTGAGAATTGTGGGCACAACGGGAGCTCGTATGTGTCTTGGTGCTCGGCGATCGTTGAGCGCTTCAATCGGATCTTAACGAAAGGAAGTTGATGACTGAGATCTTTGGAGTTAACCTTGACTTTTCAAACTAAATGAGATGCACGGTTTGAGATCTTGAACTGTGTGTTGAGAGAATTTTTGAAATGAAAATCTTTTAAAGCAATGAAGAATGGTTGAACCAGGAGAATCACAAGGAAATGTCATTACTTTATTCATGACTTCTCTCCACTTCACACACTGCTTTTTGTTTTCTACTGTTTTAATTTATTATTAGTTTAGAGAAATAAAATAGTTTCTTTTCCTCTCTTAGAATTCTCCTTATAAATATAAGAGTAAAATAATAATAATAATAATAATAATAATAATAATAATAATAATAATAATAATAATAATAAATCATGAAAAAAGAAACCCAAAAGGGCAGTCTTGTTGGGAGACAACCCTAGGTGTTGCTTTACTGCAATGAGGAGATTTAAAACTTGAAGTTAGGTGATAAAAACCTGGGTGTTGCTTTACTGCAACAGTGAGGAGATTTAAAACTTGAAGTTAGGTGATAAAAACGACACAAAAAACCTCACTCTTCAATCATCACTGTTTCCGATGAGGGTGCCAAGTTGTTTAAAAAAACAAAACAAAAAATATATATATATCTATAGAACTTGTAAAAAAAATTAACTAAAACCAATCAATAATAACAAATGGAATCTAACCCGTCGTTGGAATATATTGTTGGATATTTTTCCTACAAAACTAGGGAGATTTTCAAGTCTTTGAACAAAAATGAATTTTAAAAAAATGTTGAAAGAACTTAAAGAATATTTAAACCCTCAAGTCTTGGAAGCTTTAGTTAAATAACTACATGAGTTTTCACATTTTTTCTTGACTGAGTCCAATGTAGGAGTGCTTTTTTTTTCCTAATGCTATGAAAGAAGAACAAGGGTTTCCAACCAAACCACTTTAGGGATATTTTGACCATTTTGACTTTTCATGTTTAGATCTTTTAAAATCTAAAATAATAACTCGATCTCCTTGCTTTCACATTGTAGAAACGACGCCCACTTCACAGGTCTGGGCATAATTGGAAGTGTTTGTGGAAGAAGTTATAATGTATAGAGGAGATAAGGAGGATATGGAGCTATAATTAGAGAAAGTCTTTATAGAAAATCCTTTGGAGTTTGAAATGGATATGGTGGCTTCCCAATTTAAAATTAAGGAAAAAAAATTATCTACTTAGGATGTCCCTAAAAGAAGTGGAGGGACTCGAGGACAAATTTCCTCTTGGAGAAGTTGAAGGGGAGGACCCATTTATTATTTTTCTAGCCCCAATTGCTAATTTGTACCACAACACAAGGGGGTTGTATACACCATGCTCTTTCAAAGGGGACCTCAGCAAAGAAGTGAAGTTTCACAACTGCGGGAAAGCAAAGATGTGGTGGTTATTACCACACAAGGCTCATCCACTGATGGTTTGAGGATAAACAAAAAGTTTTTCGGTTGGGGACAATATAAAATACGGCGCCTCTTGGGGGTTTTACCCAAGATCTCTCTTCTTTCATTTTCTTTCCATTTATTTTTAGTTCTTCTTTTTAAATTTTGATTGACCTTTTAAATTTAATTATATTTCTTATAGAAAATAAAGTGGACAACAAGGCTGTCCACAAGTTATTCCTGTTGATCACCGTAAGGAATCCACTTGGAGTTGTTCTCCACTTTATCTTCATATATTGGAGCAGAATTTTTTCAATCTACATTGATTAAAAGAAGCTAGAACCTTAATAAACTTTGATACCCCTCCACTTGGAGTTGTTCTCCACTTTATCTTCATATCGGAGCAGAATTTTTTCAATCTACATTGATTAAAAGAAGCTAGAACCTTAATAAACTTTGATACCCCTCTTATTTTCTTAAAGTCGGGTTTTATTTTACTTGATCTGAATTTTTCTGGACTTCAATATTTATTTTTTCCATCTTTAGGAGTTTTCAAGCTAACCAGAGGAACTTCATTAAAGTGAAGAAGGGGGCATTTTGTGGATTTAAGGGAAAAAGAGATTCTATTTCAGGGGAGTTTTTAGCTAAAATTAGGTCCATTATGCTTTTAAAAATATTCTAGCTGCTGTCACTTTGAACTTAATTGGTTATAAGAAAATTTGGAATTTAAGATTATTAGCATGCAGAGATTACTGCTGAAACATGCTGGTTATTGGCATTAAATTGGTTATTGTTTATTGTGTATTAGTGCTAAATATTTTTTTCTTGCTGGAAATTTTTTTGAGCACTTCCTTGAACATGCACTATCATACATACTTTACCCTTGAATTGAACTATTGCTGTGGTAACTAGTAGTGAACTTATATGCATATTGTGAGTTAATTATTTGGTTTGCGTGGAAAAACTATATTGAGCTTTCTTGTGAACCTTTGTTCATGATTTTAATCTTACGAATTTCTAAATCTTTTTGAACTTAAAATTATATTTACATGTTTCTCCATCTTGGATTCAACATTGGAGACAATGTTGAGCTTTAGTTTGGGGGGCAAGGGTCTTTCAATGTGCTAAATTGTACTACAATGTGAACTCATTAAAAACCCTCTCAAATTTTTAGAAATTTGATTTTTTTTTTTAAGTTTCAATGAATCATTTTTAGTGGTTTTAAATTTTTTTAAAGATTGAATGTTGTATAGCCACTTTTAGGAGGTTAATTCTCCAATACCCCTTGGATTTAGTTGGGTAAAACACTATTCATTTCTCTCTTAAAAAGCGGTTGATTTTGGTAAAATATTGTTTGAATGTTATACAATTATCATTGTTCTTGAATTCTTGAATTTGGATTTAAACTAGTAAATTATGCATTCAAATGAATTATGAAATGAAAATCCTAATCTAGATTGAACTCATTCTTTAATTCTTTAAGTTGGTGGATGAGTTATGTATACTTCCTCTTAAATTATTAAGTTTTCTCATTCAATAAAAGTGTCTAAATTATTTTGATTGCTAATTATGGTATTTTGTTTTCATGGAGGTAAAGAGAAGTTTAGACTTTATATTGAATGCAAATTGAAGTGGGTTTAATTTGATTTCAAATTTTAAAGGTCAATCATCTTTGTAAAATATGAATCAGTTTACACTAAAAAATATTTAATTTCTGAAGGGTAAATGTTTTTCTTTTCTTGATGAAAATTCAAGGGGGGGAATATTTTTGAAGACTAGTTTTTTATGGTCATCCAATATTTCAAATTTAAGATTCATTTCATTCCACTAGATTTGGATCGTTATCTGCTTGAGGACAACCAAAAGTTAGTGTGAGGGAATTTGATGTGACTTTATTTTGAATCTTTTTTTGTAACATTTTTTATTTAATTTAATTGTGTTTTAATTGATAAAATTATTTTATATTCAATAATTTATAATTTTTGATCTTTTGTGTTAAATTAATAAAACTCATAATTTTAAGTTAAAATATGTATTTAATTGTTTAATTTTAATTTCCCAGTTAATTTGCTTAATTATGTCTTTAAGGTTAGTTTTTAGTAGATTTAGTTAATTAATGAAATTAATTAATATTCATGTTTTATTTATTTAATAATTGTTTAATTATTGATTTTGTTTGCAGTTCACATACCCGATTATTTGAGGAAACATGTACCCAATTCCACTTACGTATCCAATTTCGATCCGCACGAAGGAGTTTTTCAAAGTAGAGGCCACAACAAATCATATTCCCCGCAATCGATACAAGGAAGTACATGACCCAAATCAGATCTGGGAAGATGATCAGCACTGCTACCATTCGCCGTCGGCATCGCTATTGAGAAACTGAGCCGCCATCCAAGCCTGTGAGGATGAAGCCATGCTAAGGCCGCCGCCGATAGTGAACCCGAGCTAGTGATTGAGGACCAATGAAGCTTGTTAGTGAAGTTTAAAATCTAACTTTGAGGGAGATAACGTTGAGGCCGTGACTTGAGAAGGGGACGAGCACGGGTTGAAGATAAAGTGCATCTTGAAGTCGAGCGGTCGAGACCAAGGGTTGATGGTGTACTCACGAGCCGATGAATCCACATCTGAGCTCAATGAACATTGAAGACACTCGACATCGCTGCTACCAGATCTGACACCATTGATGTCGAAGAAGCTTCGAGTGCCGATCCACCGGATGATGGAGATGAAGCACTTGAGTCGATGTGTGTGGGGGCCACTCCCAATTTGGGAAAATCAACGGAGGATATGTTTCACGGGATTTTGTTGGCAGTAGATTCTTTTGGAAGTCGACAACCAACCCAGACAACCAACATTGAACGACAACAAACAACGAGGAGGAAATTTCTTGGGTAGATGATCTACCCAACAACTGTTGACAAAGTTGCAAATCTTTATCTATAAAACGGGATTAAAATCCCATGAACTGAGATGTGTTGTGATCCTCTGACGTTCATCCAGAGAGTATAAGAATTGCCCCTCTTCTTCCATGGATGTATAGGCCCTATTGCCAAACCACGCAAATCTGTCTGTTATTCATATTTCTTCTTTTGTTTGTGTTTGGTTTCGTCATGACGGACCTCCGCTACCCTAATAAAGTGGTATCAGAGGAATCTGGGTCGAAATGGTGGTGGTGCAGAGAAGTTTTCTGGTGATCGGAAAATTGAAGGTGGTTGGAATTTTTTTTGAGACCAGATCTGTGAAGAGCTCGACAAGACGATTTCAACGGCACAAGCGGCGTAAAAAACAGAGCTGAAATTAAATCGGTAGAGGTGATCCAAGTTTTGGTCAAGCCTCGGGTGATATAGTACTCCCTTGCTAGAGAAGATGACACTATTCATGCTGTCAGTAAGATTCTGACGAGTTTTCTGGTGACTGTTCCGGCGAGCCACGTCAACACTATATCATCAGTCGATCTAGACTATTGAAACTGTTTTCGCTATATCTTGGCCAATTGGAGTCTGTTTTCACTGATCTAGGAGTTGTTTCCAGCTATTTCAACCATTCCTAACACATCCATATGGTTATATTTTCAAAATTATCACTGCATAAATGGAGGAAAATACCGATAATATGATTAAGCTTATCGCTTTTAATTATGTCATATGGAAACCCAAAATGGAGGATTTTTTATATATTAAAGATTTGTGAAATCCAATAGTTGAGACCACTAAGCCCATTACAGTGCAAGAAGAGGATTTGTCAACAAGCGGTCAATCCAGTGAGAAGACATCGGGCAGTACCCCGACAGTTGATGCGGAGCGGGTCGTGCTCAACAGAAGTGCGCTACCCAAATCAAAAAGTGGATCAATAAGAGTATTTTCTAGAATTTTGCCAATGAATATGATGCTTCTCTTCCATGGATGAAATTGGAAAAGATGTATGCGGGGACAACTGTGCAGAACAAAGCAAACCTGATACGACATCTTGTCGGCTTGAAGTATAAAGACGAGACCAACGTATCAGAGCACACGAGCGAGTTCCAAGGTACCGTTGATCACTTGAATTTCATAAAAATGATGATTGATGATGAGTTGCAGACACCGTTGATGTTGAGTTCTTTATCGAACGTGTGAGACACACTAGTTGTGTTGGTCAACAATTCAACTCCAAATGGAACTCTCATCACAGAGATGGTGAAAGACAGAATGCTGAATGAAGAATCTAGAATGAAAGATGATGGATATGCACCTAAATCAGATACTCTTATCACTGAAAGACAAGGGAAGTAGAAAAGGCAGAGAAAAAACAAAGGAAGAGAACCCTGTGACCAAAATCTACAAAGGAGAAAGCGATTGAAATCTTGATCGACATATGACATGAAGTGCCACAGCTGTGGAAAACTCAAACACTTCATTCGAGAGTGCAGAAGGTTGAAGGCAGAGCAAAAGAATCAGGAAGGTAATACCTAAAATAATGATGTTTCAGTTGTCAATGAAGAGACTGTTATTGTCCAGGAAGATAATCAGGTCAGTCTTACAAGTCAAGATTCGACCCGAGTGATTGATTTCGGCACCTCCTACCATGTCACTGCGAGAAGAGATTTCTTCTCATCTTACACTTCAAGGAGTGTCGAACATGTGAAGATGGACAATGATGGGGCATCCAAAATCATTGGTATTGGTAAATTTTTATGAGACTAATATTGGATGCATGTTATTGTTGAAGGATTTGAGGCATGTTCATGATATTCACATCAATCTGATATCCACTAGAATGCTTGATGACAATGGATATGTCAGTTTCTTCGGTGATGAGAAATGGAAGCTTACCAAATGTAACTTGGTAATTGCTAAAGGAAAGAAATATAATTATCTTTATCTCACAAATGCCAGACCGCGTGGAGGAGAAGTCAATGCAGCCATGAAAGATGTTCCTACAAAAATTTGGCACAGGCGGCTTGGTCACATGAGCGAGAGAGGAATCAGAATGCTCTATAGGAAGGATCTCTTTTCAGGACTAAAAGGTACATATTTGGATACACGTGTTGATTGTATCATGGGAAAACAACACATAGTATCATTTCGTGGTTATATACCGTCCAAAAAAGAAAATGTTTTAGATTTGATTCACACTGATGTCTGCATGATGAGCACTAAGTCGACGAGAGGTGCTATTTATTTTGTTACCTTCATAAATGATCATTCTAGAAAAGTCTGAGCCTTTACTTTGAAAACTAAAGATCAAGTGTATGATTTTTTCAAACAGTTTCATGTGAAGGTGAAAAGAGAAATAGGAAGACGGTTAAAGTGTGCATGAGTAGACAATGGAGGGGAGTATTGTGGTCCGTTTGAGGTAAACTGCATAAATTTTGTCATCAGGCTAGAGAAATCAGTACTAAAGACACCTCACTATAATGATGTTGCTTAGAGGATGAACATAACAATTTGCGAGTGAGTCAGGTGTATGCTCTCAAGTGAAAAGTTTCCAAACACCTTTTGGGGGGAGGTAATGAGGACCACAGTTGATCTTATCAACATTTCTCCATCAATTTCACTGAACTACGACGTTTTAGAAAGAGTTTGGACAGGTAAAGATGTTTCATACAAACACTTGAGAGTATTTGGTTGTAGGGCATTCACTACTACAAATAGGGCTTTTAAAAGCGCTAAAAACCGCCTTTAACAGCGCTAGAAAAGCGTTGTTAATCGCGGCGAAGATAGGGGGCCCCCTTTAACAGTGCTAAAAAAGCGTTGATAAAGGGTGCTCTTTATCCGTGCTAAAAAAAGTGGTGATAAAGGCCCCCCCTTTATAAATCGTCGTTTTAGCCTGGATAAAGGGTCACCTTTATCAGTGTTATTTTGAGCGCTGATAAAAGACACCTTTATCAGCGCTATTTTGAGCGCTGATAAAGTCTCAATTTATCAGCACTTAATTAGCGCTGATAAAGGCCAAGTTGCCTGAGCAAACCCCGAACTTGCACAACACCTGCACACCTGAGACAACACCTGCACACACAACACAAAACAACACCTGCACACAAAACAGCTGCACAAAACAACACCTACACACAAACAAAGCATAGAAGAACAAAACAGCGTGCACAAGAGTTTCGCAAACAATGCTATATACATTTACTTGAAATCATGAATACAAAAAAACACACTGCTATATACATTTCAAACAATGTTTTATATGTTTACAATTACAATTATCCAACAAACAGTTAAAAACATTAATGTTTCATCCTTTTTGCATCCGTGATCCCCTCTCAATAATTGTCGCCCATGGTATTAGTTTCCGAACAAAGCACCTGAACTCAGAAAAAAAAATTCACCTATATAAGAAAAAAAATATTATGTTAGTAATACAATAATGAAATAAATTAAACATTAATATGAAAGAATACATTATTAAAATGTCAATTTTTAATAAAAGACACATTTGGGTAGGTAGGGGACCATAAGACTAGATGATACTTGATACTTGACCTTGATATGGGTAGGTAAGCGACCATGATAAGCTACTAGAGTAATGAAAAGGAAAAAAGTCCAAAAGTAAAACAATTAATGATTTTGAGAGGTTTCTTAGTGTATGGACTTGCCCACTTTCTCTTCTTAGTCCTCTTAGAGGAAGGAACTTCAAAAGATAACTTGAGGTTCTAAAGGTGGTGCTGATGGAGGCACAAATGATGTTTCTTTTGGATCCGAAACAACCACATCCATGAGCTCCATTTGACCTGGACAACCCTGATCATCAGCCTCTCAGTCACTTTTTGAACCAACTTTGGCCACCGTGTCCCTGGGAAAGTAAACTAAAGAGGTGGGAGGTGACCAAATTTTACCAGCCTCTTGAAATATCTAAGAGAAAAGAAAGTTCACCATAGTTCTAACAATATCAAAGAATATATGAAAGTGATGATAAAACTTATCTTACCTCTTCACTAGAGCCATCCTAGTCTCCCTTATCTTCACTAGTTACCATTGTGCTAGGAATTATCGTTCTCTTAGCTAGGGGTGTGTAATGGACCTGGCCTTTGACAGAACGAATCACCACACTAAGTTCTTGGAGAAGTGATTTGACTTCAATGGGTTGTTGTTCATAGAAGATTCCTTTGGGAGCGATCACACTCCCAAATCCCTCTAACTCTATTTCCACTTGACACAACACTCTCCAGACCTCTATGGTCAATGTATTCCTCCTCTAGTTATCCCAGTATTGGAATGCGATTGGAAACACCACCATAATTAGAGCAGATCCCCCACCGACTGGAACTTCTTTCACGGGAACCCCATACATTGTTACCAAATCTGTTGGCACCCTCCTTGTTGATGGTGTTGGATCTAAGTGCCTCATTTACTTCTAAGACATCTAGAGAGCTGTGGGTCTTCTGGAAGATGTTTTTTTGTCTGGAATCTAACTTTTTGATAATGCCAGAGCCCTTGTGTCCTCCTCATCCACTATTAGAAGATCTATGCGCTTTATCACCAATGAAGCCAACTGACCATTCGGGTATGATTGGACTAAGGTATCGACATAAGCCTTGGAGAGGCCAAAACCCACACTATTCAGAAGAAAGGTCACCTGAACCTAAGTTTCTTATCAGGTGAACATTATCCACAATTTGTGAGCCACATTGGGATGCATTTCTGAACGGATGTGGGGAGGAGTGGGGAATTTCATCTGAATGCACTGAACTATCTCCCAAAGTGGTATGATGTATACCACTCGTAGAATATCTTTCAGTTAATCCAAGTGGATAAAACACCGTCACATATGGCTAAAAGATATGCTTAGGATACATGATCACCCTTTACATTATTGGTAATTTCACAGGTTGGTTCTCCATATGGTATACAAAAACTGATCATACCGGTTCACTTTTCTCTTGATCTCCTAGTTCTTTAGTGTGATTAGCCAGACCCCATTGATACTTTATAGAAATTTCCTGAACTGGTAACTTGGAATGTTGTAAGTATTAAGTAACTCATATCCACCAATGTGGGCCCCCATCCAACCCCACCGCAGTTGGAAGGGGCTGACTATTCTGAACGGGGCATACCCCTATAGATGTGGTGAAGTTGGCAATACAACTTAGCCAACATGGGAACAAACAAGATGATAATCGCACCACCTGAAATCACCTCTACCATCATTAAGGTGGAGACCATAACTCCAACTTTTTTCTGCATTGTGAATAAGTACCAGCTTAGGTACATTTCTAAGAAGCTTACTAGATGAAGAAGGTGATGGTCCTGGGAGGTGACTGACCATCCCTAGTCATTGAATTGACACTCTTAAACTATTTTAAAGTGATAAGCTTACTAGATGAAGAAGGTGATAGTCCTGGGAGGTGACTGACCACCCCTAGTCATTGAATCGACACTCTTAAACTATTTTAAAGTGATAACCCTCTTCCCCATAGGATTCTCATGATGGCCAAACCTTGGGATTCTTATTCAGACACTCATGTCGAGTCTTCTTGATGAACAAGTCGGCCCCCTTCTTGAAGGGGATGTCAACCCCTGGATATGGGTCCTTCCCAAGGGATGTTCTGGCCAGATTGATGAGATCATTCATAATGGTAGGATTCTATTCCATGTCATCCCGAGTATATGGGGGATGAATTTACTCATCATACTTGTCTCCTAAAATCATCGCACCATAGATCATCTTAATGTCCCATATACTGATGTTGAACTCACCATACTTAAAATGAAATGTGTTCATGTATTGACTCTATAAACTGAACAAATCTACCATCATAATTTTGTTGCAATAAGTAAGGGTTTTGTAAGCTTAAATAGATTCATAAAATCCTATCTTTTTTCATCTCAACCACAAACTTTGTGGCAATTCACTGAACCAAGAAGGGACAACCCCGGTTCATCCCAAAGCTTCCACCTGATCAAATAACCCAGCCAAATAACCACCCAAACTTCTAATTTGATATAGAATTATAAATTTTTGATCTGTAAATATGGGTTTTAAGCTCCAAATCATGTTAGAACCCTTTAAAATCATTCTATACATGCTTCAAAATTAACCGTTAGAGATGTCTTCTTTGGAGATGAAATTACCCACATATGAGTTGTTCTCCCTAAACATATTATTAGTCTTAACGATATAGGAGGGAGGAATGATCCCTTCATGAGGTGGAGAGATCATAATATCATTTCAAATAACAAACCCATATAATGGAAACTAATTAGAAAATTGAAAATCCAAGAAATTGGTTCCCATTAAGCTTTTAAGATGCCCGTGAGTGGATTGAATGATTACGCACTAGTCGACTTCCACACTATCGACCATTGTAGTCCAATGAACTATAGCCTCCTCATCTTCAATTCTTGAATTCATTTGAATCATAAGAAAGAGAAAATTTAGATTAATTATGAAAATGGAGGATTTTGGGTTAAAAAATGGACTTGAGTAAGAAAGGGGCACATGACTAATTAGAAATATCATATTAAGTGCATGAATTGTTCAGAGTCATGTGATCACATGACCATAATAGGATCACATGATCAAATGAATCTAAGATATTTATACGATTACATGACCCTTGAAGCTTTATGCAATCATGTAAATAAGACAAGAATACATGAATCATGGTTCAGGTGAATTACCTTAATTGATTATGTGATTTGTTTATGTGATTTGATCATGTGATGAGATCACACGATCAATTCACATGAAGCATCCATACAAAGGAGCTTATTTGACACTATCACATGAAGAGGCTTATGTGAAGTAGAGAAAAAACCTAAGAGTTCTCGTAGAGCTATGAAATATTGAGTTATTAGTGAAATAGATTTCCCATTACTCTCCTATCTATAGGAAATTTCACAAAATACCAAGAGTATCTTAGAATACTAAAAGAAAAATAGAAGCCTGGGGGAATCAGTCAGGTATTCACTTCCTTATAACAAAGTCCTTTTTTCTTCTTCTGGAATTTTTATGTGAGGTGTGTATGCATCTGGGCATTGATGTGATGCAGGTTCTATATGAGGTGCGTAGACACCTAGATTTTAATGGGCATGCATATGTGTATATGATGCGGGTTTATTTGAGCAATTGTTGAGATGCAAGATCTATGAACAATGATTTTACTGTGCAAACATCAAGATTACCTCTGTGGTTGAGCAGACACAACGTTGTTGCTCTTCCTACAAAGACATGTCACATGGACATAAATCTTCTAAAATAAATGAGCCCTGCAAGGAATAATGAAAATCAAATCAACATTTCATTATAAATTTTTTCATTAAAATAGACATATTATATTGTAACAATACCTTTACATCTTTCTAAAGGGTTTCTTTGGTCCATATATAAACTAATAACAAAACTAACGATTCATTGTGCACTTTACTACTGTTGGTTAACTACCACTTAGCATAACATATGATCTGAACTTCAGATCTAGCGTCCCCATGATGCTCTCATCTGACACCATCTCTATGATATCATCATTCAACATTCACCTTTCCATCTCTTCCTGCACTAGTAAATGGGTGCAGGAAGAGA
The DNA here is from genome assembly GCA_963277665.1 of Viscum album. Classification (NCBI taxonomy): domain Eukaryota; kingdom Viridiplantae; phylum Streptophyta; class Magnoliopsida; order Santalales; family Viscaceae; genus Viscum; species Viscum album. The sequence goes on from OY728123.1 coordinate 1,987,974,524, forward strand.
AGAAAAAGTGAACGCTGAATGATGATATCATAGAGATGGTGTCGGATGAGAGCATCACGGGGACGCCAGATCGGAAGTTCAGATTAGATGTTATGCTAAGCGGTAGTTAACCAACAGTAGTGAAGAATCCTTAGTTTTGTTATTAAATTTGTGAGTGTTGCACAGCCAATAGTCTTCCAACACACTGCATCAGTAGAAACAGCTGCATAAATGACCAAAATACAGAATATAAATGATTCATGCTATAATAGTTTAGGTCTAATGCTTTTGGAAACATGGAAACATAAAGAACTAGTTCATAAGAGTCTCTCATTAAGTTATGCTTTACTAGAAAAACAAATCATTTCTAAAACCATTCTTCATAACCTAAGGATATAAAACATAATAAGGGGTGATCATATATGCTCAATAAGTGCAAACAAGGGAGATATCAATGATCATATAAGGATAACATAAGTAGTAGGAATTCACCTTCATCCTATTTGTGTACAATCATCAGGTATGCTGCTCATTTGTTTCTAAACACATCTATATCATCTTGTGAATATGAGTTTTTGCGACAGTCATGGTAGTACTGAAAAAATATAAATACACAAAGGATTAATATATATTTTAAATGAACTCGTAATTATTTTCGAAAATACCTCTTTAGGGATGCTAGTTTGTTGATGAAATGTGATCTCCTTCATAAATTTACAAACATAATAACCACAGTCCTTTCTGTTTGTTTGTTTTGGACACTGTAGAAACATCGAAAAAAATAAGTAATTTGTTTTGATATGTGTTTGGATAGTGCAATATTATTATATATACTAGGATACTTGCCTAGTTGTAGGTATTGTGGACGTTCTTGTCCTTAGGCCCTGGATTCATTCCATGAAGTAGACGATATTGATGCACCACCCTATCATAATAGAATCCTCATTAAAAGATAATATAAATTATATAACTAGATGTCAAGTTCTAAAATGTTGGATCTAGTGTATTAAAAATTGACAAATGCCATCACACGTGGTCGGTTTGTTGCATATTCATGCATTGAATCTAGAAAATAAATCTTTGGAGTATCCAAATTGACTGCAATCATCATCCAATACTGCCTAAAACAAAAAAAGGAATAAGTAATGAAAGAAATGAAAATATAGTTGATATGATTAAATTGTAGAGTTTTACCCTTGTATCGTTAGTATTAAAAAGAGTATGTCATTTGTAATTTTGTTTTCAAATGATTTGAATAGGGATGACATTATTCCAGCCTCTATCAGAATTTATTTCTTCTTTTGAAGAGGTGATGTGAGGACAAACGAGTCTAAATTTTTGTTCATGGGGAAATTCCTTCAATTGTTTTTCATATATACGTTTGTGGAAAATATGAAATGTATTTAGACATAATTATCATAGTATATCAACTTTTGTAAAATCAAATCATGAAAACATACCTCATGTATACATTTACAACTGAGGCGCCTAGCCATTTATACTTGAGGATTTCATTTACATTTTCAGCACTAATGAAATCTGATTTTTCCTCTCCATACATATTTTTTTCAAAATCAACTATGTGAGCATTTCCATCTATCAACTTTGTATCCACATGAGCCTCCAATGATATTAAATGTGGATATAGAACGGGCGGGGTGAATGCGCTCTCAGTAGATCGTTTTAATCAGTTGGTTGATCCTTGAGATAGTTTTGAGTCGATCTTTTGTTTCACCCCCTTCTCTTTGTTGTTCTGTAATAACATTCATCGGTTCAGACCTTTTTTCATTAAATGTTAAAGGTTCATCTTGAAAAATAAATTGGAAATGTATACCTCCTTGTCGACATGTTTTTTTACAAATTGATGGTCATGCGATGAATGTTTCAACAACTTGTTTGACCGTATGAATGTTGTCATCGTCATTTGGAACAGGTAGCTCGGCACTCGTCTCATTAGCTACGTTAATCGACACTCTGACATGATCTGTTGGAAGTTGTCTTTTGTGTAGCATGTCGTTCTGTATATTGAACACTGTATCCCTCGCCACAAGATGATAGGTGGGAGTTGATAGATATAAATCACAGTCATTTTCACCATGTAGAATATTAGTATAGGAAAGGTATCAGTGTCTATGTGATTTACATTTCATAGAAACAATTATTGGAACATTGATTACCTCAGCTAAGTCATGTTTTTGAGGGGAATGGCTTGCCTTAAAGCTGGTGGGGGTGGGGTGGGATCTTCACGCACAAGTTGTTGTTGAGTTGTTTCTTCTCTTTTCCACCCCTCATCAAACTTGCTATCATCTCTCTCTAGTATTGTAATTCTTCTTGAAACATAGCTATTGTTTCTATCATCTTTTTCATTTCTTCAGTTTGATCCTCTGCTTGTTTTTCTTTATGAAAATATGTTCGGGGTGTCACCCCCAAACTCACACCTCTGACGCGGACATACTGTTCTGGATACTTCAAGGTCGTTGAAAGTATGTTTGCATATGGTGCAGGTGTTGTTGATTCCTGTGACTATGTCAGATAGAAAATATAAGAAAATTAGTAGTCATTGTTATGTAATAATGATTTAAATCAAATCAAATCTATATTATGTCATATTTACACATGTTTCCCACACTTTTTATGTGTTTTCATCTATCAGTATCCCCTCTTTATTTACATGAGCCTCCTTCCATAGCACATGGCATGGTATGGAAGTGGATTTTGATTTCGATTCACCAATCTTCATATAAATAGAGGAACATGATTATGGTGTTGTTTTATGTCACATAAAAGTATTACGGTAGATTTAAAATGCGTACCAATTTTTTCTCAAGTGAAGCGTACCCCATCCTTGCTTTACGGTAGGGGTACACTGGTTTTGTTGTTCGTTCTTTATTTTCAGCACTCGGTTGCTGTTTCATAAATAAAAAACTATCAATCAAAGTGATGAATACAAGCAATGTCAAACAATGTATTACCAGACACAATGTACCCAAAATTTTTTCTCCCCACGACGGTTGCTAAATGCATCCTACGCTCTTTGGGATATCAAGTGTGCATAAAGAGGAGGTGAGTGCAACTTGATTTTCCCTTCAGCATCTTTAAGATGATATTTCATTAAAATTGTGCGGAAGCCTCTATGAATCCTTCCTGCAACTCTTAATACATATTCCTTGTGCGATGCATCTACTATAAATGCACTCTACAATGGATGATGAAGAGTAAGTCAATGTTTTAGTATTTATTTTATTTTAATAAATTAAAGAAATGATATCATAATTTTACTGTAATCTCTTCCCACATTAGTGTCTTAAGCCCGGTGATAACATAGTGCCACGACTGTACATCAATCGGCACGCGTTGCCGAATGACGATTCCAATGTAGCTACTAAATATGGCTTTGTTGGGGTTAACATGTTGACCTCACTTATTCCATCCCACCTCAAATTTGATGCATTTTTCTTTTGCCTTAAGGATTTTGGCTAACACTATCAAACTATGACGTTCTTGTTTTTTTTGCGCTGTCAGGGTTTCATTTCCTACCATTTCCTCAGAAGCATCACCATTATGTTCCTCTAGAGTGCTAGCATCGGCACTGGGACCAGCAGTAACAGGTTGAGAAACATGTTGTACCTCAGCACTGGGACCAGAAACAACAGGTTGAGAAACCTGTTGTTGCTCTGCACTGAGACCAGCAACAACAGGTTGAGAGACCTATTGTGCCTCGAGATTGGGCGCATCAGCAGGTGCAGAAGTCATTATCTGCAGAAGTGGTTTAACATTTAATTTAGATTACATAAAATCAGCAGTGAACAAATAATAACATAACGTAACACAATGTATATTACAATAAAAAAATAACCTGATTATTGAACTCTTTTTTTTAATGGCTGAAAAGATTTGACCCCTCTATCGACTATGTAAATCCCTTCATTATAGTCTCCTCTGACATACACAATGCCGTCTACATTGAGACTGCTGTGAAATTATTGTGAAGTCCCAATGAAAGGGTCATCCTCCATTGAACTTTCATTTGAACCTTTAGTTGTTTTGGTCGATAACAGAACAATTGACCAGTTTTGGTTTGAGGGATCTAGAACATAAAATACTTGTACTGTCTATGATGCCATTATAAATGGTTTTTCTTTCTCCTCTTCCTTACTGAAATCAACTTTCATGAATCCCAATTCATCTATTTTAACAGCACTCCTGTTATCAACCCACTTGCATTGAAAAATTGGCACATGGAATTTCGTATAATCCAACTCCCATATTTGTTTGATGATGCCAAAGTATGACATATTTGCATAAATTAGATTTCTATCCTTATCACTAAAACATGTATCGCTTTATCCACAAGTGTAACCCCACTATTCTGCATGGTATTGTCTTCATCATGTTCATTAGTATAGAATGTATAACCATTAACTACATAAGCATTGTAAGATAATACATACAAACTTGCTCCTTCAACTAGCTATCGAAGTCGTTCTGAAATTGAGTTCGTATTTTCATCTAACTTCTGAAAAATATGGTCCCGAAACCATCCTATAAACTATCGATTGTGTGTATCTGATATCCATTCTTCAGCCCTAGATGGATTCAAATGCCTAAGAATTTTTTGTGGGTTTGAACATATGATTCAACATCAAAACTGTTATGCAAAATGTAAAGGTGTGCCTACTCCCAATATGTAATATTGATTGTGACAACCTCTCTTCCAAAAATTCCTTCACTCTCAAGCCATCTGTGTGACAAGATTTCGGTAGGCTAATGTTTTCTACACCATATGGGTATTCGGTACAGAATTCAATGACTTCCTCAACAATATATTGCTCCGCAATACAACCCTCTGGAAAACTTCAATTTTTGACATACCCATTCAAAATATTCATACATCGTTCAATATAGTACATCCATCTATAATGTACAAGACCACATAGTCGAATCTCTCTCACCAAATGAACCATCAAATGAACCATCAAATCAAAGAATTTTGGCAGAAATAACATTTCCAATTCACATAATATGACGACAATTTCTCTTTCCATAGTTGGCAATTTCATTGGGTCTATAACTTTGATGCATATTGCTTTGAAGAAGAAATAGATATTCATTAATGTATGACATACATTCTTGGAAAAAATGCAATGTAAAGCTATAGGAATTAGATCTTACATCAAAACATGGCAGTCGTGTGATTTCAGACCCTTTAACTTTAAATCTCTCATTGACACGATGTTCTTGATATTTGATGAATGCCCCTCTGGAACCTTTATGTCATTAAAGAAGTTGCAAAACTGATATCTCTCCTGCCTGGATAGAGTGTAAGAAGCATGAGGAAGAAATGTTTGTTTTTCACCCTTCACTGGTGCCAACTCTTCTCGTATTTCCATCTCAACCATGTCCAATCTAGCCTTAATTCCATCCTTTGTTTTTCTGGGTGCATTTAGCAATGTGTTAATGACACTATCACATACATTTTTTTCAACATGCATAACATCAAGAAAATGTCTGACAAACAGACAATTCTAGTATGGTAATTAAAAAAACTGATCTTTTTTTCCAACCGGTTTTCATAAGGTTTTTCAAAAATGGTTTACCAAAAGTAGTGTCCACATCTTTCACTTTCTCAAATAATTGATCACCTGTTAGTAGAGATGGTGCTGTACGTTCTTCTAAAATTCCATCGAATGATGTTGTCCATGATTGGTACTTATGTCGTTGGGGTAGAAATCTACAATGTCCTAGAAACACAATTTTTGATGAATGTTTCAACCTAATTGATAGTGTACCTTGTTCGCAAATAAGACACCCTTGAGTCCCTTTAATGCTATATCCGGACAAATTTCCATAAGCAGGAAAGTCATTTATTGTCATGTACAACATGACTCTTGAAGCGAAATCTTCATTTTTGTAAGCATCATACAATGTGACACCTGAATCCCACAATAATTTCAAATCCTCGATCAATGGAGCCAAATAAACATCAATATCATTACCTAGTTGTTTTGGTCCTGATATAAGCATAGATAACATGATGTATTTTCGTTTCATGCATAACCACAGTGGTAAGTTATAATTTACCAACATAACCAAACATGTACTGTGACTGCTACTTTGAAAACCAAAAGGAGTCACTCTATCTGTAGATAATGCAAGATGGAGGTTTCTCGACTCGTTTCTAAATTCAGGATAATCATGATCAATTCTCTTCCACTGAGGAGAGTCCATCGGGTGACGTAGTTTCCCATCTTTAATTCTTATATCTGCATGCCATGTCAATTATCATGCAGTCCCCTCACTTCTATATAGGCATCTAAACCTTGGAATGATTGAAAATTACCATACAACTTTCATAGGACTGGATTCATCTTTCTTGTATCGAGAAACACCACACTTTGGACATTCTTTAAGTGATTTGTGTTCCTTGAGAAACAATATACAATCATTCAAGCAGGTGTGTATTCTTTTAGAGATCATACCCATAGAGCATAACATTCGTTTGACATCGTATGTTCAACTCAGGAGCTCATTATCTTCTGGGAGCATGTCATTCAGGAGAGCAAGTAGTTCCGTAAAACTGGCATCACTCCACCCGTTGTCTGTTTTCAAATTATACATCTTCAGTACGGCTGACAATGTTGTATATTTAGTGCAACCAACATACAATGACGTCTTTGCATAACTCTTTAACTTCTTAAACAATTTTGAGCAATCACGAAGTTCATATTCATCTATCCTTGTCATTTCCTCAATACGATCTTCATCGTCATTCACATCTATAATCACATCCTCCATGCAATTGTCTTCATTGTTCACGCTTGTAATCATATCAGATGATCCATAAAATGCAGTGCTATCCCAACCACTACCTGCATTCCCTTTTTCCCCATGTTTATTCCAACATGTATAACTTTGATCTATTTTGTGACAGATCAGGTGTTCTTTCAACTCCTATGGACTAATTTGTCTTGAATAACAACAGCGTAAACACATACAAAGGATTTGAAAAGTGTCATATGCATGATATTTTGAAAACTTGATAAACTCTTTCACTCCATATTCATATTCTTTTTTCAACTGATTGGCATCATCCATTCTTTATTTATATTCATCCTATTTGATACAGTAATATTAATATTTAACAAAATAATTACACAAAAGATGTTCAACTAGGGTCATCATCCAACTATAATCAATGAAACTAGCTATGGTAAATAATACCCTTACCTCTCCATGCATTACTAAGGACCAAAGTAGATCACACCCATATTCCCAACCACCTGATCAATGGAACTAGCTATGAGAAGCCCTTTCATTAGAATGTTTTAGTATCCCACATGCGATCTATATTCATTGTTGTAAATCGGTTTTTTAGTGTTTCTCTAGAAACATAATGTCTCTAGTCAAGAACTATGGTATTAAACTAATAGATGATATGATTTTCAATAGAGTTCTTGTGGGTGGAAGGATTCATTACATGTGTTGTTATGGTTATTTGACTAGGGTGTCATTAAAGTGTCTCATAGAGTCCTCTAGGGAAGTGGTTTTCTAAGATTTAGTGGAATTGTACTAGTAACAAAGTGGTGGTGCCATTAAAATGGGTAAATTTTGGATTGATATTCAATAGTGGAATAACTACAACATGGAAAACAAATGGCATACCAATTATGCCAACAACCGAAACACTATACAAACAAACAATTGTGCTCACAATCACAACACCATACAAACCAAACAATCACAATTTCAGATTTTACAAAGCATCCCTTATTCAATTATGTTTGTTAATTCATGGGTTATCAATGAAGTTTTATCATTTTGGGGCATTCATTAATTAGTCAAGTATATGTAAATTACCAATTTTTATATTCAAATGTTCAATAGGAACCAACCAACATGCAATTTATTTAGTGCGTAAACAAGGACCTCCAACAACCACGATTTTCAACGGGGCGTTTAGCCCATACATTTCACAAAATAACCTCAATATCAAATAGTAATAACATGAGAATAAGAGGAAACCAACGAGTAAGAGTAGAAAACTCACCGTGAAGGTGTCGTTCAGCTTGCAACAGAGGTGCTTTCACGGTAGAGGAGAGGCGCGCGACATAGGATATTTCCAACTGAAAAGAAAACATAAAATGAGAACTCACATGTTAAACAATTTTATTGGTCAATAGTGGGATTTTTATTTTCCATATATGATATCTGCTTCCTGTTTATTTATTTTTTGCATATCTACTATTTCCCTAGATGTTCAACTTATGAATGGGACATGTCTACTTTTCAGGAGAAAGATCATTTTTAATTTACTTTAATTTAGGGGTAAAATATTCCACATCAATTGTATTTTTTTCCTAGAGAATTGTTACTATACTGTAGGGATCATGAACGCCTCTTAGGTTAGTGGAAAGTCAGGTCAGTTGTTGGTTATGATACCAGCCTGGGCCGTATCATTACATTTCCAATTGTAATTAACCCATGTCCATTTAAATATAGGATTGGGGGGGGGGGGTCATACACTAATATATAGAAGGAATAAGAGAGGTAAAAATTATCATAGGATCTCCAATATAAGTGATGAAAGATGAAACATACACCAGGTGAGGGAGAACCACCCAAGAGGAGAGGAGGGGGAGGGTAGCGTAGCGTGGAGGGGTTTTGGATGAGAAAAGGGAAAAAATCCAGTAAAACATAAAAGGTTCAAAGGGGAAGGGGGTGGGATGTCTGGGGGGGTAGGGGGGCTGCAGGGGTGTGGGGGAGGGGGTGGGCTGTCCAGGTGGGGGGGGGGGTATGGGGGTGTGGGCTATCCAGGGAGGGGGGGGATGTCCACTATAAAACGACCATCAGGGATCCTAATGAGTGAGTTATGAGAGGGGAAAATTATGGGGAAGATGGGTTTGGGTGATGGGGTTGAGTGGCTAATAAGGAATAGGGGAACCTCATTAAAAAGACTAAAAAAAATCTCTTTTCATTTCAAGAATAGGGTATATTATGGTGTAGCCTAAGGGTCTATTGCATAGTGCACCCTATGATGTCACATTGTTGAATTACCACAAGGTATACACTGCAACACTCATCCCCTAGAAAGAACCATTAAATCTTTATCATGAATTGTGATGTGACTATATGACTCATGGAATAACATTCAACCCCCAAAAAATAGTATGGAGGGCATAACATAGCCAACCTCCCACATGATCCAAACCATTAACATAAGGCGGGTCCCATGGATAAACTCACATACATAAAGGAGGACCTAAAGAGGAATAAACAATCTAACCTCTAACACAATCTAAATCACTAATACAAAGTATTCTGCATGGCTAATAAGATACAATATAAGTGGATTGTGAGAAGGCCATAAAAGAGACAACTTACTGCCTGAGGACTACTAATGTAAGAAAAATCCCTTAGCTAAATGAACATACATAAAGCAGATCCTAGGGAGGGTATAACATAGCTAACCTTCAACACAATCCGAACCACTAAAATAATTTATGTCTTATAAAAAATCTCATATACCCCATGATGTATAGCCAAACATAAACTTTAAAAAAATTGAAAGAATGTTCACCTTTGTGGAGTATCTCTACATTGTAATCTCAAGGTATCTAGGTCTCATCCTCATCATAGATATATAATAATGATTAAGATGTAATGAACAAGCATGGAAGATAAGCCTTATCCTAGATCTTATCTAGTCAATGATTGATACCTAGCATCGAGCAAGAGGCTATTACATAAAAAGCTCATACATGACCCATCCTAAGCAGCCTCACTAAATGTATCCATCATTAGCATATCCTATAGTTAAAAAATATATCATGATGATTCCAAGACCTATAGGTAACAATATATCAACAAGAAATCTCTTTATTCATATTTAGTTACCAACCCACACCACCCCATGTGTGGATTTACCTACCCTTAAGGTCATAAGGAATCCACATTATCATTTCCACTAACATCATAATCAACCCCTTTCCATGTACTGTACCTATAAAGGTTCTAAGAGAGATGTCACAATTTCATATAGCCGTGATAAATATTTTCTGTGGGATAATCAATACAAACCATGTACTCAACATGATATAAGATTTAAAATAATCCTTGATATATCTCACACAACAACCTACCCACTGGTTATTCCATCACTAGTACCCACCAAGGCATCCCCTCAATCACACTATGCAGTACTACCACAAAGGACCACAACTCAGGATAGCCAAATCTCTAGTAAAGGCATGGTCTTTACCAATAAAGTTCACATCACTATCACTCTACCTCAATTAACAATCCATATAAAGACCCTTTCAATGTGATTACCATAATTCTTCCCTCACAGAAACCTCCACCATGACCCTTACAACATGATTGATCATAATCCCATTCATACAGTGTCAACCTAGGCTATTAGTAATTAATAACATGAACCAATACCACTATAGGTTCCATTAGACCTAACTCTGCACACCAACTGTCTTTTTAATGCAAAAGAGTAAAAATTCATTACATAAGAGACTCACTGGGGGGAATCTGTCTGTTGTAGAGGAGGCTGCCGGGATGGTTGTCGGATGAGGAGGGTGCGCTGGAGCAGGTTACGTGGACAAGGGGACCGCTCAAGGAAGAGGAGGAGAAGGAGGTGGATGAGGAGGAGGAGAAGGAGGCAGCCGCAGCAGAGGAGGATGAGTCGGCGGCCGAAGAAGGAGGAGGAGGCAGCGATGGAAGAAGAGGAGAAGCAGGGTCGTGGTGACGGAGGGATTGCAGTGGCGACGAAGGAGAAGGTAGCGGCAATGAAGGAGGAGGAGGACGGTCTTAGCGGAGGAGGAGGAAAAGGCAGCGACGATGGAGGTGGAGGAGGAGGAAGAGGGGTTGTGGCGGAAGAGGGGTCGACGACATAGGGGTCGACGGCGTAGGGTTCAGCTTCCGGGAAGGCTTGAACGGGCACGAGGGAGGAGGGGTCTGTTAGGGTTATTTTATAAAAACCGTTGGATCCTTTATCAACGCTAGTTAAAAGCGCTGATAAAGGTATGTTTTATCAGTGCTAAAATAAAAGTGTTGATAAAACATACCTCTATCAGCGCTTTTTGAGCGCTTATAAAACACATATTTAGTAGCGCTGATAAATACTGATTTTATCAGTCTCTTTTTAGAGATAATAAATATATGCCTTTATCAGCACTAAAAAAACGCTGATAAAGATATAATTTTAATAATTTATTTATATTCTTATATATTTATTTAAAATGATATATAGGATAAATATAAATTTATTTATTAATAATTATAACTATAAATAGTATATATTTATAAATATTAGTATATAATTGTTAATATATTTATATTAATAAAATTATAATTACAAATGTATTTGAAAAGTATTTATATATATCATTAAAAATATAATAAAATATATTTATTATTTAAATATATTTAATGTAATTTTATAAGTACATTTTTAGAACATATATAGTTCATATGGGTAACATAATGAATTAATCAATATACCACATCATGTAATGTACAAATGAACATTCATGCATATGTTACACATAACATATACACATATATTCGTTGACCAAATTCATTGGAAAACACATATATATTCAATAATTTTAATTATAAATATATATATTAAAAGTATTATATATTTATAAATAAAATAAATATAGTAAATATATTAAATATAACAAATATAATAAATACAATGAATTAATCTAATAAATCTAATAAATCTCTAATAAATATAATAAATCTAATAAATATTTTTATTATTTAATTTAATTTATTATAATCTTATAATTATTTAATTATATATATTTATATATTTAATTATAATCTTAGAAATACTTTTTTCAATTAAAACATTATATATATATATTTGAATTATTAAAAAATATATATTAATTATAAACATTTGTTTTTTATTTAATGTATTCAAATAAACATTATTTTTTAATATAAATATAATAATTTTATATAAATTAATAACAAAAATTTTTATCAGCGCTACTATTAATGCTGATAAAGGGTACATTTATCAGCGCTTTTAGCTAGCACTAATAAAGGCCCACTCCTTTATCAGCGATTTCTACTTAGCATTGATAAAGGACAGTGCTTCCCTTGCCTTGTTTTGTGGTACTGATTTATTCACATCTTGAAAGATGCACAGACAAAGATGGATGGAAAAGGAAAGTAATGTATCTCTTTAGTATACACTCATGAAGATTTTTTATACCTACTTTGGGATCTTATTAGCCAGAGGATCATCATAAGAATAGATTTGGTGTTTCTTGAGGATTAGATGATTGAAAATTTTGAGAATCCAAAAAATGAAAAGAAATTGCAGTTTGAGGAAATTTCAGTCAATCTAGAACCGGTCTCATCGCCATTAGTACCATTTAGTGCAAGAGAGATACAAGACACTGATGATACATCACTACTGGGTAATACGTCTCCAACTGCTGATATGTCTCCATCATATGATATTCTAGAACAGATTCCCCCAAAATGTAGTTGAGGAGATCAACCAGAGAATGAAAACCGAGTCATAGATACTCACCACATGATTATATGATGCTCACTGATGGGGGAGATCCAGACAGTTATGATGATGCGATTAGGATTCAACAAAAGATAGAATGGAAAAAGGCTATGCAAGAGGAGATGAGATCCTTGCACAAGAACTGTGCTTTTGATTTGGTGGAGTTACCAAATGGAAAGAAGGAACCCGAGAATAAGTGGGTGTATAGAATCAAAGGAGAAGATAGTACCTAACAACCGCACTACAGAGCCAGAATGGTTGTGAAGGGATTCGTTCAGAAAAAAGGTATTGAATTTGATGATTTTTTTCTCCTGTGGTTAAAATGTCTTCTATCAAAGTTGTTATTGGATTGGAGGCTAGTCTAAACCTAGAGGTTCAACAACTGGATGTAAAGACAACGTTCTTACATGGTGATCTTGATGGAGAGATATACATGGAGTAGCCAGAGGGATTTCTGGTGAAAGGTAAAGAAAACATAGTATGAAAACTTAAGAAAAGTTTATATGGTTTGAAACAGGCATCGAGGTAATGGTATAGAAAATTTCAAATCATTCATGGAGAAAAATGAGTACAGGAGGACGACTACTGATCACTGTGTTTTCATCAAACAGTTTTCTGATGGTTATTTCATTATCCTATTGCTTTATATTGATGATATTCTGATTATTGGCGGAGATATTTCTAAGATTGATAGGTTGAAGAAGGAGTTGAACAAATCTTTTGAAATTAGGGACTTGGGAGAAGCTACTCAGATTCTTGGTACAACGATTACTCATGATAGGTTGAATCATAAGATTTGGATATCTCAAGAGCGGTACATTGAAAAAGTTCTTGAAAGATTCAACATGAGCATGGTGAAACCAATTAGCACTCCACTTGCAAGTCATTTCAATATCATAAAAAGTCAAAGTCCATCAACTAAGGAGGAGAGAGAAGAGATGGAAAAAGTTACTTATCAGTCATTAGTTGGTAGTCTTATGTATTCCATGGTGTGCACTAAACCAAATATTACTCACGCATTTGGCATTGTGAGTAGATTATTATCAAATCTAGTAAATGAGCATTGGACAATAGTCAAATGGATATTGAGGTATCTTTGAGTTACATCTAGACATTTTTTATGTTTTGGAAATGGTAAACCTATTTTAGAAGGATACGTTGATGTAGATATGGCTGGAGATGTAGACACAATGAAATCCATACTTGGGTACCTATTATAATTTTAAGAGGGAGTATTCTCATGGAAATCATGACTTTAAAAGTGTGTTGTCTTGTCTACCATAGAAGCAGAATATATCGTGGTCATTGAAGGCTGCAAGGAGATGTTGTGGATGAAGAAGTTTTTACAAGAGTTGGGATAAAGTCAGGAGAATTATATTCTCTATTGCGATAATTAGAGTTCTATTCATCTCATCAAGAACTCAAAATTTAATTTCAGGTCCAAACACATCTATGTGTGATATCACTGGATCCGAAATGTGTTGGAAGAAAAATTTCTAAAAATTGAGAAAATCCACACCAATGATAACAGGGCAGACATGTTGACAAAGGTTCTACCGAAAGAGAAGATGGATGCCTGTAAGCAGACGACGGACCTAAATTCTACCACAAATTGGTCGTGAGGGGGATATTTGTGGGGCCTGTCCAAATTTGGGAGAAATCAGCAGAGAATATGTTTCATGGGATTTTGTTGGCGGTAGATTCTTTCAGAAGTCGACAACCAACCCAGACAGCCAACGTTGAACAGTAGCAGACAACAATGAGGAAATTTCTTGCGTAGATGATCTACCCAACAACCATTGAAAAAGATGAAAATATTTATCTATTAAATTGGATTAAAATCCCATGAACCAAGATGTGTTGTGATCCTATGATGTTTATCTAGAGAGAATAAAAATTGGCCCCTCCTCTTATGGATGTAGGCACCATTGCCAAACCATGTAAATCTGCATGTTATTCTAATTTCCTCTTCTGTTTTTGTTTGATTTTGTCACCACAAACCTCCACTGGCCCAACAATGTCTGGATGAAGAATCCAATTGAGGCTTATTTTGTGAAGAAAAAAATCTTCCGAGCCAGCGACAAAGGAAGAAAAATCCAAAAAAAGAAGATGCATTAAATCTATGTGAGGATTTTGATGCGGTTTAAGATTTCATATTTGGGTGAGTTTGAGGATTTCATTAAAGATAATTTATTGAAGGAGGATGGGATTAGTTGATTGAGAGCCGAGTTTTTGATTCTTGAAGGAGAGGCTTCAATGGAGAGCATCTTTGACGATGCATGGAGTTTGATTTGAGGGAAGTTGTGAGTTGAATGAACTCATAGAAGATTTTATCACATGTGTGTGATTGTGTTCTTATTTATTTTTAGGTTTGTTTTGAAGATAATTTATTATACCTCATTGCTTCTAATTTTTGTGACTTCAAAGATACAAATGGGTGTGTATAATCTACTAAAAAAAATTCTTTGATGAAGTTTTGGCTGGTGTGTATTGCAGATGGTTGGATGAAGATAATGTTGAACATACCTAAAATTCAATTGGAAATTGTGATAGCGGTGGGAATAGTTGAGTTCAAATAATAGGCTGACATGTGGAATTATTGTTGGGATGAATTAAGGATGGGATAAATCAAATGAGTTATCAAAGGTGTCAGCTGGATCAAAATTAACTATTGAGGGTTGGAAGATTCTGATTGAAATAGGAAGTACACCCATTTATGATGTCATGCTTATAAAAGTTCTACCTAGGGCATTTAAGTGTGGGTGAAAGTGGAAGAATTCATTGAATGGGTTTTACTAAAATTACATAAGCAATGACAAAATAGTAAAGAAAATAATAATAATAATAAACTCTTGGTATGTGCATTAGATGGAGGCAGTGATGACCAACAAGTCGGATTATTGAATGAAGATAGTTGGGAAATTATGGAATTATTTTAATATGGGGTATAATTTTGTAGGAGGACATTCATTTTGGATCGAACAACAAACAACAAGAAGCAACACACATATTATTTTCTAGAGTGAAGTAATGGAGAGAAAAATTAGGAGATATTATGGTGAGATCAAAGAATATTTATCACTGATTGAGCTGATGAAGATGGAGATTAAGATTTTAGGTCTTTTTCATCCCATGGGGAAGATCAATTAATTATCTTAGTGGTCATACTTAGTGGTTTTGACTGGTGATTATTTCCATAGCTTTCATTTTCTCTTCTTTCAAACTATAAATTTTCTCTATATTTGTGATTGTTAAATAATCGATTGATGTTTGATGTTTGTTTCCTATGAAATTTCATTTTATTTTCTATTCTATTCTTTGACCAATACATTTTTATTAGAGTGTATTTTTCATCGAGTGAAAACTATTATCTTAATTCAGTTAGGAGTTTGAATATTTTCTTTTGTTGTTTAAATTTCTCAATTATTAGTCAAGAATTGTGAGCACAAGAGGATCTTTATTGTGTCTTGGTGCTCATTGGTCATTAAGCATTTCAACTAGATCTTAATGAAAGGAGGTTGATGACTGAGATCATAAGAGTTAACCTTAACATTTCAAAATTAACAAGATGCATAGTTTGAGATCTTGAACTATGTATTGAGAGAATTTATGGAATGAAAATATTTTAAAGCAATGAAGAATGATTAGACCAGGAGAATCATAAGTAAATGTTGCTATTACATTTTTGACTTCTCCCCACTTCATTCACTTACGTTTGTTTTATGTTATTTTAATTTCTCATTATTTTAGTGAATTAAAGTAGTTTTATTTATTGTCTTATAATTCATATTAGAAACATAATAGTAAAATAATAATAATAATAAACCATGAAAAAGAAACCCTAAAGAGAAGTCTCTTTGGGAGAAAACCCTAGGTGTTACTTTACTGTAGTAGTTAGGAGATTTAAAATGTGACATTAGGAGGTAAAAACGAAACAAAAACCTCAGTCTTCACTAACCATATATCTGAAATGAATAAAATAAAAAATACTAGTGGAACTAATATCAACCGTAAGCCTTGTCTCATTCCAGTCTTCAGAATCCATCTAATATATCCTGCTCAATCATGCAACCCTATGCCCCAACCTACCTAAACATAAGATTATTGAAGTCCACTCAGGTACCAAAGTTCCTTGGCACCTGATTAGGGTGTGAATACAATTCTGTAGGGAACCACCAATGGGGTCCTAAATGTAACCAATAAAGCAATGTATGCACATGTGATATGCCCAACATAAAACATAGAGTGAAGAAACATAATAAAACAATAATTATTGATCCTCAGGTTCTAAGGTGACACTCATGATCCACTATACCTACTTCAGCTAGTATTAGATGTCTCTGAGCATGTGGCATACTATGTCATATAATACCAGGCATAATTTTGGATCTAAGGGAACATCCTAGGCATCTCAAATAAGGATAAAAATTGAATCTTGGGAAATGAACTAGGCATTCCATATAGACATACTCATAGAATCCCTAATAATAATATAGGCATTCAATATAGACATACTCATTGATTCCAAAATAATAATCCAAACATTCCAATTCATTAGGCTCAATAGCTGAATCTTGGGCATAACCTAGGCATCCATATAGTAGATGGCTCAACATCTGGATCCTAGGGAGTATCCTAGGCATCCATATAGGTAATCATTGATGCCTAGGTGACATTCTAGTCATTCCATGTGGTAGCAGTCTCAGTATCTACATTCTAGGGATTATCCTAGGAATACATTATCATCAATCATAAAGTTGAATCATAGGCCACACCCTATTAATTCTATACAGGCATAACCATTGAATCTGAGATAACATCATCGGGAATTCCACATAGGCGTAATTGTTGAATCCTAGGTAATATTCCATGCATTCTGGATTCCATAAATACTTGAGGTCAGTGTGTCCCTCCGATAATATCTAATATAATCATCATCACACTAGCCACCTCTGGCTCACGTCGTCAACCTTCAGGTTCTAAGGTGACACCCAAAGTTGACAACACATACTCTCTTTCACTAGCCCTTACTGGGGTAAATCTAGGGTCAACATATCATTGGGGAATCCATCAAGGTCCCCTAGGTCTCTTCATAACCCAAACAAACTATATGGGCTTCTCTATCTCATTTTCATCTCTTGGGATAAGTTGGTCACTCGGAGGGTATATCATCCCTCCACATCATCATGATTAATCCTAACTGAACTCAAAAGGTAATCCCCACTAGCACCACTCCAAGAAAATGAAATAATTTCCATCTCCCATCCCAATTAATCTTAGTTTGATACACTCACCCAACCTATCATTAATCTACCCAGGGTCTACCCACTAAGGTGATCACATGCTAGTGGGGGAGAAACACTCTCTAGACTCTGTAATCATCTCATCCAATAGATTTAAGGTATCTCATAGTTCTATCATGGACTAATCAATCCAATAATTACAATTCATTACTCATCCCTACTCAAGGGAACTAAGGTAACCATTCCAGGTTTTCTATGATCACTTACCTCATTTAATTCTCACACCTCTGGTTTCATGGGTCTCATAGCACACATTTGTAATCATGACCTCAAGGATCAACAATTGAGGTGCAAAGCTAGGGGTCAAGGGTCCATCAAGTACCTTGACACCTTTTCCATTCTATATTTAAGAATTTCATTTGTATCCCCCTAAGGTTCCATGTATATCAAGGAATTCACTTTTATAATCAATCCCTCAACCATCAGAAGGAGAGGCATATAGCCAATGCTCAAGGATCCATAGTGTCCCTTGGAACTTACATCCATCCATAGGTATTTTATTTTAATTGAAAATTTTATTTAATTTAACAATTCCAATCACACATAGTGGCGAGACCACATACCACATGATATAAAAATATATATAAAGCAAATGTCACTACATAGGAACCACCAACTACATCCCAAGCCATTTCCTTTCAAGCAAAGTCTGGTTCCTCTCGCCCAAGCTCTTCCTAGTCCAACCAGCCATCTCCAACCCACAAGAGGCCCTAACTCAAACCACAACACCCAATAATTAATTATAAGAACTTATAATTAATTATTCAAATTAATCATAACAATTCACAATTAATTATAAAATTAATTTAAATATGAATAATACATAAAAAACTCAAATAACCACATTCACTTGTTGAAACCTTGAGAAATGGGGTGTTTCCACTCCTAATATGAACCCAAAACTAATCCATACAAAATACCCAACATTATGTGTCGATATATCCATCAATTCCATGTAATTTAATTAAAAAACCTAATAAAATCCATAAAGTGCCATACCTTCATTGAAATAAAAAGCAGTGATGTACATAAATCATCTCGGGATTCCCTCTAGCCATGCTCATTAAAAGCATCATCATATTGGGATGATTTCTACCATGATTAAGTGGAAATATTATCTAAATCCCTAATATGAAGGACCAAATCAAAGGAAACAAGAGGGGAAGGATAATAAAGGATGAAGAGAGGAGAACACGCCTCAAATCCCTAATAAATTTCCACATTTCAAAGGGGATCGAAGATGAAGGAGGGAGGATAACCTCTTGGTATACAAGAATGAGGGAGATGAGAAAGGGTGCAGTTGGATCTTAAAATATCAAGGGAGAAATTAGGCCATTTCATGCTTTTTAAGAAATCATGGTAGTCATATAGTTTGACCATATGGTTTTCCAAACTATGTACCAACCGTGCCTCTTTCAATTTTCAAGGCTACGCATATCGTATGGATTGATCACATGTTTTTCCAAACTGTGTGCCAACTATACAAAACCCTGTGAACCGACAATTGTAAGTTTTCACAATTTATTTGGAACTGTGTGTCAACCATGTGCCACACCTCTAGGAAAACCCATCTCACACGGTTTACCTAAACGGTCTCCCCTAACCATGCATAGGGAAAACCACTTACCAAAATTCTAATTATCATCCTGTGTCTCTTAATACTACCCAGTCACCCAAGACAGCTCTTGTGATATGATCCATATCTAAAAAAATCTCATAAAAATGCACCAACTCTTAGAATTCCAATGCAAATATCAATTATGAAAATAAACCCTACTCCGAAGCTAAAAAACCAAATTCCTTATGAAATCTATAACCCATAAAAGATACGAGGTTTACCACCTCCCAAATGTAGAAATTCTCATCCCCAATAATCCTTGGTGGTCTTTAAAACATCGATCTTAACTTATTATAGGAATTAATTCGTGATCAACTCACCATGTTATATCTATGAATGTTGAATGAGCTTCCACAACACAACTCTAATCATGAGGCACACTATTCAATAAAACCTGAGATATTTCTTGTCTCCATCACCAAATCACTAAGACAGTGCTAAACTACACCCGTCTATCCCAAGACATGATAATGTCACCAACCAGTTCATTCTTATGTTAATGGTTCTCCCGACCATAAGTCTCATCTCACAAAGGCTAATTCCAATCCATGGTGTTACCCACCATTAGAATCGCTTACCAAAAACACATTATCAATTATTTAATGACACGATAAATGTGGTTTCAATCTCACCACACCTAGTTTCACATAAAACATCAATCTTCCTTCTATGTCCAACCATTTATGAAAAAACACAACTTCACTCATTGAAGTACCATCACACAATTTGATCACGATGCCTTAGCTCCTGAAGGCATCTTGAGAACATCCAAAAACCCATAACAAATTCCAAGCCTGAATCTTGGTGTAACTCTTGGTTGGATCCTCTACCAACCAAATCATCCACCATACTCCACTCTTGAGTATTGGCACACATCTTAAATATGAATTTATCTTAGGTTATATCCATTCTATCCCAAGACCAATGCCAATGCACAGACTATGTCAGATATTTCATTTGAATCCTATATCTTTTATTCTCTAAGGAACCAAATAAAACTGGATCCATATACACACCAACTTCCAAAGTCCATACCGACTATCCAATAACTGTTCACATCACACTAATAACCCTTCCCACCCACAACCCACACTCTATCCATTACCAAATGTAATGATTGGACATGGTTTTCCTATTCATACCAGAGCACTAATGGAAAACACATATCATTACCCATTCTCATATCACTGAGAATGACATCCTCGATACCCATCAAAATTCATTCATAATAAGGGTCACACCCTCCAACAACCAATAGTGCAGTGTCTTCTATACACCTTCTATTATACAACTCCTTGAGTGCAACCTCGATAGGTTTCATCATCACTCATGTCTCGCTCCTTTCAAGTCACACTTAACAACCTGTCAACCATTAGAATCATCCATCCACAACATCACTATCCACATAAGAGGAAATATTCCACATTCTTAACAAAACTATCAGGAAACCATTCCCTCAAGAATCACATAAAATCCATCAATTTCTACCTCTCACACAATGATCCACATATCCAAAACACAAAAGGAACCATGCATAACTAGTTTATACTACCTTGATCTCATCTAAAATGGGTGTACATCCCTATACAACCTAATCGCATGACCGGACTCATGCTCCCATGAGTCATACATCAAACCTTGGATCAAATGCCTAAAAAATTGACCATGAACCACTTTAGGTCAATATTATCTGGCCTCAAGAAACTCGTTGATTACTTTCCAACAAGCCTAACATCTCACTCATGCCATGACTAATCACACATCCACCCATCAACTCAGCGTCATCTGAAAACCAAAATTTCCTACCCATGGTCTACCCATCCTAGATCTACCCATCTAGGATCATGACATGAAACCTCAAAGGGAACCATTCCTAAATAAATAGGGTCAAGAATCCCACCAGTCCTACCCTCAAAAACCAAACCTCAACACCAAAATCACCTTAGTGTTTTTTAACATGAAACCACAAGGCATATCCAAGCCTATACCATATACTCGATAACACCTCACATGTACTTCTCACATAACCTGAAGCATCTTTCCATGCTTCCTATCTATAAGGTCACTCACAAGTGTGGGATAACCCCTCTCTGGTTACCCCGATATATCAAAACTCATCTCTACCAATAATAAGAAATAAACCATGTTATTTATCTATAACATATGACTCACCAATTTCCCGAGCCACGCCTCAAAGAACTAGTCTCTACCACCTAGCCCATAAATCATGTATCACATTGGTCACAACTAATGAAAAATAACTCTAATCCCATCTCAAATATCACAAGGAAGCTCACATGTGAAACACCCACTCTAGGGTCCCTATATACATATCATATCAGGTATCCCATACCAAGCCTTCAAGCCACTCTTGGAAACCAATCCTCATAGAGTATCTACATACGAGACTACCCCTTAGAGGACCACAATATCATCTATATATATATATAACATCATCCTCCGATAATGATATGTATTGAGTAAAACCATAGTCATATGGTTTGGTTAAGTAGAATTCCACCAAGAAACTATAAAGTGAAATTCTATATAGTTTGTTGTTGACACTTTAAGTAACTGAAATTATTTTCTCTTGGAACCATTACTATTGAATCAAGTGGCTATATAAACCCACTAAGGGTCACTATACATCCCTTACATAGATGGAAGATATAGTTGTATTCAATGAATATCTCATTGTAAGATCCACATAACTTGTCATCAGAAGAAAATATATTGTGGTTCGATTGAGTAGAATTCCACCAATATGTTATTTGGGAAAAAACCATATAAGTTGTTACTGATAAATTAAAAAATTGAACCCTATTTCATCAATGGTATCAATTACACACAAGAATGAATATATCATGTGAGCCTTACATGCCAAGAATAATTCATGTAAACATGACTCTTACTAATGGACTAACAGCCAATACCACATAAATCGTAAATCTAAAACCCAAGTGCATCCATATAAGTGTAATATCATAACCATAAAAGTGTAAACCAAGAATAATAATCCCCTATCCTTGGTAACTTGGACTTCTCATCAAAGAATTTTTTTGCAATGCACCATTATGAGGTCCATCATAGACTCTAAAAATTCCTTATTTTATGTCCATCCTATCCCTAAATAGAAAGATAAAGAAAAAGATGTTTTGATACCATTTTGTAATGCCCCTCCACCCAAGACCACTCGACTGGTGTTTGGATCGACGATTGGTACTTGACCTCAGGCACGCCACCACATACTCCATAGGTTTTCAACCAGTGGAGAGCATCTAAGGTGTTACCATGGAGAGAATATACCCTCATATCATAGTAAAACAATAGAAGAAATTACCAAGCATAATCCATAATAAAAAACATCACATGATAAATAAACAACAACCATGCTATATTAAAGGAAATGTGGAAGTATATAGTCATACTTTCAGAATGGTTTCCCACTAGTCCAACCACATATAAAAAATATAAAAAATAATAAAATATAGGTGGTTCTACTACCAACCTTGAGCCTCATCTCATACCAGCCCCCTGACTCCATCTGAGTTATCTTTCTAGATCATGAAACCTTGGGCCTCTGTCCTACCTGGACCTACAATCAATGAAGCATACTCAATTACTCAAGTTTCATGGATGCCTAATCAGGGTACGATTATAAATTGGTAGGGAACTACCATCAGGTACCCAAAAAAACCAATAAAGAAGTGTATTCACATGTGATGTTCTCAAAATAAAACATATAGTGTGGAAGTATAATAAAATTACCATTATTGATCCTCATATTCTTAGGTGAAACCTGATATCAGCTATGCCTACTTAATTTAGTTTCGTATGTCTCTAAGAACATGGTATACCATTCCATATAATATCAAGAATAACACCAAATCCCAGGGAATGTCACTAGTATTATGAATAAGCATAATAGCTAAATCCAAGGTAATAACTTGGGTATTCAATATAGGAAAACGCATTGAATCCCGGATAAAACATTAGGCATTCTTATTGAATACCAGATAATAATATAGGAATTAAATATAGGAATACTCATTGAATCCCATATAATAATCTATTCATTCCAATTCATTAGGCTCAATAATCATATCCTAGTAATAACATAGGCATCCATATTATAGCAGGTTCAATTTTTAGATCCTAGGGAGTATCATATTCATCCATATAGGCAATCTTTGAATCCTAGGTCTCAACATCTGGATCCTAGGGAGTATCTGAAGCATCCATAGTCATTAGGCATAAAACTGAATCCTATTTTTCACCCTAGGCATTCCATACAAGTGTAATTGTTGAATCCTATGTTACATCCTAGGAATTACACATAGGTATAACTACCGAATCATAGGTAATATCCCAGGTATTCTAGATTTCATAAATACTCCAGGATAGTGCCTCCCATCCCTATGATATCCCAAATAATAATCATCACTCTAGCCACCTCGGGCTCGCACCATCGACCTTTAGGTTCTAAGGTTTCACTCAAAATTTATGGCACATACTCTCATACACCAACCCTTACTAGGGTTAACATATCACTAGGGAAGCCACTAAGCCCCCCCCCAGGACTCATTGTAACATGAAAACCCTACATGGGAGCCTCTACCTCATTATCATCTCTTTAGATAATCCCATTACTCAAAGGGAATACCATCCCTCGACATCATTATGATTACATTTTGGCCCCACTGACCTCATAGGGTAGGCCCCACTTGCATTGCTATAGGAAGATGGCTTAATTCCCATCTCCAATCTCAAGTCATACTAAGTTAGACTACTGACCCAAACTACCATCAATCTACCTAGGGTATTCCCACCTGGGTGTTCACATGCTAGTGGGGGATAAACACTCTCCTTGTGTAATATCCCCCAACCCAGCACTCCCTCACATGATCGAATCAATTAGTTACAAGAATCTGGTATACCTCCCCATATGCTATAGGTTATCAACTAGCAGTGATGGTATAATAAATATAGAAAGGAGACTATACCCTTAGGTAACTATTTGCAATAATATTGGAAAAATAATAAAAGAGTAGTGGAAAAAATATAATTAACCATCAAGAAAACATATCGGAATAAAGGAAAAGTAAAAAAAATCCAATATTAATAGAATCAAGTAATTTCATAATGAAATATAACTAAATGACATGTTACATGTAATACAAATAAAAGACTAGAAGACTCTATAAAATACCCCAACAAACCCAATCCTGAACCCCATGTTGATCTCATCTGCAAGATCCAACCCATCCAGTAAGAAACAATCAACAATAAGGTCCTTTTCCCTTCTCCATATCTGCATCCATAAAATCTTCTTGTTTACCAAATGGAAGCCCAAATAGGGTGTGATTACAAATCAAAAGGTCACCACAAATGATGTCTAAGAAAATCCAACCTAAGTATGTGGTGCATGCAATAAAGTGATAAACAAATGTATTAATTTAATAAATTAATACTACATATGAAATAATCTCTCTAACCCTTGAGTTTCAGAATGACACCTAGGGCCAACCAAACTTGCTTCATCATGAAGTTGGATATCTCAAATCATGTCACAGAACTATTAAAAACATAATAATGAACCTTCTATGGTATGTCCCACAAATCATCATAGGAAAATTGGGTAGAACCCTCTAATAATTCCAGCATGTCCAGGAAGATCCCTCTAAGAATTACTGCATATTCAGGAAGATACCTCTAATCATTACAACACATCTAGGAATATCCCTATAAGAATTATAGAATATCCAAGTAGATCCCTCTAATAATTATAGTACATACGAGTATAACCCTCTAAGAATTTCAGCATATCTAGGTAGGACCCTCTAAGCATTACAACGTATTAAGAAACACAACAAAACAACAAGTCAAGCTCATAAAATGTGAATAAATTCCCCAAGTATATCATCATAATCATTAAAATATATTAAATAATCAACTATAAAAAAATGCTCTAATTTCTTATACCAAGACCTTTAAAGACCAAACATTATTTAGTTCTATGATCATCAGTCAATACAATTTCCAAAACACTATGTTATTCCAAAACATGTCATCAAGGTAGGCGGTTCATCAAGTTTAAGGGTAGGATCACCTCTTAGGCCATCGCAAGTCTAGTATCAGTGCCAGTGGACCTGATAGGATATAATAGGTGGTTAAAGCATCATGATTAACACCAATAGTGAATTATATAGTTGTTTAGGACACATGCATGGTATATCAGTGTGATCATAGTTATTTCACATACTAGGAAAACTTTAAACAGGTAATAGGGAGTTGTTCAAGACCACCAAACTCAAAATCAGAGTCAAGACAAAAAAATATTCACACCTGAGGTGAGGTTGTGTTCCTCCTTTCTTCCCTTCAATGATGGTAAGGAAAAAAAAATCTTCAACTCTTGATCCGGAACATAATAATCTAACGAAACATGCTTCTGGTTCGGATAGGAAATATCATATGATACCACTATAATGTGTGCAATGAGAGAAGTCTATGCGTTATTCGAACGCATGAAACATGCCACTGAATGGTTCAAACTGTCTAGGAATGGCTAATTTATAATGTTACTAGGGAATTTTTTTCATGAATCCCTCGATTCCCACAAATTTAGAAAACCCATTACCTAGAATTAAAAACCAAAAATAAACTGAATTTATGTCATAAATCTATAATTTATTATGAAAACTTATGATTTAAACATATTTCCCAATGAACTCATGGATTCCATTGGTTTTATGGGGCCAACCTGAAGAATTTACATTGTAAATAGGGAATTTATAGTGTAAATCCATTATACAACCATAAATTCCCCCCTCTCCCTATTGAACTTCTAAAACTCTTAATCCTTCCATATCAAGGCTTAAAAAAATACAATCAGCCCCCAAATAGTTTACCAAAACTTAAGGACATACATACCTAGAAAAGATAGGATCTTACAAACTCCCCACCATATAATATATCATCCTCGAGATATGCTCCAAAGTATCTTGATGAGTATCAATGAAAAAGTATGACCATTGTTCCCACATATTTTATTCCCTCTCATGGGTATCCTCTTAAACATGCCCATTATGCCACTTCACTTGCAATAGAGATACGGTATTTCCAAATAGATTCTTCTCACTATGATCCATGATGCGCATCAGATGTTCCTCAAAGGATGCATCAATATCTGACTCAATGTTATAAACATCTATTATGTGAGAAGGGTTAGGATGATATCTCTAGAGCTGTGACACATGAAACACATAGTGCATGGTATTTTAGCATTGTGTAAGGGACAAACGATATTCCATTGGACTAAACCTTTCTGCTATCTCAAATGGCTCAAAAAACTTGGGTGATAGCTTCCCTTTCTTCCTGATGTGGTGTTTCCCCAACCCATGAATTACCCGAAGGAATACACAATGACCAACCTCAAACTCCAAAGGTCACCTCTAATGGTTAGTATATGATTTTTTCTAGCTCTGTGTGGTCACCAACTGCTTCCTAATCAACTAAACCTACTTAGATGTCTCTTCTATGATACTAGGTCCAACAATTGTTGACTCTCCTGCCTTTATCCAGTAAAGAGGTGAATGGAATGACCTTCTATACAAATCTATAAAAGTATCCATTTGGATAGATGTCTGGAAGCTATCATTATAAGAAAAATCCACGAGTTCTAAATTCTTATCCCAAGAGCCACCGAGGTCCAAAACCTAGGATCATAACATATCCTTTATAATCTGAATCATACACTCAGATTGGCTATCGGTTTGAGGATAATAGGTTGTACTTAGAATAACCTATGATCCCAATGCCTTTTTAAGTCCCTGAAAAAACTGAGAAGTGAAACAAGAATCTCAATATGAAATGATACTATTTGGATCACTGTACAGTTGAACTATATATTACATGTAGAAACTACCCAGATCATCAATAGTGAAGTTTGCCCTGATAGGTATAAAGTGGGATACCTTTTTTATTCAATCCATGATCACCCATACTTCATTATTATTGTGGGGTGTCCTATGTAATCTTATAAAAAATTCCATAGTGGCGTCATCCAACTTTCATCCCAGAATAGGTAAAGGCTGCAACAGACTAGAAGACCTTTATTACTTCACCTTCACCTTCTGATAGGTGAAACATATTTTCATAAAGCTCGTTATCTCCTTTTTTATCCCTAGACACCAGTTTTTTTTTAAGTTGGGTTCGAAGCCTCTTTTTTATTGAAACAAATGACATATTTTTTCTAGGTAGAGGTGTCCTATTACATGGCCCATAGGCCTAGTGGGCATTAAATCACATTACATGGCCTTGAAGGCCCATAATTTTGACCAAAAGGCCCATCAATGAATAGTATTTCTACAGTACCCTAGATTTTATAGTACCTGTTATGGTGTTATCATTGCTATAGTTCCTACTACAGTGACCACCACCACTACAGTGTCGTTGGTACTACAGTTTCATCACTGTTATAGTTTTACTATAGTTCTACTATAGTGTTTCTACAACAATCTTCACTCAATGGGTTTTGAACCCCCATCCTTTGATGTAGTATTACGGGGTGCTTACCATTAATCTAAACCCCAACTACCTTATCCATGAACACCAGTATTTTCTATGGAGATCATGATATATCTTTGTTAGAACCAGATGTACCGCCCATCTTGAAGCATGAAATTCCCTCATGATCTCCTCACATAAGCTCATAGGAACCCATACATGGACACATATAAGAAGAAAATTGCCGCTACCAATATACTATCCTGATGGTGAATCCCCACCCCAAAAAATTTATCTCATGGCTAAACCCACTAGATAAGATAAATACTCTATCTTGATCTAGTCCAAAATCATGGGTATAACAGATGTTGAATTCGGAGATACTCATCCCTAGGACTCCTGAACATCTAGATGCATTTCTATATTGCAATAATTCTGCACTAAATGTGTTTATATCTTTTAGATCAAGTTACTAATGACTACATTTCCTTTTTCCAGTGTGTGAGCTAGCTCAAAGTAGAAATACTATAGATGATAGACCCACCTTCTTTGCTTAGGGTTCAGGTCTCTCTAAAAAAATATGTACTTAAGGTTCTTATGGTCTGTGTACACCAAAAACCTCTCACCCAAAAGATAGTGTTTCCAACACCTCAGGGCGTGTTTCACCATAGAAA
Organism: Viscum album; assembly: GCA_963277665.1. Classification (NCBI taxonomy): domain Eukaryota; kingdom Viridiplantae; phylum Streptophyta; class Magnoliopsida; order Santalales; family Viscaceae; genus Viscum; species Viscum album. The sequence goes on from OY728123.1 coordinate 1,988,003,150, forward strand.
ACTCTAGATCGTGAGTAGGGTAATTACTTACATGCAGTCTTAGTTTTCTAGAGCCATAAGAAACCAATCGGTCCTCCTGCATTATAACTGCTCCAAGTCCAACTCTAGAAGCATTGCAATACACAGTATAATATTTGACTGACATGGGAAAAGTGAGGATCAATGTTGAAATCTGGTTTTTATTTAGCTCCTGGAAATCTCTCTTACAAGCATCTGACCAAAAAAAATTCACCCATTTCTAATTCTGACTATACATCAGTGCTACAAGATAGGATAAGTCTTGGATAAAGTGAAGATAATATCCTGCTAAACCTAGAAAGATATGAATCTCAAAGAAATTCTTAGATCGCTCCCAAGATATTATGGTTGCAACCTTCTCTGGGTACGCTACCACTCGATCCAGTAAGATAAAATGTCACAATAAGTGAACTCTATCAATCTATAATTTGGTTTTATATAGATTGGCATAAAGTTGATGCTATCTTAGTGTAATCAAGACAATGTCAAGATATTGGGCATGAACATCTACAGACTAGGAGTACACCAAGATGTCATTGATGAAAACCACCAAAAACTAATCTAAGAAAGGATGAAAGATCTGATTCATTAAGACCATGAATAATACTGGTGTGTTCATCATACCAAAGGAAATCACTACAAACTCATAAAATCTATACCTACTCCTAAAAGAAGTCTAGGGTATGTTTGATGGTCTCACCCTCAACTGGTTGTATCAAGACCTCAATTAGATTTTAGATAAGATCCTAAAACCTCTCAAATTATATAAGATATCATGAATGAGTAGAAGGGGATTCCAGTTCTTGACTGTTATCTGGTCCAGTCTCTGAAAATCCACACATAAGCACAAATTACCATCATAATTCTTAGTGAAAACCTTGAGAAAACCCCATAGAGATATAATAAGCCTTATAAAACCCTTTGATTCTAGATCTTCCAACTAAAATTTTAACTCATGAAGCTCTATTGGTTCCATCCTATTAGGAAGGATAGAAACTGGATCTTCTCTCGACACTAACTCGATAGTGAACTTGATCTCCCTCTCAGGTGGTAATCTAGAGAATTATTCAAGAAATACTTCATAAAAATGGTCCACTATTAGAGGAAAAGTATACTACTACATACCACCATAATATATAATAAGGATTTATATATGATCCATGACACAATCTAATCTTCACTTAATTGGTCTTACACAACTAGCCTAAAGATCTCACTCACCCTGCTAAAAATAGTTACCCCCTTTTAGAGATAGAAAGGTAACTCTCCTATGATATTAGTAAATATGTTCTTGGTATAGAACTAACCAATCCATGCTAAGGATCAAATAAAAACCTATCATTTTTAGCACAAAAAGTTCCCAAAGTAAATAGTATATGCTAATTTTAAGAGAAAATTCTCTACAACATTTGATATTCTTTGATTGTACACCCAATGGTGTATCGATTCTCATAATACCATCCAATATCTACAAAACTAAGACCAATCTATTTTAAAATTGGGAAGATAAAAAGGAATTTTATGCTCTTGTATAAAATAAAACGTATGTAAGAGTAGGCGATACAAGAATCATACATCTCACTATAGAAGGTCATGCATCCAGAATTCTCAGAGTAGACTACATAGCATGCATCTGACTCACCCCTATTCCATGGGCTCTAGTCTAACTCCCATGTGATTCTCTCGGTTGTACTTCCACTCATTCATTGGGTTACAACATCCTCAACCTTGGATTGAATGTCTAGTGGAAATCTAGCTACCTATATGTTGTGTGGTTGTTGAGTCCTTTCTAGACTCTAGTTCATATCTTGATCCTCTTCCATTGTTCATATGTTGATAGTCCTTATAGAACCTCTAGATATTTCCTAACATACCACAATAATGGCACTCCCAATAGGGTAAGGACACTATCGGAGCCTATGGACAATATTTCCATATTAGAAGTAATGCAACAGGTCACTATTCTGGGATAGTTTCCTATTACCCTGGCTCCTCTTTTCACTACTTCCATGGTGGTAACTGTCATATTGGTGTTTCCTATTTCCAGAATAAGAGCTCCTGGATTCCCCTACTAAAACTGTCTAGCCACTATTTAGGGCCTCTCTCATATCTTCCTCTATGATGAGAGCTTATTTCATCATGTATGAAATCCTACTTGGGTGAAATAAATTCACTTAAAACCTTATCTCTTAGTGAAGTCCATCCCAGAAAAATTTCACCCTAATGAACTCATCAACTACCAAAGATGGAGAAAAAAATTTCAGGTTGGTGAAACATCCTGCATAGTTCATCATTGGCATGTCCTCTTATGTCATATGACTGAACTCATGAGCCTGCTCATCCCTCAACATCTTTGGATAAAAGTGTCTTAGGAAAATTTCCTCAAATTACTTCTAGGATAACTCCTCTTATTGCCTGACCAACTCTGTGATATCCCACTAATGTTTAGCTAGCCATCGTAATATGTAAGCAACAAGCTTCACCCTTATGTCTGTGGGTGTCTTTGGGTGCTTGAATATTTTTTGGAAAAACTCAATCCATAACTTAGTTAACTAGGGTTCTCCCTACCTAGTAAATATAGATGGATGTTGTAGCTAGATCTCCCTCAGTAACTCAAACATTGAGGGGTGGTGTGAACAATCTCCCTTTCCATAGATCTCATGACTCTCAAGAAACTATCATGAAGTTGATCATCCATCTGATTCTATGGGGCTATAGGAATTTCAGGCTCAACTATGTTATGAGTGTGTTGATTTTAAATCCCCTGATTCTCAATTCGAAGATGATGAGGAGGTATCTTCTTTACAAGGGTTAACATACACCTTATAACATAGGTTACACAAGAAAATTAACCTCAACCAGTGAAAACAATGGAGGACCACCTGCTCAAGGTCCCTTTTAATTGGATTAACATGTGATTTGGCATAACATAAAAATTTCTTTCATCTCATTTCATCAGTTATATCAAGGTATTTCATTTCATAGTTTATATGGGAAAATATGTCACATGGAATAAATATGTTCCTTGCATGAACAAATCGTGTCACAATATATCCCTAAATTTCTATCAGTAAGCATGAATACTCATATTATACCATGCCATACCATGAGTAAAGTCTCATAAAATAGTAAAAACACACAACATGTGAATCACCCAAATTTAAATAACATCAAAACTATAACAAGTGAACATCATGAACAAAAATCACATCCCTAGGCACTCGGATTTTCCCCCATGCATGGGTTAGCTACTTCCATGAAAGAGATCATTACCAAGTCTTGAAACATCCTAGTCTTCTTTCTAATTTTACCAAATAGTAAATAAACAAAAAAGAAACCCATATGTACCACTTTGTAACATCCCTCAACATGACACTCCCTTACGTGACCAAATCGGGAGGGTTACATAACCTCAGGCGTGCCTCCCCATATGCCATAGGTTGCCGACTAGTAGCAAAGGTTTAACTAAATGATGTGTTGTATGTCATATAAATAAAAGACTAGTAAATTCTATAAATTTCTCCAATGACCCTGGTCCTAAACCCCTTATCAATCCCATTTCTAAGTTCCAACCCATATAGCAGGTAATAACCAACAACAAGGTCTCTTGCCCTTATTCATACCTATATCCATGAAATATTATCAGGTACCAAATGACGGTCTAAATAGGGTGTGAGTAAAAATCAGTAGGCCACTGATGTTATTAATATTTTCATGACTTATTATATAATCCCTTTACTTATTTTTATATGAAATGTGCATAATTTGTGTGAAATATTAATATTTTAATACTAAGTATAATTTTTGAGCATTTTTAGAAGTAGTCCAATTGAGTCAGTTTACTATTTTATTTATAACTCTCATCCTACTGATATAAATTATATGGTTCTTGTTTTTTAGGATTCTTAATTCAATATACAACATTTCATTATAAGGGAGGATGAGCTAATTCTTCCATTTGAAGGCCCATATGGACAACACAAGGAGGCCTACAAAATCTGTGATGAAACTGGACCAGCCATGAAGATTTAATTTATGGGGTCAATTTGGAAAGTCCAAATTCTTTTATTCTCCTCCAAATTTTGGGGAATAATTAAAGTAGTATTTGATAAAAATTTTGAGGCCCAACTCTAAGAACAAGGGGCACAAATGAAGATTTGAAATTCATCCCTCCATTCTGGACGGGAAATAAAATCAGTATAGTATTTATGACATATCTCATGATGTAAGCATCCAATCGAGCTGAGATTTTTCAGTGTGAAATAGAAGATATAGGTTTCCGACTTTTTTGAATAAATCATTCGGTTTTTAATGAATCTTACTATTCAAAAACCCTTTCACATTTTGGACTTCAAAAAGACTGGATTGAAATGGACAGATTAAAATTGTTTAATCCTCTGGCCATAACTTTGGTTACACAGGTCCAAATTCATCCAAATTTTTAGAGTAGTCGGAAAACTTTAATATATACAACTTTTAAGAAGGATATTTCTCGAGATTCGGCTGTCTGTATAGACAACTTGGCAATGCAAGGGGAGGGACAGCTTGAGAATGAAAACAGTCCACTCTTTGGGATATAACTACTCTCCCCTTCTCTCCTTGAGAGGGGTTGACATTTCAGAAGATAGGAGATTATATTGGCACGACCAAAGCCTTTCCAAAGGATTGGGAGGACCTTCCATACTCAAATTTTCACTTGAGAGACCTTTCCTCCTCTCTTTTTTTTCACTTACTTTCGTGTTCTTCATTTTTGTAATCTTGTAAGTCTCTTTGTTTGTAATTCTATTTTAATGCAAGTTTCTTCTTCAATTTCTCTTATTATCATTCAACTTCTGTAGTTTTGTATTAATGTTCTTAAAATAGTTTAAATATAGTTATATTACCTTCCCTTCTTTTGCTTCATCATTCAATCGAAAATCCATTTTTAATTATCATCATTGTTCATGTGTGTGTGTTCGACGTACCACTCTTTTCTAATCCCTTTATTTTTCTTCTATTCTTAATTTATCATCATAATTATTATAACCAGAATATTAAACACCCAAATGGCTGAGTAAATATCTCATTGGGGTGAGCCAAAATTCATGGATGTTAAGTGATTGAGAGTATTTTCTCGATTAGTATTCATTAATTTAACATTGTGTATGTTGGACTTAATATGTCATGGATTAATGACATATTTTGTTTAGCATGTAGTTTCCATAGATTATTGGAACCATAAATACACTACCATAAACATGTACTGATTGAGATTAGAATCCTAGTTAATTTAAGGCTTGGATTAAAGCTTTAACACTTATGAATTCTAATCGACGTCAACTTGTGAAGTGGGTGTTAATTTAAATGCAATATAAAGCAAAGCTCAAGGATATCACAAGCTTAACTCCATAATAATGAACTCACCCCAATCTTTATAAATTTGTTAAATCAATTATAGTCAATAAATCATTTCAATTAAGCTCTTCAAACAAACCCCCTAATCAAAATACAATCAACTAAAAACAAACGACTATTACAAAGTATCATCACCGAGGATTCGACCCGAGTGCTGCTATACACATTATCAGAGCACCGGAACTTTGATCGGTCGATAGGTGACAATCGGCCGTGTATTTCAGCCACCACCAATAGTGTATAAAAAAATTCAAAATGATCATGTAGTTTATGAAAAAAAGTGATCAACAGAGGTATTAATTTAATAAATTAATACAAAACATGAAATAAACCTGTTGAACCACAAGTTCCGGAATGACACACGGGGCCATCTAAACCTACTTCAACATGAAGTCGGAGATCTCTAAGCATGTCACATAACCATGTCAAACATAACCATGACCATTATAGGTTATTCCCCACAAATCATCATAAGAAAACCAGGAAAAACTCTTTAAGAATTTCAGCATGTCCAAGTAGATCCCTCTAAGTGTTACAACATATCCAAGAAGACTCCTCTAATAATTAAAACACATCTAAGAAGACCCCTCTAAGAATTAAAACACATCCAAGAAGATCCCTCTCAACATTATAGTACATCTAGGAAGATCCCTCTAAGAATTTTAGCATATCCTGGTAGGGCCTTCTAAGCATCACAACATATCAGTAAACATAATAAAAAAGGCCAAGATCATCAAATGAAAACCAATGCACAATGTATATCATCACAATCATTAAAATCCCTTAAATAATCAACTATAACATAATTTTGTGATTTATTATGCCAAGTCCTTTAAAGACCAAAAATCATTTAGTTCCATGATCCTCAACCAAGACAATTTCCAAACACTATGTTATTCTAAAACATGTCATCAAGGTAGCCAGTTCGTCAAGCTCGGGGGTAGGATCACATATAAGGTGGTTGTAAGTCCATTATTAGAACCAATGGATTTGATGGGATCCAATGGGAGGTTAAGTCATCATGATTAACATCAAAAATGAATTATCTAGTTGTTTAGGTTGCACGCAAGTCATGCCGATGTGGTCATAGTTATTTCACATATTGGGCGAACATTAAACAGGAAATATATAGTTTTATAAACCACCTACAACAAAATTAGATTTGAATATGAAAAATCTCCATGCCTGAGGTAAGAATGAGTTATTCCTTTCATCCCTTCAATGAAAACAAGGAAACAAATCTTCAATTCTTGATATGGAACACGATGATCTAACAGAACGTGCTTCTGGTTTGGAGAGGAAGTATCATATGTCATTTTTGGAAGATCTGTAATGAGATAAGGCTATATTTTATTAGAACACATGACACAAGCCACTATAGGTTTAAAAACTGGCTGGGCATGGCTAATTCACGATGTAAATAGGGGATTCATTCTGTGAATCCCTTGATTTCCATATATGTTGAAGAACCCATTGCTTGGAATTAAAAACTAAAATTAAACTAAATTTATATCATAAATTTATAATTTACAATGTAAATTTATGATTTATGACTTTCTAAATAAACTCACAACTTGTATTTGTTTTACGGGGTTAGAGCAATGAATTTATGTCACAAGTAAGGAATTTATAGTTAAAATTAATTCTACAACTATAAATACCCCATCCCTGTTGTACCTCTATAACTATTAATCCTTCTAGATCAAGGATAAAAATAAATACAACCATACCCCAAATGGTTTACCAAAAATTAAGGAGTGACATGCTAGAAAAAGTTGAAATCTTACACCCTGTTCTCTAATCAGTTAGTTCAACTGATCTAAGGAATCTCATAATTCTACCATGGTCTAATCGGACCAATCATTATAATTTGTTACTCATCCCAACTCAAGGTAACTAAGGGAACCTTTAAAGGTCTGATATTATTACTTAAATCATTTAATTCTCTCCCCTTTAGTTTTGTGTGTCTCATAGCATGCTTTTATAATCAAGACCTCGGTCATCAGCAGTCAAGCCACATAGCTAGTGCTCAAGGGTCCATTGTGGACTATGAAACATTGTCTATTACATCCTTAGGCATTCCATTTGTATCCCCTTGAGGGGAAATGTATCTCAAGAAACATATTTTTATGATAAATCCCTCAACCACCAGTGGTGAGGCATCTAGAAAATACTCAAGGATCTATAGTGGCCCTTGGCACTTGCATCCATCTATAGGCATTTTATTTTTATTAAATAGTATATTTAATTTAAAAAGTTAAATCTCCCATAGTGGCAAGACCACATATCACATGCTACATAAATAAAATGCATAAACCGTAGGGAAATGTATAAGGACTACCCACCTCATTCCAAGATTTTTTTTTCAAGCAATGACCGACTGCTCTCGGTTAAACTCATCCAAGTCCAACCGAGCATTTCCAACCCACAAGAGGCCCTAAATCAAATCATAGAAACCAATAATTAATTATAAAAAAACATATAATTAATTATTCAAATTAATTATAACTATTAATAATGAATTATAAAATTAAATTTAAAAATAATAATGTTAAAAAACTCATTGAGCGAGGTTATATCACTAAAACCTCAAGAAATGGGGTATAGTCAACTCTAGAAACACACCTGAACTTAATCCATAAAAAAACCATGACATCTAATGTCAATTGATCCATCATTGTTTTTCCAATTTAGGCAAAAAAAACTATGAAAATCTATAGGGTGACATACCTTCATTGAAATAGAAATAAATGACATGAAAGTATCATCTTGGGACATCCTCCAGACTTGCTGAGAAAAATCCCCATCATATTGGGATGATTTACACCATTCTCTCATGGAAATCATTGCCACAACCTAAGTTGTAGTATCAAAATCAAAGGAAACAAGAGTGGAAATATAATGGTGAATGAAGAGAGGATAAAATACCTCATATTATTGAAGAATCGCCAATAAATCACCCCATTTCAAAGGGGGGTCAAAGATGAATGTGGGAGGAGACCCTCTTGGTCTAGAGGCATAATGGATAGGAAAAAAAGAGGGGGCCAGTTTTGAAGAAATTTGAGAAATCACATGGTTTGGCAACATGACTTTCCAAATTGTGTTCCAACGGTGTAGTCTTCACTGTCTAAGGCTATAAATCCCACAAAGTTTGGTCACATGGTCTTCCAACCCATGCACCAGCTATGGAAAACATTTTAAACCCACAATTGTAGGTTTTTCATGATTTCTTTACAATCATTCACCAAACCCCAAGCCAAACCACTTCTCATGATTTACCCACACAGTTTCCCCTAACTGTGTGGTAACCATGCATAGGTAAAAACCCTTACCAAAATTCAAAACTTCATCTTGAAGCTCTTGATACTCTCCTAAGAAACAAATACACCTCCCAAACCTTGAACCATTTCCAAAAACAACTCCTTAGAATGCAATAACTCTTGGAATTATAATATGAATCTTAATTCTCAAAATAACCCCTGCTATAGAGCGGAAAATACAAATTCCTTTTGAAATCTATAACTTGTAAAATACATAAGGTTTTACAACCACCCAACCATAGCACTTATCATCCATGAGAAGACTCAGTGGCCATTGAACCATTGATATTGACTTATCCCACTCATCAATTCAAAATCAACTCATCACCTTCTATCCTCGAACATTGAATGATCTTCTATTACGCAACTCCAAGAATGAGGTGCACTATTTATCAAAACCCTATCTACTAATCCCCACCAAAACCAATAATTGGAGTATGAAATGGTAATAATATATAATCAATGAAATAAATGAATATAATTGTTAAATATTGAGAGAAAATTTATCAAGGAAGAGTGGGAAAAGGTTCTACTACTGTGGAATCATGTGACACACTATAGATGTGTGTATGGGTTCCATGGAGTATAATATAAATAGAAAATAGGCTAATAAATCTTATTTTATAGAAAAATATATAAGGTCTCATTTTTTCATGATATTGTTAGTTTTTTTAATCTATAGTCATGTAGTAAGATATTGTTGTGTATAATGGTGTTAAGAGAAAACCTGACATCCTCATGTCATGGTGGAGGAAAGAATATAGAGAAGAAAAATATATTTAGATAAAACATATATTCCCAACATTGAATAAATGTGAAGAAGGAAAGAAATTATGCATACACCCAGAACCAATTATTTCTTACTCATAACATTCCTCGTGAAATTAAATGAAGTAATTGTAGATAATAAAGAATTAAGACACCTTTGATAAAAAAATGATGATGAATTCTTGAGCATAGACTCTCTAATGATAATGAAATATGAGGTGATCTTAATGAATTTTAATCTGGAGAATCATGGAGTATAACTAAATGGATTTATAAATTCCACTACAAGTCAAGAGTGGAAAACCAATGCATGAGGTTGTCGATTAGCAGTGAGGATCTAAAGTGTTGTAGTGGGGAGACTATAACCATATGTCATAATAAAACAATAGCATAAATAACCACGAATCATCCATAATAAATAAACAATGTGGAATATAGGATACATAAACAACAATCATGCTATCTCAAATGTAATATAGAAACATGCAACCATACATCCCAATCAGTAGCCCAATGGGCTGACCATGTATATAAAATAAATAAAATAATAAAATACAAGTGAATATACTACCATCCTCAAGCCTTGTGTCATTCTAGTCTCCACACTCCATCTGATCTATCTAGCTCAATCATGTAACCTGGGGCCTTTTACCTACCTAGACCAGTGATCAGTGAAATCTACTCAAGTAACCAAGTTCCATGGATGCCTGAGAAAGGTGTGAGTATAGATTAGCAGGGAACCACTAATAGGGTCCCAAAAATTATCATTAAAGAAGTTTATGCACATGTGATATACCCAAAATAAAACATACATGGCATAATTATAGTAAAAAAATCACTATAGATCCTCAGGTTCTAATGTGACACATGGGATCGACTATACTCACTTCTTCCATTGTTGGATGTCTCTGAGCATGCAGAATATCATGCCATATAATATCAGGCATAATTTTAAATCCTAGAGAATATCCTAGGCATCCTAAATAAGTATAACAGTTGAATCCTAAGTAAAACCCAAATATTTCCATATAGTAATACTCATCAAATCCTCAATAATAATCTAGGAATTCAATATAGGCATACTTATCAAATCTCATATAACAATCTAGTCATTCCAAGAAATTAGGATTAACAGTTGGATCTTGGGCCTAACTTAGGCATCCAGATAGTATTAGGCTCAATATTCGGATCCTATAGAGTATCATAGGAATCTATATAGGCAATCATCGAATCCAAGGTGATATCTTAGAAATTTCATGTAGATATATTCTCAAAAACTAGATCCTAGGGAGTATCCTAGGCGTCTGTAGAGACCCTAAGCTTGACATACATAGATATTACATTACTTTTGCGGAAATACTTAATACATAACAAAATAAGACACACAAGGACCGTAATAGTTTAGTGTCTTTGGAAAATTGGAACGTAATATTCAAATCGTGGTGAAAGATATTCAACATCTCCCATAAAGATCTTCCACTTTTTGTTTCCTTACCTAAAACCTTTCTTTTAATCCTGGGGGAAAATAAAACATAAAAAGGGCGAGCTCAAATGCTCAGTAAGGGTAAGCATGGATAAAATAAAACATACCATATACATTTGAACTTAAAAACATGAATATAATGTTTAAACATCAAAATCTTGAGCAACGACATAAAACATGGAAATACATAAGGCATAGATCATAATGGAACATAAATCATGATAAAATAGAATGGGAATAAAACATGTAATTGTGGCATAAATTAAGCACATGTAATGATTTCCATAGTAGCCAAGGCATTTCTTCCAAGACCATCTTAGTGGACAAAGTCCCTTTCTGAATCGAGTTCACTCCTCGTTCCAGTCCTGTAATACTAAATCGGATTAACTTGTCGTTCCAGCCATGTCTATCTCATGAGATATAAATCTTTACCCAATGCATTGGAGGTAGATATAGGTCCCACCCATCTCATAATGAAATCATTCTTACTTGTTCCACAAAATAAACATACATCATTCATAATAACCCAAAAAATAAAATGGGTTTTATAAACATCATCCCATCATCACATAATCCATATAAAAGAAATCGATATCATTTCATAATAAGAAAAGTGAAACCATGTAAATCATAGAGACTTTATACTTGAAACATACACATATTAAATAATGTCATCTTATATGGAAAATGTTTTTGATAAAACACTTGAAATGAATTCTTGAGGAAAATATTCTTTCTTCTTCAAAATCAATTTCTTATCAAAAAATGTCATGAAATTTTAAAAGAAAAAGATTTTGTTTAAAATAGTCAGGAAATATTTTTGGAGGAAGCTTCATGAAAATAAGTCTTAATAAAACCGTAAAAATCCTTTCATGTCGTATACGTTAAAAAAACATTCTTCTCGTACTTTTGCCGTAAAAGTCAAAAAGTACCTTGTAGGGTAAATAAAAGAAAGGTTCCTTCCATACCATGGGGTAAAAGTCAAAATGGGTAAAAAGGACTTTAAACATACATGAATAAAATTTTATAAATCATGGACATGGATGATAGCAATAACCCTAGTAAATACTTACGAATAAGCAATCTCGGATAAAAACGAGATTTGCAAAATTATCCCTTACCTTAGGTCTGATATGCTTCGTACATATCCGAACCTCCTGTATAATGATTTAAATAATTTCATTGACTTATTAAAGAATAATATTCATTTTTATTATATCATATATGGTTCACTTATGACTTTATATTACCCGTTCTTTTGTAAATTCCATGTTAAAGAGCGTTTTGGGTAAAATCGTTTCATTTGTCGTCCGTGTTTTGACCTGTAATTATTCATATGATTACTTAGATCATGATTACTTAATTCCAGAATATAAAACATGATTTATATATAATATATGTTCAGAATATACATATATATAATAGATCGATAAATGGAAAGAAATACACCATTCATGGAGATGGTAGGTCGTACGTACGCATGAATGCTGTTTTCGTTTCCTTATTGAATTGAATGGAATTAAGTGGATGACATACACATATATATATATATACACATAAATCCATTATCATTATTATGTAATATATTTCATGATTACTTATTATATATACTTTATAATCATTCATGAATGATTAATCATTGAGAATGAATCTCATCGCGTTATAGAGACGGTAGTCCGTACGTACGCACGAGCGATGATATCGTTCCCATAATTATTGAATTGAATTGGAGTGGATGATACAATATATCAGAATAAGTATGATGTTATAATAACTATGTATAGTTATTCTTTACACCATTATACCCATCCAAGTAAGGTGGTGTTGGAAAAACAGATTACACCACGACGTGGAGACGGTATTCTGTGCGTACGCACGCGCGGTGATTTCGTTTTCCGTAGGATGGGTAGATGGTGAAATAGGGTTGTTTCATAATTATAATAACATATCAGTATATGAGTGATACTGATGTTATTACTTCATAATGAAACAACTAAGGAAGAATAAGTGGAAGAATAAATAAAGTTGAAAGAATCGGTAACGGACATTACCTCTTCTTTGAAGCGCCTCTTTGAGACCTCCTCTTAGGGCACTAAAATTGGTCTTTGAAGAAGACCAGGACCTCTAGGATGTTTCTAGGGAAGTGGAGAAGAGAAATTGTCAGGGGTTGGCCGAGCTTCAAGGCTCAAAATGGTGTGAGGAAGAGAGGGAGGAGGTGCCCTTTTATAAGGGAGGAGAGGGGCACCTTAGAAAAAACTCAAAATATTATTTTATTATAAAGTCATATTCGGTTTTTAATAGCTCCAAATTGAGTTATTTTGAATCTAATGTGGGTATGGGTCGAAATCATCTCATCAAATAGAATTTAGACAAGTTTAGGTTTCTATTTTAACCTTATCATTTAGATTTAACTTTAAGTTAAATAATTTTTCTTTTACCGCCTCTTCTTGTTTTCTTACATTATAAGGTTAATAAACTTACAATAACAAGCCAAACGAACCCCAAGTTGTTTATTATTAATTTATATAACCTTATCTAAGTCATTTGTCCGAACATTATATTTTTAGGAATAAAATAACAATTAATAATATAATATTTGTTTTAAAAACTATTTGATGTCAATTTTGACACTATTTGGTAATTGATTTTTTTGAAAATCATAACAGAATGATTAGTTCGAAAAAAGTTAATTAAATCAATACTAACATGTCATGTTAACCTAGAAAATTATTTTAATTCATAAAAAGTCTCAAATTACATTTATTTGGGTATTTATAACATCAATTATATCAATATTTCATTAATAAGATAATTACTGCATCATCATTGTGTCATAAATAAATTAAATTATTTTAAGTCTAAAAATTACAAATAAAATACCATTATGTAGGAAATATTTTTATATTTCTAATGAATATTTATAGTTGAATTTATCTTATGTATAACCCTATATTAAAAATGATTTATTTATTAAACTTTGATTTTAACTATTTTAACCCTTCTTTAAATAAATTAATAATAAATGTCCTAATATAATCCAAGTGGGCCTAAATGGTCATATTTTATTCCTAAGGTTGTTTTTGGTCGAATTACACTTATCCAATAGAATTAGGACATGTGTTAGGGTAATAATAATAACACTTTTACCCTTAATTACCCTATTTACTTTTAACTGTGGTAAAAAAAAGGTAAAAAGTTACTATTCACCAAAAATTATTTTCATCTCATTGAACCACATTTTAGTCCTTAATATTAACCGTGTTTCTCGGATCTTCGAAATTCCACTCACAGAAGCGGTAAAATTAAGTTTTATGTGAATTTGGAAATTCTCCTAGGAGGTGGGTAAAAGACGGTGAAAAGTTCAATAAAATTTTTATATATCTAAAATTATTATAAAATGACTCCAATGAATTAAATTGAACTTATATAGGTATTATGTATCAATTTTTGACCTAAAACAAATTTAAATAAAATAAATAATTATAAAAAGTTAGTTTTTGAATAGTAACCCAGTGTTTTCACTATTCATCAAAAATTGAAAGTTTTCAGAAAAATACCAAAAATTCACCCTAGGACAATTTTGATATTCCGAATCCAAAAATGAAGTCCATTTTGAAAGTTAAAATTTATAAAATTTCAAAAAGTGGGTATTACTATTCATAACGACTAGTTTATATAACATATCGTTGTTTAGCGAAACTTAGTATTGCGTACAACACACGCTATCGTGGAAGGTCGCGATTGCATGTAATGAAAGCCAAGTCAGGGATGCGTGTTGTGTAAGATCCTTTTGGTGTATCATACAACACAAGACATTAATGAAATTAAAAAGAATATTTTTCATAAAATCTCGGGGTGTTACATTCTACCCCCCTTAAAATGAATTTCACCCTCAAAATTCTTCGGGGTTATAAATGGTTTACTACTCGAAAGTTTCTTTAATAGAAACCCACATCGTAAAAAGGAATACCAAAAAGTGGATTTAAAAACTAAAGTATGAAACGTAATAGTTACCCAAATTAACTAATCACTGGGTTTCCACATAGGAGAACATAGGTGAAAATATGGATATGGAAGAAAAATCTAACCATCAAGTTCTGATGGAGAGTGGTAGAGAACATGGCTATGAAAAATCCATCAATAACAAGGACATACATTTGTGATGATCTAAGGTACCATCTGATTCATCAGATATAAGATCACTAGGACAACATTTTTGGTTTTCAATATCATTTTCCTAACGTTGAAAATTTTGAATTAGAAGAAATACCTACTTTATTTCGATATAATCTCACCGTTGTTCATGCCTTGAACAATTTCCACTTCATCTCTTAAATAAATGAAGTTGAATTTTTCATTCGTGAAGTGTTACCAGATCATGTGATAGAATGATGGGTCATTCCATCTGTCTTAATCAAAAGGTTAGCAATAGTTATATACATAAGTCCATCTATCGTATATCGTTCCAAAAATGGACATATACTTCATATATCATACCAATTAATAAAATAAAACTAGTTTATACTAACCAGGGACTTCCTGTAGGCCATTGGTAGGCGATAAAGGCCTGTCGCACTTCGGTTGTGGGTTCGATTCCCACAGCCTTGTCCGACGCGATGGGCTGTCGCCCGTCCTGTAGGTTGTCCTTCTTCTAAAACTACATTACTATAACATCCCACCAATAATATCGAAAAAAATTCTATCCTTAAACAATACTAACTTATGTCCAAAATAATCCATTTCAATCTTTAGTCTTATCCAAAATACTTTTGTCCAATCTCATATTATAGTGAAAACAATTACCAGAGAGTTCAAGCATGTTAATACCATCGTTGATCCCCACATATCATAAGATATGTCTTTTTGGTCACATTCCAAACATTCAAAGGCCTTAATCATGTATTCTCTTGAAAAATTAATACCCATTGAACCTTAGTGAAAACATGAGTCCAGTCAAAATTTAACTCTTTCCACATACCAAAATCCCAAAATTTTGATATACTCAAACCATAATATCACTGAGTCCTTGTCACAAACCGAATCTGGTCGCCTTCAAAATTGGCACCCGACCCGGTCCATGGAAAGACCCGAAGGGCGTTCCCGATCCCCACGGGCTGGCACAAGTGCCTGGGTATCATGA
Organism: Viscum album; assembly: GCA_963277665.1. Taxonomy (NCBI): domain Eukaryota; kingdom Viridiplantae; phylum Streptophyta; class Magnoliopsida; order Santalales; family Viscaceae; genus Viscum; species Viscum album. Next base: position 1,988,019,273 of record OY728123.1, read on the forward strand.
AATGATAATTGGGAACAATTTACCCGAGTTTATAAACTTAAAACGACAAAAGAGTCCAATAAAACAAATCTGGATTTTTCAACTAAAACCGTCTTTTAAAAAATTTCAGAACTGAAATACATAAGTTAAAACTATGTTTAAAGACCATTACAATGGTACATAACCAAATAAGGACATCCCAAGAACCTCCACAAGGAAATAGGCACCGCCCTCAAGCTATCTCCACGACACTGCATCCCAATGGACAACTAAAAACCTGAATCAATGGCATAAATCCTGTACCCAAACCTGTGACATAAAATAAGAAAATATACTTACACCCAAAGGTGTAAGTAGAGTGTGAGCGAGAGCCCATTAGGATACCACCACTAATAGATTCCATGTGATAAACATTTAATGACGAAAACCATGCAAGTTTTCAAAGACATGAGATGCTAGTTAAAATTTCTAAAAGATGCAACATTAAATAAAAACAGTTTTCAGGTGGGCTAATTTAAAGAATAAAAACATTTAAAATAAATACCATAGCTACTGAATTTTCCAGCCTCTCATACCGTATACCAACGGTAAGAACAAAGTATCCAGTGAGCACAATCAATAGGAAATAACCCCTAGGCACTAGCTAGCTGTGGGTCCCAGGTACCTCGTATCTCGGTGAGAGTAACCATCACAAATATCCATTCTCGTGCACGAGCCACTAGTAGGGAACATACCCATAACCTAGTGGTCCCCAATAATCATCATCATAGTTTAGTTAGAGTTGTAAGCGTCAATCTTGCTAAGTGAAACTGAGGCCAAACCCCACGGATTCACTAGCATACTAGTACACGTCCACCCACCTAGATACCAGGGTTTTCCCTTTGTGCTCAAACAAGTTCAGCAATCCAAGAAGTATAGTTCTCACATGAAAATATCACTTACACATCACAAATTAACCAAACAGCCCCATGTACATCACGCAAGTCAAAAATTCCACTTTTTATTCAAATTCATTTTGAAATCAAACTCACTCCAAATTGCCTACAACACTTTTCACATCTCTTTAACACTTCCACAAATCCATTAAACAATTTTATAAAACCATTACAAGATATTCAACTCACATAACAGCCCACACACATGTCACACAATACCCTTCTCACCTTCACAATTCATTTTATAAATAACTCACATGAAATATCACACACCCGTGTTTCGCACACAAAACACAATTTAGTAAAACATTTCGACAATTTATAAAAAAAATTCTAAAAATGTTTAACATCTCAAATCACCACTTTACCATTCAAAAACCCACATTAGGTGAACACACTCACCCAAACAGTACATATACACCCTTTCCCAACTTTTTTTAACCAAATAAAACATTTGCAATTTTTTATAAAACAAACCCAAGAGGTATAACCATTGTTTGCACACTAAACCCATTTCAAAACCCTTATTTAAAAGCAAAATCATACCAATACCAATCCAAAACAGAATATTTCAGCCCTAAAACAATTATTAAACCACCCCCAAATGTTATAAAAATACATCAAATAATACCACAAAGATACACATGAAAAACACACGTTTTCATAAATCACCTTCAAGAAGTACAACAGGTTTTTACACCTTAAACTCATTAAAAAAAACCTACTTTCAAGGCCAACATGACAATAAGGAATTAACAAACCAGAATTGGCACCCCCTTTCAAGACTAATAAATCACTTCCATATGTTATAAACTAAACCCAAACATTACCCCAAGAGTCACACATGAAAAGTACCCAATTTCAAGCTATAATGCAACTAAAAATTAAATGTTTAACCAAATCCATCAAAACTGTTTTCACAGAACATAAAACAGATTATAAACATGATAAATTAATAATCCATGCAAGCTAACTTATCATAAAATGGCTACACATGGAATCACCTACCCTTTTGAGTCGAAACCCTCAACACTTGGTGCGAAACCTTAAGCGCACCACCGTTGCACCAAAATGAATATAAATCCAGACCTAAACCAAAATAATTTACCCAAAAGACACCAAATCATACATTAGGATCGAACCCCAACTTCTGGACATGAGGAACTTCAAGAAAAAGGAAATAAAACTAAAAGAGGATGGAAGGAACCAAGAAGGAATTCCCTTACTTGAAATATATTGAAGGAATCGGCCCCAATTCACCAAATAATGAATCACCAAGTACCCAAAACTGGTATGGAGGTTCTAAGGATTCATATTAGGTCATGTGGGGACTGAAATGGGGGAAAAAGGATGAAAAATGAAGGAGTTATGAAAGGATAAATTTACCTCTCCAAATCTGCCCGATTTTTGAAACCCTAATAAGTTCAGTACTAAATCGCGATGCAGAAGAGCTCCAAAGTGGGGAGAGAGATCTTGGGCGCGCGGCTGGGTTCAAGGGGCGCATATGAGGCTTTGAATCACCGAAAAATACTTAAAAATGAATAAGTTATTAATTAATCAAATATTATTTTTAAAACTGGAATTGGGCTTTCGGGCAGGCCCAATCCCTTAAATAAAAACCTACATAAACCTTGGTTATGGATTTCAAAAGGCTCCAAATTTTAATTGAGGTGTTAATATATCAGGGGAGGACATTTAGTAGTTGTAATTAGTGAAAAAAATTAAAAAATGAAAATGTTATAAAAGAAATAAAATTTATTTTTAAATCTGGAATTTGGTTCACGGTTTGACCCAATTCATGAAAACTCACATATTCTCCATAAAACCTTTGGAAACCCCCAAAACAAAGAATTAATGAAAAAAAAAATACATTTAAAATAATCTATGTATGTGACAGTCCTTGTATCAGTCATCAGATCATGATTACTATCATATTATTTTCTCCTTATCCCTTCATTATGCGCATTTCATCTGCTTTATAAAAATATTTCAATCACCTTTTCATGGTTACCAGTACCATATAATTATTGAAAACCAATACATAGATATTCCAAAATTCCACAATACCATAAATGAGATTCCATGATACTATTTTGAAATCCCATTACATAAACACTTAATCATTACACAACATCATTTTCATACTCAACATCACAAATAGTGATCACATGAGACTTCCCTTTATCCTTTTCCTTAAGAGTTTTCTCATGTTGATCATCATTAACCTATGGATTAGGGCATTTATTAGCATAATGCCCCATTTCCTTGCACTTGAAGCATTGAAGTGTTGGTGGAGAGTTCTCTGTAGTCTTTTCTCTATTCACATCATTAGCAACCTTTTTCCCATTACTTCGACAATCAACTACTCGATGACCTTCTTTTCCACACTTAAAACATTTTCTAGTACCTTTTAGGCAATCTCCACCATGCTTCTTTCCACACTTTGAGAATAAAGAAACATTTATCTTCTTTTCACCATTGTTCCAAGATTTCTCCTTGAACTCCATCTTTCATTTCTTGTCAAAACCATGAGATGGATATGTTACACAAACTTCCAGTTCTACCTTGATAGCACAACGCAAAATTTCTTCATAGCTACTGAAGTCTCTTATAGCTAATGCCCTTCGAAGACTTGGTTTTAAGCCACTGAAAAATTGATCAACTTTACTTTCAGGTTGGATGATAAAGCCAGATGCATACCTTGAAAGTCTTGTAAAATTCGCTTCATATATACCAACAGATTCATCATCCTTCTGCTTAAGCTCAAGAAACTACTTTTCCATCTTTGTTATAAGAATACGAGGGAAGTACTTACTGAAAAACAAGTTCTTGAACTCGTCCCATTCCATGGACTCAATTTCATCTCTTTGCCTCGTATTCTTGATAAGATTCCACCATTGATCAACATCACCTTCCAAACAATATACTGCTAAGATGACTTTATCATGCTCAAAACATTGTATAACTGAAAATATCTTTCCAGTAGTACTAATCCATTGTTCAGACACTAAGGGATCAGAAGACCCGCTGAATGAAGGTGGACGCTGCCTCGTGAAGGATTCAACAGAATGTTGCTCCTTTCTCTGCCCATTTTGAAATCCAGAATGATTCATAGCTTGTGTAAGTATAGAAATAAGATTGTGCGCTCCATCTCTCATGACATTGGTTTGGTCAGGAGGACAATCTTGGCATGGTCCATTACATTGATCAACACAGTTCCTTCGAGTTCCAGCCATCGTCTAAAACCCAAAAAAAATAGTGTGAGAGGAAAATACCATGCTAGGGAAAACAACATAATAAACGGGGAGTACCTTCAATATCTAACATCTTAGGTTTAATTCTAAGATCGTTAGCACAATTCTAGGACTATAACCTATACGTATACTTAACCTTAGGGACATCTCTAGACATACCTTAGAAATATCTCTAGGTATCTCACTAATGTTTTCGCATCCTAGTTTCCAAAGGTTAACTAAACCTTTCCTCAGATACCAATTATAGATACCTGAAGCTTGATGTACATAGATATTACATTACTTTTGCGGAAATACTTAATACATAACAAAATTAGACACATAAGGACCGTAATAGTTTAGTTTCTTTGGAAACTTGGAACGTAATCTTCTAATCGTGGTGAAAGATCTTCAACATCTCCCATAAATATATTCCACTTTTTGTTTCCTTACTTAAAACCTTTCTTTTAATCCTGGGGGAAAATAAAACATAAAAAGGGTGAGCTCAAATGCTCAGTAAGGGTAAGCATGGATAAAATAAAACATACCATATACATTTTAACTTAAAAACATGAACATAATGTTTAAATATCAAAATCTTGAGCAACGACATAAAACATGGAAGTACATAAGGCATAGATAATAATGGAACATAAATCATGATAAAATAGCATGGGAATAAAACATGTAATTGTGGAATCAATTAAGCACATATAATGATTTCCATAGTAGCCAAAGCATTGCTGCCAAGACCATCTTAGTGGACAAAGTCCCTTTCTGAATCGAGTTCACTCCTCATTCCAGTCCTTTAATACTGAACCGGATTAACTTTCCATTCCAACCATTTTATCTCATGAGATATAAATCTTTACCCAATGCATTGGAGGGAGATATAGGTCCCACCCATCTCATAATGAAATCATTCTTACTTGTGCCACAAAATAAACATACATCATTCATAATAACCCAAAAAATAAATTGGGTTTCATAAACATCATCCCATCATCACATAATCCATATAAAATAAATCGATATCATTTCATAATAAGAAAAGTGAAACCATGTAAATCATAGATACTTTATACTTGAAACATATACATATGAAATAATGTCATCTTAGATGGAAAATGGTTTTGATAAAACACTTGAAATGAATTCTTGAGGAAAATATCCTTTCTTCTTCAAAACCAATTTCTTTTCACAAAATGTCATGAAATTTTAAAAGAAAAAGATTTTGTTTAAAATATTCAGGAAATATTTTTGGAGGAAGATTCATGAAAATAAGGCTTAATAAAACCGTAAAAATCCTTTCATGCCGTATACGTTAAAAAAACATTCTTCTCGTACTTTTGCCGGAAAAGTAAAAAAGTACCTTGTAGGGTAAATAAAAGAAAGGTTCCTTCCATACCATGGGGTAAAAGTCAAAATGGGTAAAAATTAATTTAAACATAAATGAATACACTTTTATAAAACATGGACATGGATGATAGCAATAACCCCACTAAATACTTACGAATAAGCAATCTCGGATAAAAATGAGATTTGCAAAATTATCCCTTACCTTGGTCCGATATGCTTCGTACGTATCCGAACCTCCTATATAATGATTTAAATAATGTCATTGACTTATTACAGAATCATATTAATTGTTATGATATCATATATGGTTCACTTATGACTTTATATTACCCGTTCTTTTGTAAATTCTATGTTAAAGAGCGTTTTGGGTAAAATCGTTTCATTTGTCATCCGTGTTTTGAATTGTAATTATTCATATGATTACTTAGATCATGATTACTTAATTATAGAATATAAAACATGATTTATATATAATATATATTCAGAATATACATATATATAATAGATTGATAAATGGAAAGAAATACACCGTTCATGGAGACGGTAGGCCGTACGTACGCATGAACGATGTTTTCGTTTCCTTATTAAATTGAATGGAATTAAGTGGATGACATACATACATATATATATATATATATATATATAAATATACATAAATCCAGTATCATTATTATGTTATATATTTCATGATTACTTATTATATATACTTTATAATCATTCATGAATGATTAATCATTGAGAATGAATCTCATCGCGTCGTGGAGACGGTAGTCCGTACGTACGCACGAGCGATGATATCGTTCCCATAATTATTGAATTGAATTGGATTGGATGATACAATATATCAGAATCAGTGTGATGTTATAATAACTATGTATAGTTATTCTTTACACCATTATACCCATCCAAGTAAGGTGGTGTTAGAAAAACAGATTACACCACGGCGTGGAGACGGTATTCCGTACGTACACACGCGCGGTGATTTCGTTTTCCGTAGGATGGATAGATGGTGAAATAGGGTTGTTTCATACTTATAATAAAATATAAGTATATTAGTGATACTGATTTTATAACTCCATAATGAAAAAACTAAAGAAGAAGAAGTGGAAGAATAAATAAAGTTGAAAGAATCGGTAATGGACATTACCTCTTCTTTGAAGCGCCTCTTTGAGACCTCCTCTTAGGGTAGTAAAATTGGTATTTGAAGAAGACCAGGACTTCTAGGATGTTTCTAGGGAATCGGATAAGAGAATTTGGCAGGGGTTGGCCGAGCTGCAATACTCAAAATGGTGTGAGGAAGAGAGGGAGGAGGTGCCCTTTTATAAGGGAGGAGAGGGGCACCTTAGGAAAAACTAAAAATATTATTTTATTATAAAGTCATATTCGGTTTTTAATAGCTCCAAATTGAGTTATTTAGAATATAAGGTGGGGATGGGTCTAAATCCTCTCATCCAATAGAATTTAGACAAGTTTAGGTTTCTATTTTAACCTTATCATTTAGATTTAACTTTAAGTTAAATAATTTTTCTTTTACCCTGTCTTCTTGTTTTCTTACACTATAAGGTTAATAAACTTACTATAACAATCCAAAAGAACCCCAAGTTGTTTATTATTAATATATATAACCTTATCTAAGTAATTTGTCCTAACCTTAGATTTTTAGGAATAAAATAACAATTAATAATATAATATTTGTTTTAAAAACTATTTGATGTCAATTTTGACACTATTTGGTAATTGATTTTTGTGAAAATCATAACAGAATGATTAGTTCTAAAAAAGTTAATTAAATAAATACTAACATGTCATATTAACCTATAAAATTATTTGAATTCATAAAAAGTCTCAAATTACATTTATTTGGGTATTTATAACATCAATTATATCAATATTTCATTAATAAGATAATTACTGCATCATTATTGTGTCATAAATAAATTAAATTATTTTAAGTCTAAAAATTACAAATAAAATACCATTATGTAGGAAATCTTTTTATCTTTCTAATTAATATTTATAGTCGAATTTATCTTATGTATAACCCTATATTAAAAATTATTTATTTATTAAACTTTGATTTTAACTATTTTAACCCTTTTTTAAATAAATTAATAATAAATGTCCTAATCTAATCCAAGTAGGCCTAAATGGTCATATTTTATTCCTAAGGTTGTTTTTAGTCTAATTACACTTATCCAATAGAATTAGGACATGTGTTAGGGTAATAATAATAACACTTTTACCCTTAATTACCCTATTTACTTTTAACCGTGGTAAAAAAAAGTAAAAAGTTACTATTCACAAAAAATTATTTTCATCTCATTGAACCAAATTTTAGTCCTTTATATTAACTGTGTCTCTCGTATTTTCAAAATTCCACTCACAGAAGCGGTAAAATTAAGTTTTATGTGAATTTGGAAATTCTCCTAGGAGGTGGATAAAAGACGGTGAAAAGTTCAATAAAATTTTTATATATCTAAAATTATTATAAAATGAATCCAATGAATTAAATTGAACTTATATAGGTATTATGTATCAATTTTGACCTAAAATAAATTTAAATAAAATAAATAATTATAAAAAGTCGGTTTTTGAATAGTAACCCAGTGTTTTCACTATTCACCAAAAATTGAAAGTTTTCAGAAAAATACCAAAAATTCACCCTAGGCTAATTTCGATATTCCAAATCCAAAAATGAAGTTCATTTCAAAAGATAAAATTTATAAAATTTCAAAAAGCGGGTATTACTATTCATAACGGCTAGTTTATATAACATATCGTTGTTTAGCAAAACTTGGTATTGCGTACAACACACCCTATCATGGAAGGTCGCGATTGCGTGTAATGCAAGCCAAGTCAGGTATGCGTGTTGTGCAAGATAATTTTGGTGTATCATACAACACAAGACATTAATTAAATTAAAAAGAATATTTTTCATAAAATCTCGGGGTGTTACAGCGTCCATAGTCATCAAGTATAAAGTTGAATCCTAGGCCACACCCTAGGTATTCCATATAGGCATAATCGTTGAATCATATGAAATAACTAAGGCATTCCACATGGAAATAACTGTCAAATCCCAAGTAATATACCAATAATTCTAGATTCCATAAAGAATAAAGGGTAGTGTTTCCCACCCATAATATCTTACTCAATCATCACCACACTATCCACCTAAGGCTCACACCATAAACCTTCAGGTTTTAAGGTGACACCTGAAGTCAATGACACATACTATCCTACACTAACCCTTACTAGGGTTAACATATCATTAGGACATACATTGAGGTCCCCTAGGTCTCATAGTAACACAGAAACCCTAAATTGTCTATTCTATATCGTTCTCATCTCCTAGGCTAAGATCATCAATCATAGGGTGTAACATCCCTCATCATCATCATGATTAGATTTTTTCCTCACTGTCTCATAAGGTAATACATAATGGAACCACTCTAGAAAGATTTAATAATCCCCATATCTTATCCCAATTTATCCTAGGCTAGTCCACTAACCCAACCTACCATTAATCTACACAGGGTCTACCCAACCAAGTGATCACATGCTAGTGGATGAGAAACACTTGTTGGGTTTTGTGAAGCATCTTCAATTTTTTAAAGGTGATTTTCTAGAAGGAACACTATTCTGGAATGAGGTTTCTGATGGTGGCAGTGGAACTTAAATTTTATAGAATTTTGGATGAATCATGTATTTTTGATGATATGTTGAAAGTATTAGAAGGAAGGTTTAGGTATATGGGAATCATACGTGTTCATTGGTTTTTAGTGGTAAATATGAAGGTGTAAAAGTGTATTAGAGGTTTCATCATTTAATAAATAGACAACCATGAATATTATAGGGTTGTGGAATTAGTTTACTTAATGAAGAACTCTATAAATATAATTTTGGAACAACTATCAGTATGGATGGATAAGAGTAGTTGAAATAGTCAGAGAGAGTTAATAGGGTTTTGTGATATCTTGTAGTTTTATTTATTATAGTGATTTCAGTGATCTCCCATTAATGTAGGAATTATGTTCGAATTGTGAAATTACTACATGTGATTCTATTTTTCTTTCCTTCTATAAATAGTGTGTTAATGGATGGTTTTTTGTGGTGATTAGGTTTTATAATTCCTAGTTTTGGAACATGAAGTTAAGGATATGTGAAGATCATTCAAAAGGTTAACATTTGGAAGGATGTTCTTCTTAATTATTATTATGATGGTTATTTTGGTTCAACACCCAAAAAGTGGTATCAAATAGAAGGATTGTTTTTACATACATGGAAGTATAAATAATGTCATCAAATTTAAGAAATGCCTAAATTGACAAGTTTTATGGGAAATAATTTGGATTCTGGAGGATGTGGTTAAAATATCTTCTGATGTATAAAGATCTAGATTATTTGTTATTTGGTGAGTGACTAGAGAAAATGGATAAATTGGAATGGTCATGCTTTGACAGGAAGGATCTGTACTTATTAATAATGTCACTTACATGGAATGTGGATTTCAATATTCAAGAGAATAAAATCACTATGAAAGTTATGAAAGTGTTGGATGACATGTATGAGAAACCAATGAGACTCAAAAAATTATTTATTCATCTTGAGACTATCTGAAGGAATACTAGCAGAAGATCATGTGAATGATTTTAACATGATTTAAGGAAATATTGAATTATTGAAGGTTACCTTCATAGATGATGTTTGTGTGTTACTTATTTTATCTTCACTTATGGAAAGATGGGATCCTATGGTGATAGAAATGGGTAATTCAAGAGTAAAGATATGCCTTGTATTTAATGACATTCAAAATTTGATTCTTAATGAGGAGATAAGGCATAAGGAAGTCAAAGTACCCTTCAAAATTTCTCTTAACACTGGTGGATTGGGAAAATCACCTCAATAGAAGGACTATCAGAAGAATCCATTTTAAGATAAGTCTCAAGGAATAATTTGGAGTACATCATCTTGTTAATGAATTTTTTTTTGGCTTTTTAGAAAGAAGAGACGTATCAAAAAGGACTTCAAAAATTACAAGGGTTATAAAAAAGTATTCAACTTCCTAAATAAAAAAATATGTTAATACAATGAAAAGTGATAACAATTTTTTTAAGTGTGAATATTCTGGAAGAGTCATGGGTTATTGACTCATTTTCATCTTTCCATTCAACTTATGAGTAGGGGTTCATGGTGGAATATGTATCCAAAAGCTTGGGCAGAGTACATATGGAATATTATTAAACTCTAGAGATAGTTAGAAAAGGAAATGTTAACATTCAAATAAAGAATTGATGTGACTTGAAGCTAAAAGATGTTAGACACATTCCAAGTCTTTGAAAGAACTTCATAATAGTTTATTAAACTGATGAAGTGGATTTTGAAACTACTTTTCGAATGGGATTTGTAAAATAACCAATTGATCCATGGTGATTTCTTGTGGGTTAAAGAATTGAACCCTATACTTTATTGGAATCAAAGGTGAAGTTACGATGATTGTAATCATTTCATCAGAAGATTCAGAAGTATGGTACTGTAGATATGGCCACATCAGTGAGAATAATATGAAATTTATATAAAAAAATCTCATACTTAAACTCAATCACATATATTTTAGAATATATGAAAGTTGTTCATTGGGGGAACAAAAGAAGGTGCCCTTAAATTTGGATGTATGAAAGACAAGGAACTTATTAATTTTTATGTTTATGGACCTTACACTATGAATTATAATGGTATATATTTTTTACTTTATGGAATTTATTGATGATTCCACTTGGAATATCTGAGTCTAATTCCTAAAGAATAAATTTATGTTTTTCAAGAATTTATTCAGTGGAAGTATTTGGATGAAATGGAGTATGATTAGAATCTAAAGTGTCTCTGAACAGACAATGGTAGAGAGTACACCATACACAACTTCCAAAACTTTTGTTGGAAGAAGGGTGTTCAACATGAAAAAACACTTATTGGAACTCTATAAAAATATATACTAACTTAAAGAATAAATAGGACTCTACAATAAAAATATCGAAGTTTGAGGATTCATTTTAGAGTGACAAAGGGAATTTAGGAGGAAGTTATAAATATGATGGAGTACTTGGTCAATGGAATTCTAACTTCATCTATAGGACAAGAACTTCCAGAATAATTTTTTGGGTAAAAGATCAGAAGTAAACCATATCAATGTTTTCAGAAGTGTGGAATATGTTCGTGTTGATTTCAAGGAAAGAGATAAGTTAGAGGAAAAATACCAAGTGTGTATTCTAATCATATATTGTGACACTCTGAATATTTAGTTTAAAATAATAATAATCTCAATAACTTTCTTAATATGCAACAATGAGCTTTAAGCGAATTGAGATATCTTATAAAAATATTATTATTTAAATGTGAATGTTATAACATAGACGTTGAATTGGAAGTTATGAATATGAGTAAACATGTTATAAACTATATGTATAATGGTCATACTCAATAAAAATTTATTGATAAATTCTTCGAAAATAAGTATTCAATTTTTAGTGAAATCATTTTATACTTCAAAAATGAATTTTATTCAAAAAATTAATTTATTGCATTTTGTGTGTGAAAATTATAAGTACTTTCATCCATGTTTAGAAATTTTATTTTATAAAATTAACTTAATTTTTAAATATTCATGTTAAAATTATATTAGTGTTAATTTATGATAATTTTATAAAAAGATTGATTTTTTGATGAATGGTGAAAACCACTGATTTTTATTGAAAAATAACTTTTTTAAAAGAATTTACAAAGTTTCATTTTTTTAAATGGTTTTAAAAGTAAAATTAGTTAATTTATATTATGAAAAATAAAATTAAAATTATTAAAATTAATTTTTTGTTTTACTTTTTTTATAAAAACTTTTTATACTTCAGAAACAAATTTCATAAAAAATTGATTTTCATCATGTTTTAAAAGTTTAATTTTAAATTTAATTATTCCACTTCTATGAATTGAATCTTGAAAAATGGATTCAATATTTGGAATTATTAGGTTCAAATTTGATAAATAATACACTTTTATTTTTTGTCATTATGAATAGTAATCTTGGAAAATATTTGTCACCCAGGTAAGGGTAAAATGGGTAAAATAGGTTTAAGGATTTAAAATTTCTCTAAAACTTTCCTTTATCCTATTGGATAGGTGATATTAATCCATTTATATTCCATTCTCAAAACTATGTCTGCTTGGTTCCATGTTTCTTTGATTATGACCTTTATATTATTTTAAGAAAAGAATAAATGAAAAATGTCACTCTCTTGACTTTAATGTATCTAAATTTTTTACATAAGGATAAAAAGAGGATAAAATCGATTATAAATTTTTATTTGAAACATGGATTTATTTTTTTATCATTATATTTTTTTAATTTTTATTTATTGAGTAATTACCTTAAATACTTACGCAACACCAACATAATATTTATTCAATTGACAGAAAAATAAAAAAAATTATTTTAAAATATTACAAGTAATAAAATTTGGATGATTTATTATATTAAATTAATTTTATTTATAAATATAATATAATAGTGATGTTTTAAAAGTTTATATTCAAATTTCAATTCAATATCATTGCCTTTAAAGTTAAACTTTTTGAATAGTCTTGAAAATGACATTAATGGTATCTTTTATTAAATAATATTTTATTAAATGATTTAAAATTCATAAAATATCATATTTGTAAAATTTAATGGTATATGGTTTAATATATGAAACATGGTCCATTTATGGGTCAATTTTATTTTTATGGTAACATTCTTGACCCTTAAAAAGTAGAAAACATTGATATTGTGGTAATTGTCAAAAGGGTTAATGGGGGTTAAAACTAATAGATAAGGGTTAAAAATCTCATAAACTTTTCTAAATATTTTTATGGGATTATTTTGACTTATAATCATTATATATTAAAAATATATCATTTTTGAGCCACTTTATTATAAAAATTAATTTATATTAATTTAATACTTTACGTAATTCCAAGAGTGACTCTCTCCTCACTTATAAAAGGGTGCATCTTCTCTTCTCCTCATAACACCCTTTGAGCCATATATCTCAACAATACCCTACCAAATTATCTTATAAACTTCCCTAGATTATAATTGTGGGATACATTCTTCTTAAAATATCATTCCAATGGTCCTTAAGAAGGGATCTAAAGGAAGTTCACCGATGAAGAGGTAATCATCTTTATTGGATCTTTTAAGTTCATTTCTTCTTCTAATTACTATAAATCTATTGTAATAATTATAAAATAATATAATAAATATAATTATATGGTATTATGATTATTTTAAACCCATTTTTTGTCTCTTTTACATCCTATGGATAGAAAAAACATCACTCTTGCGTACGTATGGGTAACTATCTCCATATAGCGATGTAATTTGTTTTCATCCCCACTTAACTTGGATGGTTATAAATATTTAGCTAATTAATATATATAATATTTATGATAAAATTGATCTTTTTAAATTATATTATCATATCTACCTTCTTACCTTCCAATCCATTGGAAAATGATAACGTCACTTGTTCGTACGTGTGGGCTACCACCTCCATGAAGCGATGCGATTTCTTTTTCATTTATGCTTTGCATGAATATCAATAAGGATATATTTAGTTAATATATATGATATATATTATATAATAATTATTTTATAAAGTTTGATTATTATTTACCTTCCTTTTGTTTCATCCTTCAAAAATTCAAAACAACGCTCAGGAGTACGTATGGTCTACCGTCTTTATGAACGATGTAATTAATTTTATTTATTTAAATTTTATGGATTAATATATATATAATAAATATATATGATATTTATACCATGATTAATATTCTAGATATTATGTAACCATGATTAAGTTATAAAGACCAGGACTTCTGAACTGAAACATGTGTGAAAAATGAAGCAACTATCACCTGAAACAACATATTTAATAAATAATTGTTAATACAAAAATGATAAAATATTATAAGTAAATAAAATATGGTATGATATATATAATTATGGTTCTATAATACATGTATAATAAATCTATATTTATTATATAGGAATTTTGAACACATATGAAGAAAGACTAAACTTGAGGTAAGGGATTTTTCTCTCACTTTTATTTCTATGAGATACATGTCATATTCACCACTTATTTATTTTATGTGGTGTATATAATATCAATGACTTTATTTTATTATTATTATCATGAAAATTGTAGGGATATACACATCCTTATAATTTTCTCTCTTTCATGAGGTTTTTATTTGAAAGTTTCCAAAATGGTAAGGGACTTACCTCTCAATCACATTTTATTCTGGATTGTTTATGTTTAAATTTACATTGAGTAAATTATATGATACATATCTAATAAATCCATTTAATTTTTATTCTTCATCATTTATTCCTGGAGAATACATTTTTTCATTTCATTTTTCTCACTTTAATTACTCTAGATACCGAAAGAGTGTTTTTAAGGAAAATAGACTATGTTTTATTATTCAATCAAAAATATTTTTCTTACATGTCCAAGTTTTCTTTAAAATATTTTCAAGAATTTTTTACTATTATCATATGAAATTTTAAATTAATTTTTACCCATGTTTTAAGTAACATCCCATAATATGCACTTCTGGTTCTGGTACTAAAGACATAAACTTTACAAATGTGACTCAATTTTCTCCATCTAAACTTACAACATCAAAAGGAAATATTAGATCACTTACATACCCAAGGACCTTTTAGGTTTAGATTTTTTGAGAATTAGTAAAAAAGATTACATATCATATAAAAATAACCAACCAGACCATAAAAAATATATATTATCTCCTAAAATTACATCATATATATCACTCTTATTAGACATATCCTACTTAAAACCTTTATTCATAACCTAAGGAAATAAAAACTTAAGAAAGGGTGAGATTGGATGACCAGTAATGGTAACTATAAGAGATGTCAAATATTACATAAACATAACATGATTATAAGGATATAATAACATAAACATAAAAATTGAAAATTATACCCTTCATATCAAAATCATAATCTTGAGTCATGGAATAAATCTTGGTAGTTCATAAGGCATAATTCATATGGGAACATGAGCCATGAAAAAATATAAATGGCACAAAACATGTAATTTTTGAAAATACATAAGCATAGAAAATCAATTCCTTAGTAGTTAAGGATCTTTTCAAGACTATCATAGTGGAATGGGCTTACTCCCCAAATCATTTTAGTAGTCAATTTTCACTCTCAAGGCTATCATGGTGGAAAAATTCCCTTATTGAACTGATTTCATTCCCCATTCCAATCCTTTCTATCTCATGAGGTATAAATCATTACCCAATGCATTGGAGGGAGATATAGGTCTCACCCATCACATAATGAAAACTATACATATGTGTTTCATAAGATCATAACTCATTCATCATAAACATAAATTATACATAGAAAGAATAAGGATGATATCCTTGAATAAAAGTCTCAGTATATCATATTTAACATCAAATGATTTTATCTTAAATAGAAAATAGTGTTGAAAGATGATTTGAAATAATTATCGAGGAAAACATCCTTTTCAATTTGAAAAATATTTTTTTAAATCATAAAACAGTTAGAAAACATTTTTCATTTAATATAACATTAAAAAATTATATAAGTAATATTTTAAAATCATTTTAAACATATTTGTGATCCATTTCCTTGAAAATTCATAAAATATCATTTTAAATGCTTTTTAAAACATTTTTAGAAAACATTATTTTAAAAGAACATAGATTTCCAATAGAATGGAGAATAAAATTATGTGAAACTTATAATATCATGAAAATAATGATATTAATTATGAAACATGTCAAAGGTTAGTATATAAACTTCATAAAATAATAAAGGCGAATAATATAACATGTGTCTCAAAGAAGGAGAATTGAGACAAAATTCCCTTACCGATTTGTTAACTTTTGAACCGTAAAACCCATGAAAGAGATATCATAAAATGGATATGTAAATACACATAAATTTAATTATAATTATTATATATTACATTCATTGGAAGTACATACACCAAAAAAATGAAAAAAAATTATGAATATCCCATAAGTATCATTTAAATAAAAAAGAGACTAGAAACCCCCTTACAATTATCATATAATTGAAGTGAGCATTAATAAATCAAATAGATTATGTATATCCGCTGAAAATATACATAAAACAAGTTAAAATACAACATAATACAATAAAAATTAATTTTACACATAATAATATAATGATATAATCAATGAAATAGTATTTTAACCGAATAAATGGAAATTGAGTTAAAAATTCTCTTACCTCAAGTCTTGACTTTCTTTGTTCACATTTAAACCTCCTATATAATAAATATTGATTTATTATACATTTATTCCATAACCATATACTTACCATACCATTTATGAGTTATTTATAACATCTTATCATCCATTTATTAATATTTTGTTATTAAAATTATTATTCTGGGTGATAACTGTTTTGTTTTCCAATCTTACTTTCGTTTGGTAGTCTTGGTCCTTATAATTTGATCTTTGTTCCCATTATTTCAAGAATTTTAATCATGGTATAAAAATAATATATAATAATTATATACATATTTATATTCATTCATATAAATTATAAATATAAAATGAATTACAATGTTCATAGAGATGGTAGGTCGTACATACGCATAAATGTTGTTTTCATTTTTTTGATTGATGGAATGAGAGAAAGTTAAATAATAATTCATATTTTACAAAATCATTATTATATATATATATATATTCATTAAAACTATCATAAAACCCATATATAAAATATAGCGATTAAAAATGAATTGTATCACTATGTGGAGGCAGTAAGTCATACGTACGCACGAGTGATACTTTCACTTCTTATTTGATGGGAAAGAGGGTGTGTATGATGTTGTTTTCATAATCATAATAACTTTTCATAATATTTAAATAAATTAAGTTATTATTTTATGATAAAAATCATATATTTATAGGATTTAAGGAAGAGTATAAAAATAAATTGACCAGTTAGAGTGATTACCTCTTCTTCGAAACGTCTCCTTTAGATCACCTTTAAATGGCTCTAGTTTTGGTCTTTTGAGAAGAAAAGTACCTCTATAATGTGTATAGAGAAATTTTGAATAGATTTTTTCATATTTTTATTGATCTAATAATCTCAATGTGATGTGAAGAATTGATGGGGAGGTCCCCTTTATAATTAAGGTGAGGGGAACTTTTGGAATTTTAAAAAATAATAATTTATAATAAATTCAATATACATCCAAATACCTTCAAAAGGACATGGATTTGAATATAATATGAGATAATTTTTTAATCTCATCAACCAATATATTTTAGACAAGTTTTGGTATTATTTTAAACCTTATCATTTTGATTAACCCTCAGTTAACCCATTTTACTTTTAACTATGGTAACAAATTCTTTAATATTAAAACATTGTAATTTTTACTTATGTTGTGTAAATTGTCCATAAATATTCAATTTATGAAATTTTATAACTTATAATTATCAATTTTTTATTTTTTAAATATTTTTATGAATTTTAAATAATTAAACAGAATATTATTTTCATAAAATATCATTAGTGTCAATTTTGACACTATTCATTACATTGACTTTAAGAAACTATAAAAAAGTATATAACTTCAAAAAAAATAATTTAATACACCCCTAATATTTCATAGTCATCTATAAAATTCAAGGGTAACCTTAATTAATTAAAATTATATTTATTTTAATATTTTTAATATCATTTATTTTATTTTTCCATTAGTTGAATTATTACTACATCATCGTTATGAAATTATTTAAGGTAATTATTTAATTTATAAAAATTATAAATAAATTACCACGATGTATATGTATATTTTATATTTAAAAATAATATTTATAGTCCAAAATATATTCTATTTAACCCTATATTATAAATATTATACTTATTAAAAATAAGAGTGTGACATGTTTGGATTTTCATTAAATTAAATACAATAAAGGTAATAATCATATTCAAGTGGTTCCCAATGGTCATTATTTTTACCTTTTGATGATTATAGTCTATATATACTCAACCAATAATATTTATTTAAGTTTTTTGGTCTTTTAATGATTCTTATCATTTGAATTAAAATTATTTTATAGATTTTTCATCTACTTGCACAGGCACTACATCAATGTTGCATAATCATTATAGGTAATTATTTCACATATAGAAATTAAAAATAAATTAATATAATAAAAATAAATAAATCAAAATCAATATAATCCTCTATATTCATCTATAACCTAATTTTGTTCCTATGTGAACACATAACATATATTTAAGACAAAGAAAATGACATTTTGTGAGTTTATTTGGTTTAAGTAAAAGTGTCATTTAAACAACTAAATTTATATCCTTGGGTGTTAAGGGTATAATTATATTCATCCTTTAAAATTTGGGTAAGTGTTAGGGTCATTTTACAGTCCTTATTATTTTATTTTTAACCTAAATTACTCAATTTACCCTTTACCATGCCAACACAATTTACCAAGGTTACTATTAATATTGACTGAAAATAAAAGGAATTCATTTAAAAAATTGGAACTTATTAATACAAATATGGCATCTATTTTTCAAAATTTAAATCATAAAAGTTGTAGAATTTCATTTAAAATAAAACTGGTAAAACGCAACCAAAACAGTTTTCAGAAAAATGTCCTTTTAAAAATATAAAATATGTTTAAAAAACCATAATTGAAATATTATAAATCAATTTTAACTTATAAAAATTTAAAAATAATTAAAAATATAAATTTTCTATGTAAATACATGAAAATTATAATAAATAGCAGTATTTTAACTATTTATTGAAAAATTGAACTTTTTATAAAATTATAAAAAAATTACCATAGGAAAATTTTGATATTTTGAATTCAAAAATTAATTTCAATTTATCTAATAAATTTTCTAAAGTATCCATACATTAATTATATTATAATTATTTTTACATAAAAAGAAATAAAAATCATTTTTGTAAAAAATATATTTTTGATGAATAAAATGACTTTACTAAAAATCTAGTACTTATTTAAAAATAATTAATTAATACATTATCAATCAGTATGACTATTATATATTCCATAAATCCATAAGTACTATTCATTCCTTCCAATTTATCATCTTGTTTATAATTGTCACATAATAATATTTTGTTGTTCATTTAAGCTCGGTGTTGTGTATCTTGTACACTATCAAACATAGTCTTTCCTTTCTAAATATTGGGATATTACATTTTACTTTTTTATAAAAAGGTTTCAAATGAATCTTCTTTTCATTTTTTGAATTTGTTACTTTTTAATATTTACCAAAAATGTGAAAGGAATCTTTTTTTTAACATACACGACATGAATGGAATTTCCTACTGACATGACCACTCAATGATTTGAAGCTTTATTTACAAGTTTACAAGGTTCTATTAAAAGAAAATATTTTCCATGATATTTTTGAAATATTTTAAAAATGTTATTTGAAAATGAAAATAGTATTTTTTTCAAGAAATATTCCAGTAATCTCTTAAATACATTTTTCATCTACTATAATATCCTTTGATATTACTTATGCTTTGCTGGGGATATGATCCAATGATATCATCTTCATTCTTTCTATATATGTTTTATGATGATGAAATATTGATATTACACATTCTTTAATCTTGATTCAATATGGAAAATTGTTTAATTATAATGGATTTTTAGAATTAATTGTATTGATCATTCAAAATATGAGGAATGCATTGGATGTGAAACTAATGGGTAGGTTCTGATTATAGATATCCCTTTAATGCATTGATATGCCTAATGAGATAAAAAGGTTGGCATGATGTATAGGTTGAGGCTGTAAGTTCATGTCATAATAGTTGGGTCTTTGGTGTATGTTATCCCATATAATGATAATTTCTTAGTTGAGAGGCCTTTATAGAATGATAATGTCTTGGTTAAGAGGCCTTGATGGTAAGATTTATGATTTCCTAGTTGAGATACCATGATCATGAATGTACATAATTATGAATTTAATTTTTTAAGAATTCAGTTTTCATTTTCAATGTTTTCACTATATTTATATTATCCATGTATGCTCATTGAACTCAATTTATTGATTAAATGGAATTTATTTTGGTTATCCAATATTCCATATTAATTATTCCTTATTTACTCATGATAGATTCCATTTTAAGTAACCCTTACTAAGCATATGATCTCACCCTTTATTTGGTTTCCTCTTCCCATGATATTAAGAAGGATATTATGAATGATATCAAGTATACAAGAACATTTATTATGTCATGTTTTAATATTTCCAATATAATATGGAAATAATGTATGTATCTATTTTACCAAGACTACTAAACTATTCGGTCCTTTGAGATGAGATCGCTTGTATATAGGGCCAATGTAAAAATGTAACTACAAGATCTAATCTACTAGGGTCAGGATCTTTACAGTTGGTATCAAATAAAGTTTATTAGAAACCTTGGTAACTATATTTTAAATGAACAAATCTAATATGAGAATTATGATAATCACTTATAGTGATTGGTAACTTCTACTATATATAAAATTTTAATTTTTGCCTCAATATTCATGATGATTATGATCTAACTCGGTGTTTTCCATTGTTTAGTGATGACGCCTAATGGAATAAGGGGAATCAACACTCGTAGTCAATATAGGGATTTACCTACTGATAAAACCAATATAGTTGGTGTTGTAACTGAGAAAATCATGGTCATATTAGAGAAGTTGAATCATGTTATGATGAATAAAATTTCATGTATATAGCAACTTATTGTTCCACAATATGATTCACCTATGTTGGATCGTGTCATGTGATAGGGGACTCTATCTTTTAATGGAACTAATAATCCATTGATAGTTGAACAATGGATTAATTCCCTCAGAAAAATATTCATAACTTTAGGAATTAATGAGAGTGAAAAGGTTATTCTATAAGTTTATTGTTTGCAAGGATATGTCGATCAATGTTGTTCATTGATCCAGAATACTAAAGAGGATGATTAAATATAAATCATGGAATAGAGAACTTTTAAAGTTATATTCTTCGAGAAATAATTTCCTCATAAGAAACAAAATTATATAGAAAGTAAATTTCTCAATCTAAGATAGAAGGAAGAGTAAAATGTTGTTGATTATGAGGAAAAAATTAAAATATTATCAAGACATTCTAAGGACTAAGTAATAAATCCAAAAAGTAGTTTTAACCATTTCTTTTATGGGATTAATCCAAGCCTCTAAAGGGATCTAGTATCTCAAACTTTTACATCATATGATGATATGGTATCAAGTGTCATTAGAATGGAGAATTAATTATATAATTCATATATTTTCAAATTAAATCAAGATAAGGAGAGGATAAATAAGATATAAGAAAAAAAGAAATAATGTGATGGAAAATAAGGGAAGAATGTAAATCCCCATAAGTGATAATTGTTGAAAGAAACACCCTGATGCTTACTTAATGGGAACGTGAGTTTGTTTCAAGTGTGGAGAAAGGGGTCATAAGGCTCTTGAATTCAAGGAAAATAAAGAAACTCATGTTATTCAATGATTCAATTGTAAATAGATGGGGAATTATTAAAACTAGTTTCCCAATCATCAATGGAACTTACCACAAAAGAATCCAAGTGGAGAAAGTCAAGCTTATGAAATTACTACAACTGAAATTTAATTCCCTTAAGTTGTAATAATAGGTATTGTAAAAACATAATTTATTTAATTAATATATATTTACTCCTTTCATGGATATAAAGTCACCCCTTATCACTCTAAGGAAGGAATATTCAATCAAGAGACCTAATAGGAATCTGGTTATTGAGCAGTTTCTATTAAGATGAACAATTATGCACTAGTTTCAAACATGGTTGTTATAATTATGTTTGGATTTAAAATAATCCTGATTTTTGGGGTTTATTTAGTTTCGAGAATTTTTTAATTAGTATATGATGAATAAAAAAATATAGGAAAAGGATATTTAAATAAAAATATTATTCTTTTACCTTCATTTCTAATAAATTGGTGATCTTTTCACCCCTTTCTAATTTATGGATTTGTGGTCATTAACTTTCTCATGACCATGTTCTATACCACTATCTATCAGTCCTTGGATGTAATTATTATTTTATAAGTCTATATTTTAACTTCCCACTAATTTTCTCCTTATCTGGGAACTTGAATACATGGTATTTTAAGCAACCTTTATGTTTCCCACTTTCCCTTTTCAAAATAAGTTTTAATATCCCTATATATGAAGTGGGTTTTCAATAAAGGTTAAACCTTTGATGACTGAGATAAAATTTTGAGGGATAAATTTATTTAAGGGGGGTATAATGTATCACCCTAAAAATTTAGTTTAAAATAATAATAAGTTTGATATCTTTCTTAACACACAACACTGAGCTTTAAGTGAGTTGAAATATATTATAAAAATATTATTATTTAAATGTGACTATTATAACACAATCATTGAATTAGAGGGTATGTATATGAGTAATCTCAATATTAAATATATGTATAATTGATCTACTCAATATAAATTTATTGATAAATTCAAAGTCAATAAGTACTCAATTTTTAGTGAAATCATTTTATGCTTTAAAAATACATTTTCTTCATAAATGATTTTATTTCATTTTGTATCTGGTAATTATAATTAATTTATAAAACTTTTAGAAATTTTATTTTAAAAAATGAACTTTATTTTTGAAATATTTATATAAAAATTATCTTATAGTGATTTTTTTGATAATTTTCCAAAAAGATTGATTTTTCGATGAATGAGGAAAAATACTGATTTTTATTGAATACTATCTTTTCATTTAAAGCATTTAAAAAGTTAAATTTTAGTTTAAAATGATTTTAAAAGTAAATTTAGTAAATTAATATTATTAATAATACAATTAAGGTCATTTTAATAAATTTTATGTTGACTTTTGGAATAAAATTTTTTTATACTTTAGAAAAAACAATTCATGGAAAACTGCTTTTCATCGGGTTTTGTGGGTTTAATTTTAAATTAAATTTATCTAATTCTATGAATTGAATCTTGAAAAATGGATTCCTTATTTGGAGTCATGAGGTTAAAATTTGGTAAATATTCTTATTTTATTTTTTCATTATGAATATTAACTTTGGTAAATATTTATCACCATGGTATGGGTAAAATAGGTAAAATAGGGTTAAAACTTTGGGTTAAGGCTTTAATTTTTTTCTACAATTTTCCTTTATACAATTGTATGGGTAGAGTATGGAAATTTACATCCAATTTTTCAATATAAGGCCACTTTATTTAATTTTTATTTGATTATGACCTATATATTATTTTAAGAAAAGAATAAATTAAAAAATATCACTCTCTTGACTTTAATGTCTCTAAAATTTTTACATACGGGTTAAAAGAGAATAAGTTTGGTTGTAAATATTTATTTGAAATATGAATTAATTTTTTTCATGGTAATTTATTTTTAATTTTTATTTATTTAATAATTACCTTAAATTCTTACACACCATCGACACAATATTTTTTTAATTAATAGAAAATAAAATAAATAATTTTAAAAATATTTAAAGTAATAAAATTTGGATGATTTATTGAGTTCGAAGAATTTTATAGATAAAAATAATATAATAGTGATGTTTTAAAATTTTATATTCAAATTAAATTTCAATATTTTTTCCATTAAAGTCAAACTTTGTGAATAGTCCTGAAAATGACTTTAATGCCATCTTTTATTAAATAATATTTTATTCAATGATTTAAAATTCATAAAAATACCATCTTTATCCAAGTTAATGGTATATGGTTTAAAATATCAATCATGGTCTATTTATTGGTCACTTATTTTTTATGGTAATATTCTAAGCCCTTTAATGGTAGAAGACATTAGTATTACGGTAATTGACAGAAGGGTTAATGAGGGGTTAAAACTAAGAGATAAAGATTAAATCATCCATTAATATTTTATAAATATTATTTGATTAGTATATTTAGACTTATCCTCATAATATATTCAAAATACATCATTTTTTATCCACTTTATTATAAAAAATAATTTATATCAATTTAATACTTTAAGTAATTCCAAGAGTGACCCTATCCTCACTTATAAAAGGATACCTATTCTCCTATCTTCCTCACATGCTTTGATCCATATATTTTAACCATAAACTGACTAATTATCTTTAAAAATTACCTATACATGAATTATAAGTTATATTATTTTTAAAATTTCATTCCAATGGACCTTAAGAAGGGATTTAAAGGAATTCTACTGAATAAGAGGTAATCATATTTACCAACTCTTTCAAGTTTATTTATTATTATAATTCCTCTTAATAATTGTACTCACTCTCAAATAATAACTAAAGTATCATAGATATTCTTAGATTTTACTATTATTATGGTAAGACCATTTTCCATCTCTTTTTTATCCCATTGAAAGTGAAAACATTGCTCGTGTGTATGTACGAATTGTTGTATCCGTAGTTCATTTTTCATCAACACTTTATTTATATGGTTATAAAGATTTAAATTATGAATATATATGATATTTATGACATAATTATCCATATATAGTTATAATATCATATCTACTTTCTTACCTTCTAATCCATTCGCAAATGATAACGTCTCTCATACGTACATGTGGACAACCACCTCTATGAAGTGATGTGATATGTTTTTCATTTTTTATTTACATGGATGTTAATAATGATATGTTTGATGAATATATATGATATATATTATATAATAATTATTATTTAAAGGTGAATTATTATTTTACTTTCTTTCATTCCATCCGTTAAAAAGTGAAAACAATATTTATGTGTATGTACAACCTACCATCTCCATGAACAATGTAATTCATTTTATGTATATACATTTTATGTATGAATATAAATATATATTTATATAAAAAATATATATTATATTTATATAATAATTAAAATTTTGAATATGATGGAACTATGATAAAAGTATAAATACCAGGACTACCGAACCGAAACATGTATGAAAAATGAGGCAGTTATCACTCGAAACAACAGTTTTAATAAATAATTATTAATAAATGGGTGATAAAATGTTATAAGTAATCATATATGGTATTATATATAAGTATATATCTAGAATAAATTTTTAATAAATGTATATTTATTATACAGGAATTTTGAACGCGTATGAAGAAAGAGGAGACTTGAGATAAGGGATTTTCGTCTCACTTTTATTTCTATGAGACACATGCCATATAAACCATTTGTTTATTTTATGTGTTGTATATAATACACATGAATGTATTTTATATCTAGTATCATGAAAATTGTTGGTATATAAATATCTATCTAAGTTTCTCTATTTCATAAGGTTTTGATTCAAAAGTTACTAAAGTGGTAAGATATTTACATCTTAATCCCATTTTGTTCGAGATTATTTTTGCTTGAATTTTCATTGAGAAAATTATATGATACTTATCTGATAAATATATTTTATTTTTATCATCCACTAATTATTTATAGATAATACATTTTCCCTTCAATTTTCCTTACTTTAAGTACTCAATGTACTGAAAGATTTTTTTTATGGAAAACAAATATATTTTTCTATTAGGTTAGTAATATTTTTCTTCTATGTCCATGTTTTCTTTAAAATGTTTTAAAAAATATTTTAAAATTATCTTATGAAATTTAAAAGTAATTTTTTTCCATGGTTAACTTTTTTATAAAAATGTTTCAAATTAATCTTCTTCCCATTTTCTGAATGAGTTACTTTTGAATTTTTACTAAAAATGTGAAAGGACTATTTGTTTTTAACATACATGGAATGAATGGAATTACACATTTTCATGAACACTAAATACTTTGAAGCTTGATTTATAATATTCCTAGGTTCTTTTCAAAGAATTTTTTTTCATAATATTTTGGAAATATTTTAAAAATGTGATTTCAAAATGAAAATGGAATTTTCATCAAGAAATATTCTAGTAATATTTTAAATATATTTTTCATCCATGATAACATAATTTTATGTAAATTATTATTTAATAGATATATGATCCAATTATACCATCATTATTATTTTTCTATATGGTTTATGATGATGAAATATTGATATTACATATTCTTGTTTCAATACAGACATTTTTGACTTATAAGGCATTTTGAGAATGAATTGTATTGATCATTAAAAATATAAGTAATTCCTTGTAAATTCAAGTAACAGGTGGGGTTTGGTTATAGATATCCCCCCTGATGTATTGATAGGTCTCATGAGACAAAATAGGTTTCCATGATGTATGGGTTGAGGCTAAAAGATCATGTCATAATAGTTGGGTATTTGGTGTATTCCATCACATAAAATGATAATGTCTTGGTTAAGAGGACTCGATGGAATGATAATGTCTTGGTTAAGAGTCCTTTATAAAATTATAATTTCTTGGTTGAGATTTCTTTATGTTAAGATTCATGATTTTCTAGTTAAGAGGCCTTGATCATGAATGTTCAGAATTATGAATTTACTTTATTAAGAATTTAGTTTTCATTATCCATATGTTTTATATTTTGATATTAGACATAGATTATCATTTAACTAAAGTTATTTATTAAACATAATGTGTTTTGATTATCCACTCTACCATTTTAATTATTCCCTATTTACTCATGATAGCTTTCGTTATATATAACCCTCAATAAGCATTTGAGCTCACTCTTTATTTAATTTCTTTTCCCCAATATATTAAGAAGGAAATTATGAATGATATAAAGGATGAAATAATGTTTCTTATGATATGTTTTTATATTTACAATATAATATTGGAATCATTTATGTGTCTAGTTTACCAATACTACTAAACTATTTGGTCCTTTTGGATGTGATCGCTTATATCTAGTTCCAATGTAATAAATTAACCACCAGATTTTGGATACTGGGTTTGGTATTTTTACTGATATATTGATGATAAATTTTGATATCATTTGAGTAATAATTAGAAGAATCAATTCATCTAGAGAGGTGATATTTTCTTTAATGAGAAACTTATGTTTAAAGATCAAAACTTGGCAGATAAAGTTAATGAGGAAAAATAAAATATTGAAGTTCAAGTTGATTGGAATGAGATTACCATAAGGAACTCAAAAGAAATACCAAAATTTTCCAAAGGTTTTAGAACTCAAGATAGATTACCATAAGAAATAGTTCTGGAAGGAATATTGAAACCAATTTTTGAAGAACAACCAATTCAGTTGAGAAGATCAACTATAATCAGGAAACTAGTTTAGAGGTTTGGTGTTAATATGATTTTTTCCTTTTAATGAATATTGGTGAACCATAAATTTTATAAAAAATTATCTACCCCCAGTTAATCAAAGCAATTTTTTTTTTCCATGAAGGAAAAAATTAATTCCTTAAATCTCAATATAACATTGGATCTGGATAAAATTTTGGAAGGAAAGTGAGCTCTATAGAGAAAATGATTTTTTTCAATTAAAGAAATGAGATGATAGAAGTAGGAGGTACAAATAATAGTTTGTCTAAAAAGGTTTACAAAAAATGAAGGAATTTATTTTTTATATATTTTCTTATAATTCATCAAGCACACTATTATCTAGACAGTCATGATCATTGTTTCCTTAGATAATTTTCACTCAGAGTATATGGATGTCAAGACAGTCTTTCTTCATGGTGATTTAAAATAAGAGATATACATGGTTAATACCAAGGGTTATGAAGATTATAATAATTAGAAACTATATTTTATTTTGAAGAGAATTATTTATGGCTTTAAGTAATCCCCTTTATACTGGAATTAAAAGTTTAATACTTTCATGTTTGAAGAAAATTTCACTTAGTTTAATTCTGATTATTGTTGTTATAAAAAACAATATAATGATTGAATATTCATTATACTTATATTTTATGTGGGTGATATATTTATTTTGGGAAAATAAATTCAATGGATTGAAAAGTTAAAGATAAATTTTTATGGAGGTTTTGAAATGAAGGATCTTAGACATGCTAAGAAAATATTGGGGATGAAAATTGAGAGGAATAGGAAAGAATGATATTTGGTATTATCCCAAAAGGAATAAATTCTAAAGTTCATTTAAATATTTATAATGGTAAAATGTAAACCCATATCAACTCCCCTTTTAATACACTTAAAAATTTATAAGGGACATGAACCATCTTCAGAAGATAAATTCCAGAACATGATAGAGGTTCCTTATGCTTTACTTGTTAGAAATTTGATGTATGAAATGATCTACACATGTCCTAAAATTTAATTTATAGTGATATTTGTGAGTTAGTTCATGTTAAATCCTATAAAGAGGCATTGATATTCTATGAAATAGATCATATGATGTCTGAAAGCTTCAAAAGATTAAGCTTTATGTTTTAGTGATGATGATATATTGAATAGTTTTGGGAATAATTTTTTTTGAGACATGAATTATTAGAAGAGAATTAAAGGTTTTACGTTCACTTTCATAAGTATAATGATTAATTGGATGTATAAATTATAGCCTTTGGTTACCCTATCAACAAAGGAATAAAAATATTTTTTTATTATGGAATCAAAAAAGAAATCTATCTGGTTTATGTGATTATTGAAGATTGGGAAAGATTTAGGAGGAATGTTTTCTATGATACTAAGAGTGTCATTCACCTTTCCAATAATACTAATTTTTAAACAAGGGAAAAAATCAATTTTAAATTTCATTACATCCAAAATTTACTAGAAGAGTGTTGGAAATTTTTAAGGTTATTGGAAAGAGGGATCCTATGGGCATGCTTACAAAGGTGTTAGTCCAAGAAAGTTCGAGGAAACATTATGCCTTAGTTGGAATCAACTGAATCAAAGAAGATGAATAAAACTTCATGAACCATAATGAGGTGAACTATATTAGATGTGAAAGGGGGCCAGAATCCATGAAATAGTCTTCAAGTGGTAGATTGTCAGGTTTTGTGAAGCCTCTTCTATTTTTTGATAGAAGTTTCTAGAAGTAGATTTTCAAGAATTAACCTTTTTCCATAATGATGTTTCTGATAGAAGTAGAAGACCTTGAATTTTTTGGAAGTATTCTAGAAAAATCATGTTATTACAATGATCTATTGAAATATTAGTAGGATAGTTTTGATACTTGTCCAAAATTCATGTTCACCGGTTATTAGCAGTCAATCTAAAGGTGTAACAGTGTATCATAGGTTTACTTAGTCAACAAAAGGAAAACCTTGATTCTTGGAGGGTAATGGAACTAGTTTACTGTATAAATACCTCTATTAATGTGAGGTAGGACTAGATTATGGAATGGATGGAAGAAGAACTAAAATAGTGAGATAGAGTTGATCGAATTTTGTAATATATTGTACTTTTATTTATCATAGTGATTGAAATGTTTTCCCATAGATGTATGACTTTTGTTAGAACCATGTAATTCATGTGTGTGCTTCCATTTTTATTTCCTTCTTTAATTAATGTGTGTATGGACGATTTTTTATGGTAATTGGGTTGTATACCTCCTAATTCCAGAACATGTAGTCTTGGGGTTTTTAAGATCATTTAGAAGGTAAGAATTCAGAAGGATGTTTTCTAAATTTTTGGTGTGAGGAGTCTTCTAGTTCATCTCCCTAAAAACTCTCACCACTCTCTAATCATCTATCTTAATGGCTCTAAGGCCTCACATGGTTCTGTTATGGACTACTTGGTCAAATCATTATAATTATTTACTCATCCCTTCCCAAGGGAAATAAAGGAACCTTTCCAAGTCTTCAATGATCACTTAACTAATTTATTCTCACCCATATGGGTTTTTGTGTCTCATAGAACACTTTTATAATCAAGACTATAGTCATTAATGGTTTAGGCACAAATCTAGTGCTCAAGGGTGTGCTCTACTCCCAAAAAACACCTAAATTTATGCCAATAAAATCCCCAACATCCAGTGTCAATTCATTATTCAATTTCATCTAATTTAGGAAAAAATATAATAAAATACTTAGGGTGGAATACATTCATTGAAACAGTGAGAAATGACATGCAGAGATTATCATGGGACATGATCTAACCATGATGATCAAAATCCCCATCATATTAAGATGATTTACACCATTATATAGTGGAAATAATCTCCAAAACCCTAATTTTGAGAATCAAAATCAAAGGAAACAAGAGGGGAAAGATAAAATAGGATTAAGAGATGACAAAAAAGATCAATTAGCTAAATAATCTCTAATAAATTACCCCATTTCAAAGGGGGCAAAGAAGAATAAGGTAGGAAACCCTCCTATTCTATGCAAGTGAGGTAGAGGATAAATGATGGGGATGGGTATTAAAATATAAATGGGGGAATTAGTTTTAGCCTTCATTATAAAAGGATACACATCCCACACAATTTTCCAAACCATGTACTAACCATTAAAAACACTTTGAACCCACAATTGCATATTTTTTACAGTTCCTTTGAAATTGTGTGACAAACCCCTAGGATAAATCACATCACATGGTTTACCCACACAATTTACCCTAATCGTGCAACAATCATAAATAAGGAAAAACCCTTACAAAAATTCCAAACATCATCATGAAGCTCTCAATACTCTTTCAATCACCTGAGATACTTCCCAAGACTTGATCTAAATCTAAAACTATCTCCTCAAAATGATCCAACTCTATGAATTCTAATCTAAATATTAATTCTAAAAATGACCCCTACACTAGGTCCAAAAATTAAAATTCCTTCTAAAATTTACAACCCATAATAGACATGGGATTTTACCACCTCCCCACCATAGCACTTCTCATACCCAAGAAGGCTTAGTGGTCTTTCAACCAGCGATTCCAACATATATCTAGAGATAATTCATGATCTACTCATCAAATTCAATCCCTGAATGTCGAAAAATATTCTTTAATAGAACTCCAAGAATTAGGTGAATTATTCATCAAAACCTGATCTACCACTCACCACCATCACCAAATCACCAAGATAGTGCTCAGATGTAGCCATCTATCCTGATATATGATAGTTTCATCAATTGGTTCATACTCAGGCTCATGATTCTCTATACCATAATTCTCAACTCCCAAAATTCGACTTTGATCCATAATGATCCCCACCATTAGAATCGCCTATTGAAAACAAATTCTTGGTGGTCCAATGACACGCTCAATGTGGTTTCCATCCCAATGCACCCAATTTCACATGAAAAACGCTCAGATGCACTCATCGATGCACCATCATGCTATTTGATCATGATGCCTTAACTTCCGAAGGCATCATGAGATCATTTAAACACCCACATTGAAGTACAAGACTAAATCTCAGTGTAACTCCATGGTTGGATCCTCAACTAACCAAATCATCCATCGTAATCCACTCATGAGTACTGACACACATATAAAATCTGACACACTCTTAGATCACATCAATTATATCCTGAGGCTTATACTAATTCATGGACTCCATCTGATATTGCATCTAAATTCCACTTCTGGTATTCACCAATGAACCATATGAAACTAGATCCACCAACACACAATCATCCAAATTCCACCTAGACTTTCCAATAACTAGTCCCATCGCACTTGTGCCCCTATCCACATAGGGTTCATTCCTCCATGACCCATACTCTATCCATTACAACATGTAAATATTGGATATGGTCATCTCACTCATACCCAATCACAAATGAAAAACATTAATTGTTACTTATTCTTAGATAACCAGGAAATAAATCCTTAGAACACACCAAAATTCAACCATAATGAGGGTAACACAATTCAATAATCAATGGTGAACTCCCCTATATATAAATTCCCTTATACCACTCCTCGAGTTCAATCATGATAGGTTCCATCATCACACATATTCTGCTCATCTTGAGCCATGCTCAACAACCTTTCAACCCTTGGAATCATCCATCCATGATATCACGATGCATATTATAGGCAATAATCCTCATTCTCGTCAAAATTATTTAGAAACCATGATCGGAAGTAACTTAATCAATTCATAAATCAATCAAAAACATAAAAATAATCATGCATAACCAGCATGTACTACCTTGATATCATCCAAACGTAATGGGTGTACACCCTTGTACAAGCTGGTTGCATAGGTGAAAACACACTATCACGATTCATACATAAAACCTAAGATCACACACCTAAAAAAAATACCATGCCCCACTACATGTCAATATAATATATCCTAAATTACCTTGTCATATGCTTTTCAAAAATCATGATATCTCACTGATGCCACGACCAATCACAAGACCACTTTTCAACTCAGTGTTGTTTGAAAACCAAAAGTGCATACCCATTCTTTACCCATCCTAAATAAAACCATCTAGGATCATGATTTGTAACCTCATCAAGAAGAATTTATGAATAAATAGGGTCATTCATTTAGTGGTCCTGACCTCTAAAATCAAACTTTAATGCCAAAAGCACCTTAGTTGTTTTCATCATGAAGAATTATCGTGCCTATACCATATACTTAGTATCATCTAACATGCACTAATATCATAACCCAAAGCATATACCCATGATTTCTGCCTCTAATGTAACACAAAAGTCAAGTATAACCCCTCTATTTGGTTACCCTCATATATCACAAATCACCTCTATCAATAATAGGAAATACATCCTACTATTTAGTTATAACACCTGAATCACATCTCAAAGAACTACACACTTCCACATAGGCCATAAATCATGTCTCAGGTCATTTAAAACTCATGGGAAACATCCTAACTCTTGTATTAAATATCATAAGGCTTCTCATGTGTCAAACACTAACTCTAGGGTTCCTATATACATATCGTATTAGGCTTTGCATACCAAGTCTACAACCCACTTCAGGGAACCAATCCTTACTGAGCATCTACATATGAGGCTACCCCCTTGATGACCACAAACTCATATACAAATATATAATGAAATCATCTCATGAAAAGTTTTGTTGAGTAAAACCATATTCATATAGTTCAGTTAAGTTTAATTCCACCAAGAAACCATATGAGAAAATTCCATATAGGTTGTCTTTGACATTTTAAGTAATAAAAACTATTTTCTCTCGAAACCAATACTAAGGAATCAAGTGCCTATATCAACCCACTAAGTATCAATATAAATCCCTTACATAGAGTGTAACATCCATATATTTTAAAATGAAACACTATGTTTGATAACATATAAGATACACCACATCAAGCTTAAACGAACAACTAAATATCACTATTTAAATATGACCATTAAAACATAGCCATTAAATTGGAGGGAAAAAATATTATTAATTTAATTATGAAATATTTAATGGAATTAATTGTTTCCAATTTACTAATTAATTATTTTTAAATAAGTTATATATTTTTATTAAAGTCATTTTATTCATCAAAAATATATTTTCTTCAAAAATGATTTCTATTTATTTTTATGTACAAATAATATAATTAATTTATGGAGATTTTAGAAAATTTATTTTATAAAATAAACTTCATTTTTGAAATCATAGTATTAAAATTTTTCTATGGTGAGATTTGATAATTTTCTAAAAAGTTTGATTTTTCAATGAATAGTGAAAGATACTGATTTTTATTGAAAATTGTATTATATTTTAAACTATTCAAAAGTTAAAA
The DNA here is from genome assembly GCA_963277665.1 of Viscum album. NCBI lineage: Eukaryota > Viridiplantae > Streptophyta > Magnoliopsida > Santalales > Viscaceae > Viscum > Viscum album. Next base: position 1,988,053,538 of record OY728123.1, read on the forward strand.
ATATATTTTTGATTACTTTTAAATTTTAATTAGTTCATTAGAATATGAAAAAAAATCCAATTATGGTTTTTTAAATTGATTTTATACTGAAATTAGTATAAAAACATTTTAAATTTAAAAATGGCATTTTTCTGAAAAATTATTTTCGTTGCGTTTTTACAGTTTAAATGAAAATTAAATTATGAAAATTATGAGTTCAAAATTTATAAAAATGGATTAAATATTTTTATTCATAATATTAAAATTAATTAAATATGTCCCTTTTATTTTTTTAATATGAATAGTAACTTTAGTAATTTTTATTACCACAGTAAAAGGTGAATCAGGTAATTAAGGGTGAAAATAAAATTATAATGACTAGAAAATGTCCCTAAAACTTGACCCAATTTTATTTTATGAATTAGTTTCAATAATAATCTTCCAATTATCAAAATTATAACATTTGGCAACCACTTGGATGAGATTATGACATTTATAATATTTTATTTAAAGAAAATTCAAAGATGTAATACTCGTATTTTTAATAACTATATCATTTTTAATATAGGGTTATATAAAATATATCTTCAACTATAAATAGTCATTTTAAATATAAATGATTTATATATATCATGATAATTTATTTATAATTTTTAGTGATAAAATAATTACCTTAAATGCTAACATAACATTGATGTATTAATTATTTAATTAATGGAGAAATCAAATAAATGATATTAAAAATATTAAAATAAATATAATTTAAGATAATTTGTAAAGACCCGGTGCCAGTTGCCCAGATTCGGTGCCTTATTTTATTACATTGTTATATAAACAAGGAATATGCATCCCAAAGGACCAAGTATTTTAGTATATTTGGAAACAAGATACATATATAAGTTCAAAATTACATCATGAAATGAAAAACAACACTAAATTATTCCATTAGAAACATCCATGCCTCCTAGATTATGCCAGCAAGTCACTCATAACTTACTTCTTCATATCCTGGGAAAATGAAACATGAGAAAGGGGTGACCACAAATTCTTAGTAAGATTATGGAATACAATGTAATATAACATAAACATACAAATTAGGCATGGTGAATAATTAAAAACACATACCTTTACAAATAATAAACTTGAATACATTATGATAGGAATATGAGCTGAGTAAATAATGCCATAATAAAACATAATCATGGGTATTATACTAGTTGAATAACCACATGAAGTTTTAATTACTAGCTTGATAATGAGTTAAGTGCATATGCCGGACATTTTGAAACATACCATCAAGGCCTCGGCCAAGAAGTCTAAAAATGATTAAGGCCTCGGCCAAAACAATATCTCAAAATGGGCAAGGCCTCAGCTAAGTCCACGTCTATTGGTCTCATGAGACCTACTGATGCATATAGGGCATATAAAGGGTCTCACCCATCACATAATAAGTCTAATTAATTCCTCATATGATCTAGGATAAACAAAAACAGTATATACATTCATATTTAAACATGCATATGAAATGTAAATAACTTTCCCCGAACATTAAGCTTAAACACTAACCATTCAGAGTAAATTTGGTGAATGGTTTTAGGATAGCACATCCACAATAAAACTAGTCATAAACCATCCAATTAAATATGGTATATGACATCAAAAAATATTAATTCCAATAATACATAATAATTAACAAGAGTGTTGAAACAGACGAAAGTACTCTTATAAAATCATTGAGTAATTCTTGAGATAAATACTCTTTTATTTTGAAAAGAAGAGTTCTTCTGGAAAAGTATTTGTATAAAACCAGAAGGTAATTAATTTAGTATTTTCAAAATAAAATTAGTTATTTTATAAAGATAATGGTTTCCAAAAACATATTATATAGTTCCCTTGAAAATAGGTAAGAATTTGAGAAATTCCCTTGAAACGGGCTTGTATTTCGGAAAGAATTTTGAAAGTTACCTTTTAAAAAGTATAGCTCACCATAAAATAAGGAATTATTATGGTTGGTAAAAATATATAGAACAATAAAACATAATTTATGATTATTACATAATAATACATAATAATTTCATTTAGTTAATTAGACAATAAAAGTAATCCAAATGAAAATGGAGGTTCAGGTGGAAAACCCTTACCTTAAGTCTGAATGTGTTCCTTTATTGAACTTAAGGTCTGGGAATATGAAATTAGAATTATTAATAAATTAATTAAGAACATATTAGAAATTTATTTAGTTTAACATGATTCTATTAATTCCATTATGTCCTTATTTATTAGTTATAATAATGAATTCCATCGTTCTGGAGTGTTCATTTTCTTTATTATCATAATCAGTTCACTTGTTTTTAAGTAATGGAGTTCATGTGGAACGGATTTAAATACCCAGAATTGAATTTAAATATTATTTATGAACATAAAAAGGTTTTAATGTTCATTTATATTATTTTTTTACATGGAATTAGGATTAATCATTAGATGAAATATTAATGACAATCACATAGATTATTTTGGCGGTATTTTGATTATTACGAACTAGTTTGGTCATATGATTTAATATTATGTACATATACTGGTTAATAAATATTAAATAGGTTATAATAAATATAGTATAGTCTGTTTCAACCATAAAAATGGTTTCATGACCATTAATGAATGAGAAATTGAAGAACTAAACTTCATCTTCCGTGAAGGTTGTAAATTGGAACCTCACTGATGATGATTTCATTTATAAAATAAAAGAGAAAGAGTAAGAATATTAATGATGGTTATTATATTAACATGATATAATTATATTATATAGATGATAATATAATTATCATGGTCATTTGGATAGAGGAGGTGAGTAGAAGATAACAATATAAAGGAACTTGAAAAGAAAATGAAAGAAATAAAATGTGAATTTACCTCTTGAATCCACCTCCTTGAGAATCTCTTTAAGGGAAGGGGTTTTAGTATTTTGGAAAGAAAAAGAACTCTTGGACGTGGTAAGAGACCAGGGAAGTTTATTTGGACATAACTTTGAGGAGATTCAATTCTTAGAGGAGTGAAGATAAGAGGGAGTGATGGGGAGTTTTATAGTGGAGGAGAGGAGTGAATTTTGAATATTTTATTCATTATTTTATTATTTCCCTCAAGACAACCAATAATGTTGTTTCATGTGACCCATAATATTAATAAATTCATGTGAGTTATAAAAAAGTTGCATTAAATCACTCATGATTTCATAAATAGTGTATTTAACTGATAATTTGTATATACGGTATTTTACCGTATTTCACTCTTCATAAAAAATTCAAGAATTTTAGAAAAATCCCAAAAATTCACCCTAACCATTTTTCAACATATAGAATTAAAAAATGAACTCCATTTTTTAAAAATAATTTTATAAATATTATTAATTTAATTTTTAAATAAAATCATAGTTTATTCGAAAAATAACAATTTTAAAACTATAATTTGTTTTATAATACATTGAAAAAATAATCAAGATCTCATTATCTTGTAACCTTAAGAAAATAAAATAACAATATTATTTACTATTCATAAGGATCATATTACTATTCATATTACTATTCATAAGGGTATATTACTATTCACCAAATATCAAGTTGGTTCTATCAGACTCCAAATGACTTACTGATCACAACTCTAGATGACCGTTTTTCGAAATTCAAAACATAGAAGAGGAAAAATTGTGTTTAATAGATAGATTATAAAATGTGTTGTTTTTTAGGGACTCGTTGTTTTTTGTATTCAATATTTATTTTTCAAAACCTTGGGGTGTTACATTCTCCCTTCCTTACAAAAATTTCATCCTCGAAATTCATATAATGTTACCTCACAAAAAGATTTGGGTAGGTCTTCCTCACAAGATCCTCAGGATCCCATGTCGCCTCTTTAATTTTATGATTTCTCAAAATTATATTTATTAGATGAGTCTTCTGATCCCTCAACACTTGTTCTTTAGTGTCCAGAATCTAGATAGGCTCTTTAAAGTAAAATAGGTCAGGTTCCAACTCTATACCTTCAGAAGTGAGGACATGCATTCGGTATGGCATGTACTTTCTCAGCAATGAGATATGAAACACATTTTGTACATTAGACAGGATAGGTGGCATATCCAAATGATATTCAACACTTCCAAAACTCTCCAGAATTTCAAAAGGGCCTATGTACCTAGGGCTCAGTTTCCCTTTCTTTCCAAATCTTATAACGCCCTTCCCTAGAGATACTTTCAAGAAAACATGATCACCCACTTGAAATTACAGATCCTTCCTTCGATTATTGGCATAGCTCTTTTGTATACATTGTGCTATTTTGATATGACCTTGAATATTCATTACCTTTTCTGTTGTTTCCTCCACAAGATCTAGACCCACAAGCCTCCTTTCTCCAACTTCATCCCAACAAGTTGGTTTACGATATCTCTTTCCATAAAATGCTTCATATGGAACCATTTGAATACTTGAATGGAAACTATTATTGGAGGAAAACTCCACTAAATGTAAGTATTGATCCCACATACCTTGGAAGTCAAGTGAACATGATCTCAACATGCCCTCTAAGGTTTGGATCTTCCTCTCTAATTTCCTATCAGTTTGTGGGTGGTAAGGTGTACTCAATCGAAGTTCAGTATCCAACACTTTCTGAAGAATTTTACAGAATTTTGATGTAAATAGTGGGTCATGATTAGACACAATTGAGAGAGGTTCTCCATGAAGTCTCACGACTTCATTGATATAAAATCTTGCTAGGAGATCCAGTGGAAAATCCTCCCTTATAGCGAGGAAATGTGCAGATTTCATAATTCGATTCACAATTACCCATATCGCATCATTCTTCCTTGGAGTTTTGGGTAATCTAGTGACAAAATACATGGTGACATCATCCCATTTCCACATAGGAATAGGTAGAGGTTGTATGAATACTTTTGGATGTTTCCTTTCAACCTTCACTTATTGACAGACTAAACATCTTGATACATAATCCGCAATTTCCCTCTTTATGTTATCCCACCAGAAATGTTCCTTAAAATCTCTATACATTCTAGTGATACCATGATGTATAGAGAAATTTTAACGATGGGAATCATCCAATAACTCCCTTTTTATCTCGGGTATAGTTGGAACAAAAATCCTCTTCCCAAATTTTAGAACACCATCTTCACATACAAAGTTATCCACCTTCCCATCTTTCACAACATTAATTTTCTTTTGCAGGTTCTCATAATTAGGCTGAGAAGTTTTTATCCTTTCTAATAATTATAGTTGGGAAACCAAATGAAAAAGTAGTGATGTTTCACCTTCTTTGATAATTCCCATATCCATACTCAATAGATCAATGTACAAAGGATCCTTGACAATACTCATTTTGTTGAAAACCCCATGATCCTTCCTGCTCAATGCATCAGCTACCTTGTTTGCCTTTCCTGGGTGGTAGTATATAGTACAATCATAATCCTTGAGTAGTTAGATCCATCGTCGTTGCCTCATATTGAGTTATTTCTGTGAGAAGATATACTTCAGACTCTTGTGATCCATATATATCTCACATTTTTTGCCATATATATAATGTCTCCATATGTTCAAAGCAAAGATTACCGCTGCTAACTCAAGATCATGTGTGGGATAGTTTTTTTCATGAATTTTTAACTTCCTTTATTCATAGGAAATAATTCTATCATTATACATAAGTACACAACCAAGTCCTTTCTTTGATGCATCGTTATAGATCACAAACCCATAATTCCTCGATGGTAGGGTTAGGATCAGATAATTCACCAATATCCTCTTTAAATCTTAGAAATATTCTTCGCATTCCTTTGTCCATATAAACTTAACCACTTTACGTGTAATCTTGGTCATTGGGTTGGCTAAATGGGAGATGTTCTGAAAAAAACGTCGATAATAACCTGCTAAACCAATAAAACTACGTACCTTAGTTATGTTTGTTGGAGTAGGCCATTCTAGCACAACCTTTGTCTTCACAGGATCAACAGATATTCCATCTTTAGAGACAATGTGGCCCAGAAAGGAAACTTATTGAAGTCAAAATTCACACTTTCTAAACCTCCCATATAATTCATTTCTTCTAAGAGTCTTCAGAATGGTGCGCAAGTGATTTCCATGATCCTCGTAGCTTTTGAAGTATACCAAAATATCATCAATAAATACCACCATAAAGTCATCAAGATATTCCTTGAAAGCTGTATTCATTAGATCCATAAAAATAGAGGGTGCATTAGTTAGTCCAAAAGGCATTACTGTAAACTCATAATTCCCATACTTAGTTTGAAATTTTGTTTTTGGGATGTCTTCCTTCCTCACAAGCAACTGATGATATATAGATTGAAGATCAATCTTTGAAAAATACTGGGCTCCATGAAGTTAATCAAATAAATAATCAATGCGAGGTAGGTGATACTTATTCTTTATTGTTATAACATTGATCTCCCTATAGTCAATGCACAACCTCATAGATCCATCTTTCTTCTTAACAAAAAGAATAGGGGCTCCCCATAGAGAAACACTAGGTAAAATAAATCCTTTATCACTCAATTCTTATAGTTGTTTCTTCAGATCCACTAATTCCACAGTGTCCATTCTATAAGGAGTCTTTGATATAGGCCTTGAATTAGGAATTAAGTCAATGGAAAACTCAATTTCCCACTCTGGAGGATGTTCAGGTAAATCCTCTGGAAACACATCAACATATTCTTACACAATCAGCATGTAATCTATCTGAACATTACCTTTATCACCCCTAGTTATTGCATTCCCTTACTCCCCAATAATTGAATTTAGTAGAGCTACTGGGGGTAGATCTAGATGAGAATCATAGGGTAATGTTTATACCCTAAAGATAAGGGATTACACATCATCCTCAAAAATTGTAACCTCCTTCCTCTTGTAATAAATTTTCACATCATGGTTTGAAAGCCAATCCATACTAAGGATTAAATCAAATTAAATCACGGGTATGATAATAAAATCAACAGATAAAGCACATTTATATGCCATAATGGGGACTAACTGACACAACTTTGTTGCAATGATACTTCTCTTAGTACTTTTGACTGACAAATCCCTTAATAAATCAAATTGTAAATATCTATTTTTCTTGGAAAATAGTAAAGATGTGAAAGAATGCGATGATACAAAATCAAATAAAGCATTGGATATGTTTTAGGAAATGAGTAAAGTACCTACCACCACATCATTAGGAACTTAAATATTAGCGGTTGTGATCGCATAGGCTTTTCCTTACTCCCTTGGCCTTTTCTGTGGAATATTTCCTTGATGATTTGGAAAATCATTAGCATAGTGTCACATCTTCTAAAAATTATATAATTGAATATTAATAGCTTATTTATTCCCCTTGAAATCACCAACAAGATGGTATTTCTATCCAAATTTGTAGAATACACTTTTTTCTTTTAAATAGGCACTCGGGTGTTTCCTTCCACAATTATCATAGGATGGAAATTCAACTCTTTCCTTATTCCCCATTTCCTTATTTCCTTTTCCATAGTTTTCATCAACCCAATTCTTCTCTTTCTTTCCCTTAAACTCATAAGACTTAGATAATTCCTTTTATGTATTGATAGGACATGAAGTTATATCCTCATATGATGAAAAACTTTGGGAGACAAGTGCCTGTCGAAGGAATGGATTTAGGCCATCAAAAAATCGAACAATTTTTCTCCTTGGATTACATATGTAGTTTACATCATGCCTTTCTAACCTTTTGAAGTTATATTAATACTTTGAAACATTCTCATCTTCCTTTCACCTCAAATTCAGAAACTACCTTTCCATATCTGCTCACTGTTCACGAGGAAAGTATTTATCTAGGAATATTTCATTAAAGTCCCTCCATTCCATCTATTCTATCTCTTTCTCCTCTTTTGTGTTTTGAATTAATGACCACCACTGATCTGCATCTACCAATAGATAATAAACGTCCATGATGACTTTCTCTCTTTTGTTACATTCCAAAGCAAGAAATATCTTCTCTAGGGAACTTATCCAATGCTCAGCTTCAAATGGGTTTGTAGTCCCATTGAATGATACAGGCTGGTGTCACATAAAGCGATCTGACATAGCTCCTCCACGTGGTAGATCTGAATGCTCCATATGGGTAAGGTTATTGTTCATAATCTGAGTAAGTTGTCCTAGTATAGTTATAAGTTTCTCTGCACCAGTTTCAGCTCTAGATCCAACATCATTATCTTGCATCAGAGGTAAATCCTTATATGGGATACGCGTGTTCATGTTGTTTCCATTTCTTCCAATAGGTGCCATTTCTAGATAATGGCATACACCAGATTATGTTATTAATCGTAATTTATTATCTTAGAAAAATACTTAGCATTAATTGAGATGATATGCATGGCTAACCCCATAATCACAAAAATGGTTTCTTTGAGTAAAATTTTACATTTAAATCCTCCATAAAGAAAATGTGAATTATCCTAAGAATATCCCTTGGGATTGTCAAACCAGGTGTGCATTAAGGCTCGTTGTCTTGTACTAGGATACCCTGGGTCAAGACCCAGCCCCAGTTGCCTAGAGCTAGTGCCTTATTTTATTACATTGGAATATAAACAAGGAATTTGCATCCTAAATTACCAAGTAGTTTAGTAGATTTGAAAACAATATACATATATATTTCATAATTATATCATGAAATGAAAAACAACACTAAATTATTCCATTAGAAATATCCATGCCTCCTAGATTATTCCTGCAAGTCACTCATAACTTACTTCTTCATATCCTAGGAAAATGAAACATAAGAAAGGGGTGAGCTCAAATGCTCAGTAAGAGTAAGAAATACAACAGAAGATAACATAAACATAAACATTAATAATGGTGAATAATTTAAAATACATGCCTTTACAAATAATAAACTTGAACACATTATGGAAGGAATATGAGATGAGTAAATAATTCCATAATAAAACATTATTATGGATATTATACTAGTTGAATAACCACCAGAACTTTCAATTAATAGCTTCATAATGAGGGAAGTGCATATTCCGAACATTTTGAAACATACCATCAAGGACTTGGCCAAGATGTCTAAAAATTATTAAGGCCTTGGCAAAGATGTCTAAAAATGATTAAGGCCTCATCCAAAACCATATCTCAAAATGGGAAAGTCCTCGGCCAAGTCCACATCTATTTGTCCCATGAGACCTACTGATGCATCAAGGGGATATAGAGGGCCCTACCCATCACATAATAAGTCCAATGTATTCCTCATATGAGTGGGGATAAACATAAACAACATATACATTCATATTGAAACTCACATATGAAATGTAAATAACTTTCCCCAAACATTAAGCTTAAACACTAACCATTCAGAGTAAATTTGGTGAATGGTTTTAAGATAGCACATCAAAAATCATACTAGTCATAAAACATCCAATTAAATATGGTGGATTACATCATAGAATATTAATCCCAATAATACATAAGAATCAACAAGATTGTTGAAACAGACGAAATTACTCTTATAAAATCATTGAGTAATTCTTGAGATAAATACTCTTTTATTTTGAAAAGAAGAGTTCTTTTGGAAAAGTATTTGTATAAAACCAGAATTTAAGTAAGATGTTATTTTCAAAATAAAATTAGTCATTTTATGAATATAATGGTTTCCTAAAACATATTATAGAGTCCCCTTTAAAATAGGAAACATTTTGAGAAATTCCCTTGAAATGGGCCTGTATTTTGGAAATAATTTTGAAAGTTACCTTTTAAAACGCGTAACTCACAATAAAATAAGGAATTATTATATTTGGTAAACATATATAGAACACTAAAACATAATTTATGATGATTACATAATAATAAATAAGAATTTAATTGAGGTAATTAGACAATAAAAGTAACCTGAATGAAAATAGAGGTTCGGGTGGAAAACCCTTACCTTAAGTTAGAATGTGTTCCGCTATTGAACTTAAGGTCCTATAATATGAAAGTATACATTTTAATAACTTAATTAAAAACATATTAGACATTTATTTAGTTTATCATTATTTTATTAAGTCCATTATTTCCTTATTTATTAGTTATAAGATTGAATTCTGTAGTTCTGGAGTGTTCGTTTTCTTTATTTTCATAATCGGTTCACTTGTTTTTAAGAAATGGAGTTCATGTGGAATGAATTTAAGTCTCCATAATTTAATTTACATTTTATTTATGAACATAAAAATGTGTTAATTCTTATTTATATTATTTGGTTACATGTAATTAGGATGAATCATTAGATGAAATATTAATGACAATCACTTAGATTATTTGGGCGTATTTTGATTACTAGGAACTAGTTTGGTCATATGATTTAATATTATGTACATATATTGGTTCATGAATATTAAAAAGGTTATAATACATATATTATAGACTATTTTAACCATAAAAAATTTTTCAGGACCATTAATGAAGTATAAATTAAAGAATGAAACTTTTTCGTCCATAAAGGTTGTAAATTGGAACCTCACAGATGATGATTTTGTTTATAAAATAAAAGAGAGAGAGTAAGAATATTAATTATGGTTCTTACATTAACATGATATAATTAAAATTTATATATGATACTAGAGTTATCATGGTCATTTGGATAGAGGAGGTGAGGAGAATATAACAATATAAAGGAACTCAAAATGAAAATTAAAGAAATAAAATGTGAATTTACCTCTTGAATCCACCTCCTTGAGAATCTCTTTAAGGGAAGGGGTTTTGGTCTTTTGTAGAGAACAAGAGATCTTGGACTTGGGAATATACTTGGGAAGGGTATTTGGGCAGATATTTAAGGAGATTTAAGGCTTATAGGAGTGAAGAGAAGAGGGAGTGATGAGTGGTTTTTATAGTGGAGGAGAGTAGTGAATTTTGAATATTTTACTCATTATTTTATTATTTCCCTCAAGAAAACCAATAGTGTTGTTTCATGTGACTATAATTGTAATAAGTTCATGTTATTTCTAACCAAGTGGACTTATATCACTCATGATGTCATAAATATCATATTTAACTGATAATTTGGATATATGGTATTTTACGGTATTTCACTATTCATCACAAATTCAAGAATTTCATAAAAATACCAAAAATTCACACTAACCATTTTTCGATGTGGATAATTCTAAAATAAACTCCATTTTATAAAAATAATTTTCTAAATATTATTAATTTAATTTTTAAATAAAATCATAGTTTATTTGAAAAATAACAATTTTAAAACTATAATTCGTTTTATATTACATTCAAAAATTAATAAAGATCTCATTTTCTTGTAAACTTAAGAAAATAAAATGATATTATTATTTACTATTTACAAGCATCATACTACTATTCATATTACTATTCATAATGGTATGTTACTATTCACCAAAAATTAAGTTGGTTCTATTAGACTCCAAATGACTTACTGATCACAACTCTAGATGACCATTTTTTGAAATTCAAAACATAGAAGAGGAAAAGTTTTATTTAATAGATAGATTAAAAAATTTGTTGCTTTGTAGGGACTCATTTTTTCATGCATTCAATATTTATTTTTTTAAACCTTGGGGTGTTACATTCTCCCCTTCATACAAAAATTTCATCCTCAAAATCCATAGAATGTTACCTCACTAAAGGATTTGGGTAGGTATTCCTCATAATCTCCTCATATTCCCATCTTGACTATTTGATTTTATGATTTCTCCAAAGTATCTTTACTAGACTTGTCATTCAATTCCTCAAAAATTGTTATTTAGTGTCCAGAATCTGGATAGGCTCTTCACAATAAGATAGGTCAGGTTCCAACTTTATACCTTCAAAAGTGAGGTCGTGTATTGGGTTTGGCATGTACTTTCTTAGAAATGAGAAATGGAATACATTTTTTACATTATATAGGCTGGGTGGAATATACAAATGATATAAAAGAGCTCCAAACCTCTCTAGAACTTCAAAAGGTCCTATGTACCTAGAGCTCAGTTTCCCTTTCTTCATAAATCTTATAATGTCATTCCATGGAGATACTTTCAAGAAAACATGATCACCCGCTTGATATTCCAGATCCTTACTTTTATTATAGGCATAACTATTTTGTATACTTTGTTCTATTTTGATATGACCTTTAATAGTCTTTACTTTTTCTATTGTTTCCTCTACAAGCACTGGACACATAAGCCTCATTTTTCCAACTTCGTCCTAATAAGTTGGTGTATGATATCTCTTTTCATACAATGATTCATATGGTTCCATTTGAATACTTGAATAGAAACTATTATTGTATGAAAACTCTACTAAAGGTAAGTATTGATACCACATACCTTGTAAGTCAAGTTAACATGATCTCAACATGTTGTCTAAGGTTTGGATCATCCTCTCTGATTTCCCGTCAGTTTGTGGGTGTTAAACAGTACTCAATCGAAGTTCGGTATCCAATGCTTTCTGAAGACTTTTCCAAAATTTCTATGTAAAACATGGTCCATGATTAGACACAATTGATAGAGGTTCTCCATGAAGTCTCACAACTTCAATGATATAGAGTCTTTCTAGGCACTCCAGTGGTAAGTCATCCCTTATAATGAGGAAATGTGCAGATTTTGTAAATCAATCCACAATTACCCATGTCGCATCATTATTCCTTAGAGTTTTGGGTAATCCAGTGACAAAATACATGGTGAAATCACCCCATTTCTATGTAATAATAGGTAGAGGTTTTATTACTCTTTTTGGATGTTGCCTTTCGGCCTTCACTTGTTGACAGACTAAACATCTTGATACATAATCTGTAATTTCCCTCTTCATGTTATCCCACCAGAAATGTTCCTTCAAATCTCTATACATCCTAGTGATATGATGATGTATGGAGAAATTCAAAATATGGGAATCATACAATAACTCCCTTTTTAGCTCAGGTACAGCTGGAACACAAATCCTCTTCCCAAATTTCAGAACACCATCTTCACATACAAAGTCATCCATCTTCCCATCTTTCATAGCATTAATTTTTTTTGCAAGTTCTCATCATCAGGCTAAGAACTTTTAATCCTTTTTAATAAAGATGGTTGGGCAACCAAATGAAAAATTAGTGATGTTTCACCTTCTTTGATAATTCCCATATCCATCCTCACTAGATCCATATACAAAGGATCCTTTTCAATCCTCATTTTGTTGAGAACCCCATGATCTTTCCTACTAAATGCATCAACTACCTTGTTTTCCTTTCCTGGGTGCTAGTGTATAGTACAATCATAATCCTTGACTAGTCTGATCCATCGTCGTCACCTCATCTTGAGTTCCTTCTATGAAAATATATACTTCATACTCTTATGATTCGTATATATCTCACATTTTTCACCATAGACATAATGTCTCTATATATTTAGAGAAAATATTACCACAAATAACTCAAGATCATGTGTGGGATAGTTTTGTTCATGAATTTTTAACTGCCTTGATTCATAGGAAATAACTCTATCATTCTACATAAGGACACAACCAACTACTTTATTTGATGCATTGTTATAGATGACAAATCCATCATTCCCTAATGGTTGGGTTAGGATTGGAGCATTCACCAATCTCCTCTTTAACTCTTTGAAATAGTCCTCACATTCCTTTTTCCATATAAACTTAACCCCTTTACATGTAATCTTGGTCATTGGGTTGGCTAAATAGGCAAAGTTCTAAATGAAACATTGATAATAACCCACTAAACCAATAAAACTACGTACCTTAGTTATGTTCATTGGAGTAGGCTATTCTTGCACAACCTTTTTCTTCATAGGATCAACATATATTCCATCTTTAGAGACAATTTGGCCTAGAAAGGAAACTGATTGAAGCCAAAATTCACACTTTCTAAACTTACCATATAATTCATTTCTTCTAAGAGTCTTCAGAATAGTTCGCAAGTGATTTTCATGATCCTCGTAGCTTTTGGAGTGTGCCAAGATATCATTAATAAATACCACCAAAAAGTCATCAAGATATTCCTTGAAAACTATATTCATTAGATCCATGAAAACATAGGGTGCATTAGTTAGTCCAAAAGGCATTGCTATAAACTCATAATGCCCGTACCTAGTACGAAATGTTGTTTTTTGGATGTCTTTATTCCTCATAAGAAACTGATGATATACAGATCGAAGATCAATCTTCAAAAAATATTGGGCTCCAGGAAGTTGATCAAATAAATCATCAATGTGTGGTAGGGGATACCAGTTCTTTATTGTTATAGAATTGATCTCCCTATAATCAATGCACAACCTCATAGATCCATCTTTCTTCTTAACGAAAATAATAGAGGCTCCCCATGGAGAAAAACTAGGGAGAATAAATCCTTTATCAATCAATTATTCTAGTTGTTTCTTCATCTCTACTAATTCCACAATGGCCATTCTATAAGGATTATTTGATATATGTAGAGACTCGAAGCTTGACGTACATGAACATTACATTACTTTTGCGGAATACTTAGTACATAACAAAAAATACACACACAAGGATCGTAATAGTTTAGTGTCTTTGGAAACTCGGAATATAATCTTCTAATCCTGGTGAAAGATCTTCAACATCTCCCATAAAGATCTTCTTTTTTTTAATACCTAAAACCTTTCTTTATATCCTGGGGAAAATAAAACATAAAAGGGTGATCTCAAATGCTCAGTAAGGGTAAACAAAAGAAATATCAATCACATCGTATACACAAGCACATAACTTTTGGAAATCTTAACCTGCAAAAGAGATCATAATTTCATAACATGAGATAAATCATGGCAGTGAAATTTAATCACAATAATCATAACTTAAAACATGAAACTTTGTTGCATACACACATAATCATATGGAATCATTTCTTGTTAGTCAAGACTCATTGCCAAGACTATCTTAGTGGACAAAGTCCCTTTCTGAACCGAGTAACCCTCGTTTCAGTCCTGTTTCACTGAACCGGTATAACCTACCATTCCAGCCATGTTTATCTCATGAGATATAAAATCTTTACCCAATGCATTGGAGGGAGATATAGGTCCCACCCATCTCATAATGATACCATTCTTATGTGTGCCACAAAATCATAAACCATACATCATAGCATAACCCATGTAATAAAAATGGGATTCTTAAACAACATGACATCATAAAACAATTCATATAAGATAAAGGAATTCATAAAAATAATTCCATCACAACATAATCAAATCAATGTAATAATAGGGATAGAAACAGAACCCATATTATCTTAGATGTAAAATAATTTTGATAAAACACTTGAAATGAATTCTTGAGGAAAATATCCTTTCTTCTTCAAAATCAATTTCTTTCCACAAAATGTCATGCAATTTTAAAAGAAAGAGATTTTATTGAAAATAGTCATGAAATCTTTTGGAGGAAGCTTCATGAAAATAAGGCTTTATAAAACTGTAAAAATCCGTTCGTGCCATTTAAGATAAAAAAAACATTCTTCTCGTACTTTTGTCGGAAAAGTCAAAAAAAGTACCTCGTACGAAAAAAGACAAAAGATTCCTTTCATATCTTTTACTAAAAACTCACCGAAGGGTAAAATAGGATTTAAACAATTGTAGGTGGATGGAAATAATATTACATATTTAGAAAACATGATGATAAAATACACCCCATTAAATTTCAAAGTATAAACAATCTCGGATAAAAATTGAGATTGCGAGATTTTCCCTTACCTTAGATCCGATTTGCTTCGTAAGTGTCCGAACATCTTGTATAATGATTTAAATAATGTCATTGACTTATTACAGAATCATATTCATTGTTATGATATCATATATGGTTCACTTATTACTTTATATTACCCGTTCTTTTGTAAATTCCATGTTAAAGAGCGTTTTGGGTAAAATTGTTTCATTTGTCGTCCGTGTTTTGACTTGTAATTATTCATATGATTACATAGATCATGATTACTTAATTCCAGAATATAAAACATGATTTATATATATATATTCAGAATATACATATATATAATAAATCAGTAAATGGAAAGAAATACACCGTTCAGGGAGACGGTAGTCTGTACGTACGCATGAACGTTGTTTTCGTTTCCTTATTGAATTGAATGGAATTAAGTAGATGACATACATATAAATATACATAAATACAGTATCATTATTATGTCATATATTTCATTAGTACTTATTATATATACTTTATAATCATTCATGAATGGTTAATCATTGAGAATGAATCTCATCGCGTCGTGGAGACGGTATTCCGTACGTACGCACGAGCGATGATATCGTTCCCATGGTCGTGGAATTGTGTTGAATTGTATGTATACTATTTAAGTATCAATATCACTTTATAATAATCATATATAGTTACTCATTACACCATTATACCCATCCAATTAATGTGGTGGCGGAAAATAGATTACACCACGGCGTGGAGACGGTATTCCGTACGTACGCACGCGCGGTGATTTCCTTTTTCCGTAGGATGGATAGAAGGTTAATTATAGTTGTTTCATATTTATAATAACATATAAGTATACAGGAAATACTGATGTTATTACTTTATCATGAAACAACTAAAGAAGAAGAAGTTGAAGAAGAAAGAAATTGAAAAAAGATCGGTAATGGATATTACCTCTTTTTGACGCGCCTTCACTTAACCTCCACTTAAAGAACTAAGGATGGTCTTTGAAGAAGACCAGGACCTCTAGGATGATACTAGGGAAGTGTAGAAGAGATTTTGGTAGGGTTTGGCCGAGCTTGAATGCTCAAATTGGTGTGTGGAGGAGAGGGAGGAGGTGTCCTTTTATAAGGGAGGAGAGGGGCACCTTAGGAATATCTCAAAATATTATTTTATATTAAAGTCAAAATCGGTTTATAATGGTTCCAAAGGGTCTTATTTAGAATCTAAAGTGAGGATGGGTCGAAATCCTATCAACCAATAGGATTTAGACAAGTTTAGGTTATTATTTAAACCTTATCAATTAGATTTAACTCTAAGTTAAATAATTTAACTTTTACCGTGTCTTTTTGTTTTCTTACACTATATGGTTAATACACTTACTATAACATGCCAAACGAACCCCAAATTGTTTATTATTAATATATATATCCTTATCTAAGTCATTTGGCCGAACCTTAGATTTTTAGGAATAAAATAACAATTTTATAATATAATATTTGATTTAAAAACTATTTTGTGTCAATTTTGACACTATATGATTTTTGTGAAAGTCATAACAGAATTATATATTCGAACCAAGTTGATTAAATCAAAACTAATATATCATAGTAACCTAGAAAATTAGTGGAATTCATAAAAAGTCTCAAATTACATTTATTTTGGTGTTTATAACATCAATTATATCAATATTTCATTAATAAGATAATTACTGCATCATTATTGTGTCATAAATAAATTAAATTATTTAATGTTTAAAAATTACAAATAAAATACCATTATATAGGAAATCTTTTTAGCTTTATAATTAATATTTATAGTCGAATTTATCTTATGTATAACCCCATATTAAAAATGATTTACTTATTAAACTTTGATTTTAACTATTTTAACTATTCATTAAATAAAATAATATTAAATGTCATAATCTAATCCAAGTGGACCTAAATGGTCATATTATATTCATAAGGTTGTTTTTGGTCGAATTAAAATTATCCAATAGAATTAGTACATGTGTTAGAGTAATAGTAATATCATATTTACCCTTAGTTACCCTATTTACTATTAACCGCGGTAAAAAAGTAAAAAGTTATTATTCACCAAAAAATTATTTTTATCTCATTGAACCACATTTTACTTACTGATATCAACCGTGTCTGACGTATTTTCGAAATTCCATTCACAGAAGCGGTAAAATTAAGTTTTATGCAAAATTCAGTTTTTAACCTACCACTTAGTGGTTTCACTATTCATCAAAAATTGAAGTTTTTCAGAAAAATGCCAAAATTTCACCCTAAGCTATAATTGATATTCCGAATTCAAAAATGATTTCTATTTTAAAAAATTCCCAACATATAAGTTGCATTAATTAATTTCATAATTAATTTCCGCTGTCACAACAAATAGCGTGTTTTTAAGAGATAATAACTATCAAAAGATTGACACTTGTTTATGTCTGGTTTAAATGTGAAATTACATCCAATGACCAAAATTGTATTAAATTGTAAAAATATATTCTAAATATACTTTAAAACCACTCAAATTAATAATTTATCACTATTAATTATTTCGATTGAAAAAGTTGTTTTTAATTAAAATTTAGTAATTTTCACTATTCATCAAAATATGAAAGTTATCCGAAAATCACCAAAATTTCACCCTAAGCTAATTTCGATATTACGAATCCAAAAATTAATTCCATTTTGAAAAATAAAATTTACAAAATTTCAAAAAGTGGTTATTACTATTCATAACGGCTAGTTTTAATAATATTTTTCTAGCATATCGTTGTTTAGCGAAACTTGGTGTTGCGTACAACACACGCTATCGTGGAAGGTCACAATTGTGTGTAATTCAAGCCAGGTCAGAGATGTGTGTTGTGAAAGCTCCTTTTGGTGTAGCGTATAACACAAGACATTAATGAAATTAAAAATAATATTTTTCATAAAATCTCGGGGTGTTACATTCTACCCCCCTTAAAATGAATTTCGCCCTCGAAATTCGTTGGGGTTATAAATGGTTTACTATTAGAAAGTTTCTTTAATTGAAACCCACATCGTAAAAAAGAATACCAAAACCAATCTTTAAAAACAAAAGTATAAAACGTAACGGTTACCCAAATAGACTAATCATTGGGTTTCCACATAGGTGAAAATATGGATATGGAAGAGAAATCTAGCCATCATGTTCTGATGGAGAGTGGTAGAGAACATGGCTATGGAAAATCCAACAATCACAAATCCATAAATTTGTGACGATCTAAGGTACCATCTGATTAATCAGATATAAGAGTACTAGGACAACATTTTTGGTTTTCAAGATCGTTTCCCTAAAGTTGAAGAATTTGAATTAGAATAAATACTTACTTTATTTTGGTACAATCTCACTGTTGTTCGTACTTTGAACAATTTCCACTTCATCTCTTAAAGAAATGAAGTTGAATTTGTTATTCATGAAGTGTTAATTGATCATGTGATAGAATGATGGGTCATTCCATCTATCTCAAACAAAAGGTTAGAAAAGTTATCAAAAAATACATAAGCCCATCTATAGTGAGATTAATCATATATGGTTCCTAAAATGGACTTATACTTCATATATCGTACTGCTTAATAAAATAAAACTAGTTTCTACTAAACAGGGACTTCCTGTAGGCCAGTGGTAGGCGATAAAGGCCAGTTGCACTTCGGTTGTGGGTTCGATTCCCACAGCCTTGTCCGACGCGATGGGTTGTCGCCCGTCCTGCAAATTGTCCTTTTTCTAAAGCTATATTACTATAACATCCCATCAATAATATCGAAAAACGTTTTATCATAACTTATGTCCAACATAATCCATTCTAATCTTTAGGCTTATCTAAAATACTTCGGTCCAAGCTCATAGTATAAAGAAAATGATTACTTGAAATGTCACAGAACAATCACGTGAATGCCATCATTTATCCCCCATATATCATAAGATATATCTTGCTGGTCAAATTACAAACATGTGAATACCTTAATCATGTATTCTCTTGAAGAATTAATACCCATTGAACCTTAGTGAAAACATGAATGCAGTTAAAAGTTAACACTTTCCACATACCAAAATCCTCAAAATTCTATATACTCAAACCATGATATCACTTAGTCCTTTTATCAATCATGAGCTCATGAATACTGTTAAACATTTCATTTTCTCATTTTCCCTTCATTATGCACATATCATCTTATTTCCAAAAATATCTCAATCACTTTGAATACCACATTAGACCAATACATAAATATTCCAATACTCCATGATACAACATTATTTTGGAATCCCATTACATAAACACTTAATCATTCCACCACATCATTGTCATATTCAACATCTCCAATAGTGATCGCATGTGACTTCCCTTTATCCTTTTCCTTAAGCGGTTGCTCATGTCGATCATCACTAACCCTTGGATTAGGGAATTTATTAGCATAATGCCCCATTTCCTTGCACTTGAAGCATTGAAGTGTTGGTGGTGCATTCTCTGCAGTGTTTGCTTTATTCACATCATTAGAAACCCTTTTTCCATTACTTCGACACTCAGCTGCTCGATGACCTTCTTTTCCACACTTAAAACATTTTCTAGTCCCTTTAAGACAATCTCCACCATGCTTCTTTCCACACTTTGTGCATAAGGAAACATTCATCTTCTTTTCACCATTATTCTGAGATTTCTCCTTGAACTCCATCTTTCGTTTCTTGTCAAAACCATGAGATGGGTATGTAACACCAACTTCCATTTATACCTTGATAGCACAACGCACAATTTCTTCATAGCTACTGAAGTCTCTTATAGCTAATGCCCTTCGAAGACTTGGTTTTAAGCCACTGAAAAATCGATCAACTTTACTTTCAGGTTGGATGATAATGTCGGATGCATACCTTGCAAGTCTTGTAAAATTCGCTTCGTATATACCAACAGATTCATCATCCTTCTGCTTCAGCTCAAGAAACTCCTTTTCCATCTTTTTTCAAAGAATACGAGGGAAGTACTTACTGAAAAACAAGTTCTTGAACTCGTCCCATTCCATGGACTCAATTTCATCTCTTGGCCTCGTATTCTTGATAAGATTCCACCGTTGATCAGCTTCACATTCCAAACGATATACTGCTAAGATGACTTTATCATGTTCAGAACATTGAAGAACTGAAAATATCTTTTCAGTGGTACTGATCCATTTTTTAGCAACAAGTGGATCAGAAGTCCCACTGAAATAAGGTGGACGTTGCCTCATGAAGGACTCAATAGAATATTGTTCCCTTCGCTGCTCATTTGGAAGTTCAGAATGATTCATATCTTGTGTAAGTATAGCAATAAGATTTTTCACTCCATCTCCCATAACATTTGTTTTTTCAGGAGGGCAATCATTGCATTGTCCATTGCATTGATTAACACGGTTCCTTTGGGTTCCAGCCATCGCCTAAAACCCAAAAAGAATAGTGTGAGAGGCAAAAATCATGCTAGGGAAAACAACATTATAAAGGGGGAGTATCCTCAATATCTAACTTCTTAGGTTAAATTATAAGATCCTTAGCGCAATTCTAGGACTATAACCTATACGTATACTTAACCTAAGAGACATCCCTATACATACCTTAGAAATATCTCTAGGGATCTCACTAACGTTTTCGCATCCTAGTTTCCAAAGGTTGACTAAACCTTTCCTCTGATACCAACTGTAGAGACCCAAAGCTTGATGTACATGAACATTACATTACTTTTGCGGAATACTTAGTACATAACAAAAAATACACACACAAGGATCGTAATATTTTAGTGTCTTTGGAAACTCGGAATATAATCTTCTAATCCTGGTGAAAGATCTTCAACATCTCCCATAAAGATCTTCTTTTTTTTAATACCTAAAACCTTTCTTTATATCCTGGGGAAAAGAAAACATAAAAGGGTGAGCTCAAATGCTCAGTAAGGGTAAACAAAAGAAATATCAATCACATCATATACACAAGCACATAACTTTTGGAAATCTTAACCTGCAAAAGAGATCATAATTTCATAACATGGGATAAATCATGGCAGAGAAATGTAATCACAATAATCATAACTTAAAACATGAAACTTTGTGTCATACACACATAATCATAGGGAATCATTTCTTGTTAGTCAAGACTCATTGCCAAGACTATCTTAGTGGACAAAGTCCCTTTCTGAACCGAGTAACCCTAGTTTCAGTCCTGTTTCACTGAACCGGTATAACCTACCATTCCAGCCATGTCTATCTCATGAGATATAAAATCTTTACCCAATGCATTGGAGGGAGATATAGGTCCCACCCATCTCATAATGATACCATTCTTATGTGTGCCACAAAATCATAAACCATACATCATAGCATAACCCATGTAATAAAAATGGGATTCTTAAACAACATGACATCATAAAACAATTCGAATAAGATAAAGGAATTCATAAAAATAATTCCATCACAACATAATCAAATAAATGTAATAATAGGGATAGAAACAGAACCCTATATTATCTTAGATGGAAAATAATTTTGATAAAACACTTGAAATGAATTCTTGAGGAAAATATCATTTCTTCTTCAAAATCAATTTCTTTCCACAAAATTTCATGCAATTTTAAAAGAAAGAGATTTTATTGAAAATAGTCATGAAATCTTTTGGAGGAAGCTTCATTAAAATAAGGCTTTATAAAACCGTAAAAATCCGTTCGTTCCATTTAAGATAAAAAAAACATTCTTCTCGTACTTTTGTCGGAAAAGTCAAAAAAAGTACCTCGTACGAAAAAAGACAAAAGATTCCTTTCATATCTTTTACTAAAAACTCACTGAAGGGTAAAATAGGATTTAAAAAATTGTAGGTGGATGGAAATAATATTACATATTTAGAAAACATGATGATAAAATACACCCCAGTAAATTTCAAAGTATAAACAATCTCGGATAAAAATTGAGATTGCGAGATTTTCCCTTACCTTAGGTCCGATTTGCTTCGTAACTGTCTGAACCTCTTGTATAATGATTTAAATAATGTCATTGACTTATTACAGAATCATATTCATTGTTATGATATCATATATGGTTCACTTATGACTTTATATTACCCGTTCTTTTGTAAATTCCATGTTAAAGAGCGTTTTGGGTAAAATTGTTTCATTTGTCGTCCGTGTTTTGACTTGTAATTATTCATATGATTACATAGATCATGATTACTTAATTCCAGAATATAAAACATGATTTATATATATATATTCAGAATATACATATATATAATAAATCAGTAAATGGAAAGAAATACACCGTTCATGGAGACGGTAGTCCGTACGTACGCATGAACGCTGTTTTCGTTTCCTTATTGAATTGAATGGAATTAAGTAGATGACATACATATAAATATACATGAATAAAATATCATTATTATGTAATATATTTCATTAGTACTTATTATATATACTTTATAATCATTCATGAATGGTTAATCATTGAGAATGAATCTCATCGCGTCGTGGAGACGGTATTCCGTACGTACGCACGAGCGATGATATCATTCCCATGGTCGTGGAATTGTGTTGAAGTGTATGTATACTATTTCAGTATCAATATCACTTTATAATAATCATATATAGTTACTAATTACACCATTATACCCATCCAATTAAGGTGGTGGTAGAAAATAGATTACACCACGGCGTGGAGACGGTATTCCATACGTACGCACGCGCGGTGATTTCCTTTTTCCGTAGGATGGATAGAAGGTTAATTAGAGTTGTTTCATATTTATAATAACATATCAGTATACAGTAAATACTGATGTTATTACTTTATCATGAAACAACTAAATAAGAAGAAGTTGAAGAAGAAAGAAATTGAAAAAGATCGGTAATGGATATTACCTCTTTTTGACGCGCCTTCACTTAACCTCCACTTAAAGAACTAAGGATGGTCTTTGAAGAAGACCAGGACCTCTAGGATGATACTAGGGAAGTGGAGAAGAGATTTTGTCAGGGGTTGGACGAGCTTGAATGCTCAAATTGGTGTGTGGAGGAGAGGGAGGAGGTGTCCTTTTATAAGGGAGGAGAGGGGCACCTTAGGAATATCTCAAAATATTATTTTATATTAAGGTCAAAATCGGTTTATAATGGTTCCAAAGGGTCTTATTTCGAAGCTAAAGTGGGGATGGGTCGAAATCCTATCAACCAATAGGATTTAGACAAGTTTAGGTTATTATTTAAACCTTATCAATTAGATTTAACTCTAAGTTAAATAATTTAACTTTTACCGTGTCTTTTTGTTTTCTTACACTATATGGTTAATACACTTACTATAACATACCAAACGAACCCCAAATTGTTTATTATTAATATATATATCATTATCTAAGTCATTTGGCCGAACCTTAGATTTTTAGGAATAAAATAACAATTAATAATATAATATTTGATTTAAAAACTATTTTGTGTCAATTTTGACACTATATGATTTTTGTGAAAGTCATAACAGAATTATATGTTCGAACCAAGTTGATTAAATCAACACTAATATATCATAGTAACCTATAAAATTATTGGAATTCATAAAAAGTCTCAAATTACATTTATTTTGGTGTTTATAACATCAATTGTGTCAATATTTCATTAATAAGATAATTACTGCATCATCATTGTGTCATAAATAAATTAAATTATTTAATGTTTAAAAGTTACAAATAAAATACCATTATATAGGAAATCATTTTAGCTTTCTAATGAATATTTATAGTCAAATTTATCTTATGTATGACCCCATATTAAAAATGATTTACTTATTAAACTTTGATTTTAACTATTTTAACTATTCATTAAATAAAATAATATTAAATGTCATAATCTAATCCAAGTGGACCTAAATGGTCATATTATATTCATAGGGTTGTTTTTGGTCGAATTACAATTATCCAATAGAATTAGGACATGTGTTAGGGTAATAGTAATATCATATTTACCCTTAGTTACCCTATTTACTATTAACCGCGGTAAAAAAGTAAAAAGTTACTATTCACCAAAAAATTATTTTTATCTCATTGAACCACATTTTACTTACTGATATCAATCGTGTCTGTCGGATTTTCGAAATTCCATTCACAGAAGTAGTAAAATTAAGTTTTATGCAAAATTCAGTTTTTAACCTACCACTTAGTGGTTTCACTATTCATCAAAAATTGAAGTTTTTCAGAAAAATGCCAAAATTTCACCCTAAGCTATAATTGATATTCTGAATTCAAAAATGATTTCTATTTTACAAAATTCCCAACATATAAGTTGCATTAATTAATTTCATAATTAATTTTTGCTGTCACAACAAATAGCGTGTTTTTAAGAGATAATAACTATCAAAAGATTGACACTTGTTTATATCTGGTTTAAATGTGAAATTACATCCAATGACCAACATTGTATTAAATTGTAAAAATATATTCTAAATATACTTTTAAACCACTCAAATTAATAATTTATCACTATTAATTATTTCGATTGAAAAAGTTGTTTTTAATTAAAATTTAGTAATTTTCACTATTCATCAAAATATGAAAGTTATCCGAAAATCACCAAAATTTCACCCTAAGCTAATTTCGATATTACGAATCCAAAAATGAATTCCATTTTGAAAAATAAAATTTACAAAATTTCAAAAAGTGGTTATTACTATTCATAACTGCTAGTTTTAATAATATTTTAATAGCATATCGTTGTTTAGCGAAACTTGGTGTTGTGTACAACACACGCTATCGTGGAAGGTCGCGATTGCGTGTAATTCAAGCCAGGTCAGAGATGTGTGTTGTGAAAGCTCCTTTTGGTGTAGCGTATAACACAAGACATTGATGAAATTAAAAAGAATATTTTTCATAAAATCTCGGGGTGTTACAATATAGGCCTTGAATCATGAATTAATTCAATGGAAAACTCAATTTCCCACTCTGAAGGATGTCTCGGTAAATCCTCTGGAAACACATCAACATATTCTTGCACAATCGGCACATCATCTATTCTAACATTCCCTTCCTTTCCCATAGTTATTGTATTCCCTTCCTCCCCAATAATTGAATTCAGTAGAGCTACAAGGGGTGGATCTAGATGAGAATTAGTGGGTGATGTTTCTACCCTAAAGATAAGTTATTCCACATCGTCCTCAAAAATTGTAACCTCCTTCCTCTTGAAATAAATTTTCACATCATGGTTTGAAATCTAATTCATACCAAGGATTAGATCAAATTTAATCATGGGTACAACAATAAAATCAGTAGATAAAGCATGTTTATACGCCATAATGGGGATTGCCTGACACAACTTTGTTACAATGATACTTCCCTTAGGATTTTTGATTGACAACTCCCTTAATAAAACAAATTGGGATTATCTAATTTTCTTGGAAAATTGTGAAGATATGAAAGAATGTGATGATCCGAAATCAAATAAATCATTGGCTAAGTTTGAGGAAATGATTAAAGTACCTTCCACTACATCATTAGAAACTTCAATATTAGTGTTTCTGATTGCATAAGCTTGTCCCTCCTCCCTTGGCCTTTTCTGTGGCATGTTTCCTTTATGCTTTGGACAATCATTATCATAGTGTCCCATCTCCCAAAAATTATAGTATTGAACATTAATAACTTATTTCTTCCCCTTTAAATCACCAGCAAGATGTTATTTCTTTCCACATTTTTAGCATACTCATTTTCCTTTTAAGCAAACACCAGGGTGTTTCCTTCCACAATTATCACAGGAATTCAATTCTTCCCTTATTCCCTATTTCCTTTTTTCCTTTTCCAGAGTTTTCAGTAACCCTATTATTCTCTTGCTTTCCATTAAAGTCATAAGACTTAGAGAATTCCTTTTCTATCTTGATATCACATGAAACTATATCCTCATATGATGAAAAAAAATTGGAGACAAGTGCCCATCAGAGGAATGGATTTAGGCCATCAAAATAGTGATCAATTTTTCTCCTTGGATTATGTATGTAGTCCACAACATGCCTTGCTAACCTTGTAAAGTTAGCTTTATACTTTACAACATTATCATCTTCCTTTTTCCACAAATTCAGAAATTGTCTTTCCATATCCGCTCATTGTTCATGAGGAAAGTATTTCTCTAGGAAGATTTCCTTAAAGTACCTCCATTCTATCTCTTATATCTCTTCCTCCTCCTTTGTATTTTAGATTAACAACCACCACTGATCCACATATCCTGATAGAAGATAAACTTCCATGATGACTTTCTCTCTTTCGTTACATCCCAAATCAAGAAATATATTCTCTAAGGAGCTTATACAATGCTCATCTGCAAATGGGTTCATATTCCCATTGAATGGTGGAGGTTGTTGTCACATAAAGCGATCTAACATAGCTTCTCCACATGGTGGATCCGAATGCTCCATTCAGGTAAGGTTATTATTCATAGCCAAAGTAAGTTGTCCCAGTATAGTTATAAGTTTCTCCGCACCAGTTCTAGCTCCAGAGCCAACATCATTATCTTGCATCGGAGGGAAATCCCTACATGGGGATACATGTATTCATGTGGTTTCCATTTCTTACACTAGGTTTCATTTTTAGATAATGGCATACACCAGATTAGGTTATGAATCATAATATATTATCTTAGTAAAATACTTAGCATAAATTGAAATCCTATGCATGGCTAACCCCATAATCACAAAAATGGTTTCTTTGAGGAAAAAACTATATTTAAATTCTTCATAATGGCTTGTAAAGAAAATGTGAATTATCCTAAGAATATCCCCCAGGAGTGTCAAACTAGCTGCACATTAAGGCCCATTTTCATGTACCAAGATACCCCGAGTCATGCCTGAAACTCCTTGTCAGAGTTTTCACTCCTAGGTACATTTGTTCCAGAACCATGTCCACTTGTAGTATCCAGACAGAGAAGTATTTTCTAGAAAGATCCACATAATCTATTCCTTACCAAAATACCAAGATTTTCTTGTATGTTTACCCTTAAATACTATCTTATGGATTTGTTCCCTAATCTATGTTTTCTAAATCTAGTTTACAAGTTTTCTATTAAATTTCATTTCATACCAACTATAAAGACTTGGCCCCAGTTGCCTAGAGACAATCCCTTATTTTATTACATTGGAATATAAACAAGGAATATGAATCTTGAAGGACCAAGTAGTTTAGTATATTTGGAAACAAGATACATATATAAGTTCAGCATTACATCATGAAATGAAAAACAACACTAAATTATTCCATTAGAAATATCCATGCCTCCTAGATTATTCCTGCAAGTCACTCATAACTTACTTCTTCATATCCTGGGAAAATGAAACATAAGAAAGGGGTGAGATAAAATTCTCATTAAGAGTAAGCAATACAATGAAAGATAATATAAACATAAACATTATTCATGGTGAATAATTGAGAACACATGCCTTTACAAATAATAAACTTGAACACATTATGGTAGGAATATGTGCTGAGTAAATAATGTCATAATAAAACATAATCATGAGTATTCTACTAGTCAAATAACCACATGAACTTTCAATTACTAGCTTAATAATGAGGTAAGTGCATATTCCAAACATTATAGAGCATACCATCAAGGTCTTGGCTAAGAAGTCTAAAAATTATTAAGGCCTTGGCCAAAACCATATCTCAAAATAGGCAAGGCCTCAGCCAAGTCCGTGTCTATTTGTCCCATGAGACCTACTGATGCATCGAGTGGATATAGTAGGCCCCAACCATCATAAAATAAGTCCAATTCATTCCTCATATGAGTGGGGATAAATATAAACAACATATACATTCATATTGAAACTCACATATGAAATGTAAATAACTTTCCCTGGACATTAAGTTTAAACACAAACCATTTGGAGTAAATTTGGTGAATGGTTTTAGGATAGCACATCCACAATCAAACTAGTCATAAACCATCCAATTAAATATGGTATATTACATCATAAAATATTAATCCCAATAATACATAATAACCAAAAATAGTGTTGAAAGATATAAAAGTGCTCTTATAAAATCATTGAGTAATTCTTAAGATAAATACTCTTTTATTTTGAAAAGAATAGTTCTTTTGGAAAAGTATTTGTATAAAACCAGAAGTGAATTAAGATAGTATTTTTTCAATAAAATTAGTGATTTTATAAAGATAATTTTTTCCAAAAATAAATTATAGAGTGCCCTTGAAAATAGGTAAGAATTTAAGAAATTCCCTTGAAACGGGCTTGTATTTCAGAAAGAATTTTGAAGGTTACCTTTTAAAAAGTGTAACTCCCCATAAAATAAGAACGAATTATGGTTGGTAAACATATATATAACACTCAAACATATTTTTTGAGGAGTAAATAATAAAAAATAATAATTTCATTGAGGTAATTAGACAATAAAAATAACCCAAATGAAAATGGAGGTTCGGGTGGAAAACCCTTACCTTAAGTCCGAATGTGTTCTGATCTTAAACTTAAGGTCATGAAATATAAAATTAGACTTATTAATAACTTAATTAAGAAACTATTAGAAATTTATTTAGTTTATCATTATTTTATTAATCCTGTTATTTCATTATTGATTAGTTATAAGATTAAATTATGTTGTTCTGTAGTGTTTGTTTTCTTTATTTTCATAATCGATTCACTTGTTTTTAAGTAATGGAGTTCATGTGGAATGGATGTAAATAACCAAAATTGAATTTATATATTATTTATGAACATAAAAAAATTAATGGTCATTTATATCATTTGGTTACATGAAATTATGATGAATCATTAGATGAAATATTAATGACAATCACTGAGATTATTTTGGCGGTATTTTGATTATTAGGAACTAGTTTGGTCATATGATTTAATATTATGTACATATACTAGTTCCTGAATATTAAATAGGTTATAATACATATATTATAGTCTGATTTAACCATAAAAATGGTTTCATGACCAGTAATAAAGGAGAAATTGAATAACAAAACTTCATCGTCCACGGAGGTTATAAATTGGAACCTCACGGATGATGATTTTATTTATAAAATAAAAGAGAGAGAGATTAAGAATATTGATGATGGTTCTTACATTCACATGATATAATTATATTATATAGATGATACTAGATTTATCATGTTTATTTGGATAGATGAGGTGAGGATAAGATAACAATATAAAGGAACTTGAAATGAAAATGAAAGAAATAAAATATGAATTTACCTCTTAAATCCACCTCCTTAGAATCTCTTTAAGGGAAGGGGTTTTGGTATTTCGGAAAGACCAATAGATCCTGGATGTGGAGAGATACTAGGGAAGAGTATTTGGGCAGAACTTTGAGGAGCTTAAAGTCTTATAGGTGTGAAGAGAATAGGGAGTGATGGGGGGTTTTATAGTGAGGGAGAGGAGTGGATTTTGAATATTTTACTCATTATTTTATTATTTCCCTCAATAAAACCAATAGTGTTGTTTCATGTGACCCCTAATAGTAATAAGTTCATTTGAGTTCGAACCAAGTGTCCTTATATCACTCATGATGTCATAAATATTGTATTCAATTGATAATTTGTATATACGGTATTTTGTCGTATTTCACTATTCATCAAAAATTCAAGAATTTGAGAAAAATCCCAAAAATTTACCCTAACCATTTTTCGACGTGTAGAATTAAAAAATGAACTCCATTTTTTAAATATAATTTTCTAAATATAATTTTTAAATAAAATCATAGTTTATTCGAAAAATAACAATTTTAAAACTATAATTCATTTTATATTAAATTCAAAAATTAATCAAGATCTCATTATCTTGTAACCTTAAGAAAATAAAATGATATTATTATTTACTATTCATAAGATTCATATTACTATTCATAAGGGTATGTTACTGTTCACCAAAAATCAAGTTGGTTCTATCAGACTCCAAATGACTTACTGATCACAACTCTAGACGACTGTTTTTTGAAATTCAAAACATAGAAGATGCAAAGTTGTGTTTAACAGCTAGATTATAAAAATGAGGTATGGTTTTTAATTAAGTATTTATGTTTTGTTTCTTCTTCCACACCCCTCAAACCTTATTCAACCATAATAAAATAATAATTACAATATTTTATATATACTAATATGTTATTATGTTTTTTCACGACCCATATCCATCTCCTTCTCCATCAAATGGGAAAATAATTCATCATATGTGTGTACGGTGGACTACCGTCTCGCAAACCGATATAATTAATTTTCCATCACCATATGTAAAGACTGGTTATAATGGTTGAATAAAATTATATATATGATATTAATTACATATTTAACATTATTAAAATATAATATATCATTTAAATTCAAACATTTCTATGCACATAAAAATGATAATGTCGCTCGTGCGTACGTGTGAATTATCACCTCCACGAAACGATGTGATTCATTTTTCACCACAAAATCACATAGATGGTATATATATAAGTATATTTAAATTATTAATATTATATTAATGATATTATGATCATTATTTAAAGATAAAATTATACTTACCTTCTTTCTATAATGATCATTGAAAAATGAAAAAGTTACTTATGCATACGTATAGCTTATCATCTCCATGATTGTAACATAGTTCATTTTTCATATCCATATTTAAAGGGTAGATTTAAAAGTATAATTTATATATAAAAATTATAATTATATCATGATTATTACTCTATATATAATTTAATAATTACCATATTGACTATATTCATCATACCAAAGTAATTTTGGACTCAAGTACCGAATATCGTCAAAACGTTCGATGTAAACTTAAATAATTAATTAATTATTATAAATGGTAATAAGTGAAATAAAAGGAATAATAAAATTTAAAAATTATCTTAATAAATTAAATAATTAACCAAATTCTATTATTCATGAAGATAAATATTGTACATGATATAACAGACTCATGATAAGGGACTCTTAAACTAAACAATCTTGTTTTAAATGTTTTAAAGATTTATTTTATAAATATTTATCTCTCATGCCCATTTTTTTTAATTATTTTTATGAATTTATTTAGTTTTACATGAATTTTTTAAAAATTTAAGTTTCTAATTTCTCTAAAAAAAATTCAAAAAGGAATCTTTTTTTTGTTTTATATAAGGGGATTTCTTTTAAAATACCTTTTTAAAATTATTCTTTCAAATATTTTTAAAAGCTTCAAGGGGAATGTTTTTTACATATATGGAATGAAAATAATTTCCCAATTTCATGTCACCTTAATATTTTTAAGCTTACCTTACAAGTTTATACGGATAATTTCAAAGAAATTTTTTCCATTGTACGTGCACAATTTTTCAAAATGAGTGATTTCAAAATGGAAATTTTATTTTCTTCAAAGAGTGTTTTATGAGGAAAATTTTCATGATTTTTTTATGTTATGGTTCTTAGGAATTTTTTATAATTATGTGTGGTTGTTTTATAATCCAATTATTTTTGGTTACATGATAAACCAATGAAAAGTGGTTATGTGATAGACTAATGATGGGGGGTTATGTTATAACCTTCAATGCATTGGCACTCTATAGTTGGAGGTTGACTATATTGGTTACTCAATTTGTAAGAGTGATATGGAAAATGATGGAATAAGTTACCTACTTATATCTTAAATTATTTCTTATGATTTTTTATAAAAATAAATTGTTTTTCAAGATGTTAAGATAATGATCCTTTTGAAAAGATGATTCATTTTTCAAGGTAAAAAATGTATGTTTTTTAGAAAATGTTTTTATGGGTTTTCATTAGACTAACATGTTACTTTATTTTATGTCTCTTACTAAGATTTTATTCTCATATCAAGTTTTAAAATTTTTTCCATAGGATTTAATGGGGAATGAAGACAAGGATGATATCAAGATGAAATTCATAAAGATATGTCATGAAAATAAAACATGTCTTATTTTAAAAGGGTTTCCTTTTGTGAAAAAAATGAATACTATATATATGTTTCCACCTATAACATATGGGTTTTATATGTATGAGTTAGTCCTAATAATATAAAAATATAAACATAAAAGATACTCGGGATTTAAATAATGTGAATTCTAGTTTAAAATCACTAGAATATATAATGTTTAAGGTCAAGTACTTGTAGTTGTTATCAGAAGAGGGTTTAGACAACTTTAGAGATTATGATGTTTTATTTTTTTTATTCTTAAGAGTTATAAATATCATCACGGGTTTATAATTTTAATTTTGATCATAATTTCACTGTCTTAGAAACCCTCTTTTGAAGCTTTAAGTTATGAAATTTTAAGCTGGATAACGGTATTAGAGACATTTATCTTTTAGGAAATTATGGGTTATTACATTTTGGGATGAAAAATTAAAGGTATGATATAACATTTGAGGTTATTTTGAGTATTTTATCATATTTTTTTGGAATGTTATAATAATTATATATTTTTATAAAAAGTAAAACCTACAGGTTATGTGACAACCCATCGCATCTAGTAAGGTCGTGAGGTTTGAACTCACAATTGTAGGGATATAAGGGTGTATCACCTACCACTGGCTTACGTGAAGTCCCAATTAGTATGAATTTTTCTTTTTAGTTAAATGATTTTATGGGTGAAGAATAATTTTATTTTGAAACAGAAGTTTTATCATAGATATAACCATGAGATTGAAAAGTGATTTGGTGATTAGAATATTGATGTTATTTCGGAAGATGTACATTATTTTTGGAGCTTTATATGATTGAGGTAAATAGAATATTGTGGGATTTTATTTTAAAAATAAATGTTGAATTATATTTTTGAGTTGTATATGATTTTATTGTGTAATAATGTTCATTCAGGTTATTTATGGAAATGGTTATCATATTTAGAGATTATGTGATTTATATAATTACATTTTGGTATGAGATATTAAGAGTGATTGACGTTATTTTGGGAGAAAAATGTTAAATTTATCTTGGAATATTATGTGATCAGATCCTTCTGAATTTTGGGTTTCAATCTTAGTATATAATATTTTTAAATAATTTTAAGGATGGTTATTTGTTGAATGATCTAAGTTGAATTTTGGGTATTACTATTGAATTTTAGAGATTAAATATAGTTATTCTTATTTTGAAGGTTTATTAATTTTGGGAAATGTCTTATATTATCCTAACCATTTTAATTTTTGGTTAATTAATAATGATAGGAATAATATATTTTTTTCCTTTTGTGAATTTAGTGATCTGTAGAAGTTTAATCTAGTGCTTCAAGCATGAAAAATTCATACTCATCATTTGGAGAAAAAATAAGTTTATAGTGGAAATTGATTAAAGTATGAAACTCTAATTTTCAATTAAGTACATATATTTATGTTCTTATTATTTATTTAAATTTAATTACTCAACTCTAAGAAAAATTATCTTGAAATAAAAATTTTATCCATTTACTTTTCTTTTCAAAAAATAAATGGCCTTTTAAACCATCACAGATTTGCAGTTTTGTGATGGTGAAATTACTCACGACTATGTTCTCTATCACTATCTATCAGAAATTTATAGTTCTTTTTATCTTATATATCCATGTTTTCCTACATGGAATCCTAGTATGTGTTATCTCAAGTGACCTTCGTACTTTCCTTTCTCTCTTTACAAATGGAAGTTTTATTGAATTTTTTTTTCTGATGTAGGGGTTCAATAAAGGTATTTTGAAAAGTTAAACCTTAGATACCAAGACCAAATTCAAAATTCCAAGGATTAAATTTCCAAATTGGGGGTAGAATGTAACATCATGATATTTTAAAAGGAAACACTATGTTCGATAGCGTATAAGATATGCCAGATCTAGCTTAAACAAACAACTAAATATCTTTATTTAAATGTGACTCGTATAACCTAATGATTACATTGGAGGGAATGAATAGTATTAATATCATTATGAAATATTTAATTTTTTTACTCATTTATAATGTAATAATTAATTCGTTTTAAACAAGTTCTATTTTTTAGTAAATTCATTTTATTCATCAAAAACATATTTTCTTCAAAAATGATTTTTATTGCTTTTTATGTATAAATAATATAATTAATTTTTAGAAATTTTAGAATATTTATTTGATAAAATAAACTTCATTTTTGAAATCATCATATCAAAATTTTCCTATGGTGAAATTTTGAAAATTTTCTGAATATTTTATTTTTTAATGAATAGTGAATATACTGATTTTTATTGAAAATTGTATTTTATTTTAAAGTATTTAAAAGGTAAAAATATATTTTTGATTGTTTTTAAATTTTAATTAGTTAATTTTGATATTAAATAATAAAAAAATTAATGTATTTTACACTTTAAATTAGTATAAAAACATTTCAAATTTAAAAATGGAATTTTTCCAAAAAACTGTTTTTCGTTGTGTTTTTTCCGTTTAAATTTAAATTAAATTAAATTCTGAAAATTCCATGTTTTGAATTTTTAAAAATAGTTTAAATATTTGGATTCATAAGTTTTAAATTAATTAAATATTTCCTTTTTATTTTTTGTTAATATAAATAGTAATTTTAATAATTTTTATTATCACAGTAAAGGGTAAATCGGGCAATTAAGGGTAAAAATAAAATGATAAGGACTAGAAAATGACCCTAAAACTTGACAAAATTTTATTGGATAGTTTAGTTTTGACCATAATAATACAATTATCTAAATTATAACCTTCAGGATTCAATTGGATGTGATTTCAAAATTTATAATATTTTATTTAAAGAAAAGTTAAAGATGTCATACTCATACTTTTAATAACTATATAATTTTTAATATAGGGTTATTCAGAAAATATATTCGACTATAAATATTAATTTTAAATATAAAATATTTATCTATATCATGGTAATTTATTTATAATTTTTAGTGATAATATAATTACCTTAAATGTCGATACAGCGCTGATACAATAATTATTCAATTAATGGAAAAATCAAATAAATGATATTAAAAATTAAAATAAATAAAATTTGAGATAATTATTTTCACCCATGAATTTTCTATATTAATTTGGTATGTTAAGTATTTATTAAAAAAATAGATGTTATATTATAGCATTGATATTTTTAAAAGTCAAAGTGATTAATAGTGTCAAATTTAGGTGGGAGTAAATTTCTGCAGATACTATATCAGTACTATAGTAGGCATTGTTGCACTATAGCGGTGTGATTGTTGTAGAAAGTACTATATCGGGGTACTATAGCATTATTATTATTCATGTTGAATGGGATTTAAAGCCACTAGGCCTTTGGGCCATCAAGGGGGCGGTGACACGGGCATGACCTATAAGTGGTGACTTGGGCATGATGCAAGAAGGGTCTTCGAGGTATCCAATAGTGGTTCTTTGGGCCATGTAATGGGATTCATGCCCACTGGGCCTTCAAGCTAAAATTTAAAATTTAATAAAGCATATGGTTGGGTGGGTTATCCCTTGGGGGATATGACATGCCTTTCCAGCCTGTGTGTGTGTGGTGTGTGTGTTTGAATGTAATTGTACCCACAAGCACCTAATATATATATATTATTGATATTTTAATATAAATAATATTTTATTAAATGATATAAAACTCCTATAAGTATTAAATTCATCCAAATTATTGGTATAATATTTAAAATGTCATGGATGATCCATTTATGGGTATCTTGGCATTTTATAGTAACTATATTAACACTTAAAGGGTAAAAATATAAGTTATCATGGTAAGAGTTAAAGGGGTTAAATAAGGGTTAAAACCAAAAGATAAGGTTACAAATTTAGTAAAAACTTATATAAATTTTATTTTATGAGATAATTTCTACTCAAAATCATCTTATCTTTGAAATTAATAAGTTTTTATCCATTTTGAATTGGAAACTAATTTATATTAATTTAATATTTTGAGAAATTTCAAGAGTGCCTCTCCCATATCCTATAAAAGGGAACCTATTATTCTCATTTATTCACATATAAAAACCATTTTTTCATCAAATAACTACCCAAATATATTTATATAATCCCTATCAACATTATAGAGGTATTAGTTTAGGAAAAACATAACTCTCAGTGGTCTTAAAGTGTTAAGCAATGAAGGATTTCTAAAGAAGAGGTATCATTTTTAATTAAGTATTTTTTATTTTTTTCTTCTTACACATCCCTAAAAACTTCTTAATACATGATAAAATAATAACTAAAATATCCTAAAAATACTTATATGTTATTATATTTTGGGTATTACCCATATCCATCTTCTTTTTCATCAAATGGGTAAAGAATTCATCATCTGTGTGTACGACGGACTATCGCCTCACGAACCGGTGTAATTCATTGTCCATCACCGTCTTTCAATAATGGTTATAATGTTGGAATTAAAGTTAATATAATGATGTTAATGAAATATTTTCAGTATTAAAATATAATATATCATCTATATTTATACATTTTCATACATAAAAAAATGATAACATCGTTCGTCTGTACGTGTGAATTATCTTCTCCATGAACCGATGTGATTCGTTTTTCATCACCACGTCACATAGATGATATATATAAGTATATTTAAATGATTAATATGATATTAATGATATTATTACCATTTTTTAAAGATAAAATTATACTTACATTCTTTTAATAGTGATCATTGAAAAATAGAAACATTACTCATGCATACGTAAAGCTTATCATCTCAATGATTGTAGTGTAGTTCATTTTTTATATCCATATTTAATATATGGATTTGCAAGTATAATTTATGTATAAAAATTATAATTATGTCATTATTATTATTCTATAAATGATAGAATAATGTTCACTTTGACTATAGATATCGTACCAAAGTAATTTTGGACTCAAGTACCAAATATTGTCACAATGTCCGACGTAAACATAAATAATTAAGAAATTATTATAACATGGTAATAAGTTAAATAAAAGTAATAATAAACTTTAAAAAAGTTATCAATCAATTAAATAATTAACCAAATTTTATTATTTAGGAATATAAAGAATGCATGTAAGGAAACAGACTCAAGGTAAGGGGCTCTTAAAATAAAAATCCTTATTTTAAATGTTTTAAGGATTTATTTTCTAAATATTTCTATTTCATGACCATGTTTTTTTAAATGAATTTTATTAATGTATTTATATCTATATTAATTTTTTAAAAATTTAATTTTATAATTTTTCTCAAACATTTTCAAAAATCAATATTTTTAAGGTTTTATCTAAGGGAATTTCTTTGAAAACCCCTCTTTTAAAGTTATTATTTCAACTATTTTTACAAAAGTCAAAGGGGATGTTTTTTTAAATATATGTCCTGAACATAATTTCAAAATTTCATTTTTCCTTAATATTTTAAATATTAATTTAAAAGTTTATATTTTTACTTTTAAAGAGAATTTTTTCCATTGTACGTGCACATTTTTTCAAAATGAGGGATTTCAAAATGAAAAGTTTATTTTCTTCAAAGATTTCTTTATGAGGAAAGTTTTCATGGTTTATATTTATGTTATGGTTCTTTAGAATTGTTTATAATGATGGTTGTTTACATTAAAAACCAATTTTAGGTGGTTTCATGTTAAACCAATGATTGGTGGTTACATGATAAACCAATGAAAGGTGGTTACGTTATAACCTCCAATGCATTGGGTACTTCAGAGTTTGAGGTTGATCATTTTGGTCACTCTATTTTTAAGAGTGATATGGAAAATGATATCCTAAGTTACCTAATTATATCTTATATTATTTCTTATGAGCTTTTATTAAAATCACTTAATTTTTAAAAATGTAAGATAATGATCTTTTTGAAAAGTTGATTCCTTTTTCAAGGTAAAAAGGTATGCTATTAAGAAACTGTTTTATGGGTTTTCAATGGATTGATAGTTTCCTTTATTTTATGTCCCTTAATAAGATTTTGTTCTAATACCAAGCTTTAAAATTTTTTCCACATGATTTAGGGTGGAATAGATACAAGGATGAGATTAAGATGAAATTTGTGAAGATATGTCATGAAAAGAAAACATGTTTTATTTTAAAAGGGTTTAATTTAGTAAAAATGGATATTGTGTATATGTGTCCACCTATAATGTATGAGTTTACCATGAATGAGTTACTCCTAATTCTCTAAAACTATAAACCTAAAATATCCTTGGGATTTAAATAATGTGAATTATAGTTTAAAATCGCTATAATATTTAATGTTTAAGGTCAGGTCCTTATATAGAGGGATTGTATAGTCATCATTAAGGAATATCTCATCATAAGATCCACATGACCTATCATAACAATAAAATGTATTATAGTTCAATTGAGTATAATTCCACTAAAAAGTTATATGGTAAAACACCATATAATTTATTATTGATACATTAAATAATTGAACCCTTTATCATCAATGGTATCAATCATACACAAGCATTTATATGTCATGGGAGTCCTACATACCAAGAATAATTCATGTATATTGGACTCTTTATAATGGTCCAAGAGATAAAACCATATGAATCATAAATCCAAAACCCAAGTTTGTTACACTAGATGAAATCATACAACCATAAAAGCAAAAACAAAGAATAATAATCCCATATCCCTAGTAATCTAGAATTTCCATCAAAAAATATGTTCACGATGCACTAGTTAGTGGTACATAAAAAGATCTAGCATGTATTTATTCCCTATATACCCTATACTCAAATAGTAAGACAAACAAAATAATGCTTTGATACTAATTTTCAATGCCCCTCCATCCCATACCACTCAATTAGTGTATAGATCGGTGGTCATTGCTTGACCTCGGGTGTGTCTCCTCATAGCTAGGGTCTTCCAACTAGAAGTGAGGGTTAAGATATTACAATGGGGATATAATACCCTCATATTAGAGTAAAACGTCAAAAAAACCAATCATCATCTGTAATAAATAAACAATATAGTGGTTAGGATGAATAAATTACAATAATGCTATATAAAATATAATTAGAAATAATACAATCATATATATCAACAGGTCACCCATTGGGATGACCATATATAAAATAAATAAATAAAATAATAAAATAAAGATGGATTTGTGACTATCCTCAAGCCTCGTCTCATCCCAATATCTAGACTCCATCTGAACTATCCCACTAGATCATACAACCCTAGTCTTATTCCCTACCTGGAATTGTGATAAGTGAAGTCTACTCGGGTACCCAAGTGTCATGGACTTCTAAGAAAGGTGTGAGTATAACTTAATAGGGAACCAATATTGGGGACCCAAATATAACTATTAAAGTAGTGCATTCACAAATGATAAACCCAAAATAAAACATACAGTTTGGACCATAATAAAATAACCATCATTAATCCTTGAGTTCTAAGCTAACACTCATGATCAACTATACCTTCTTTGGCCAGTGTTGGATGACTCTGAGCATGTTTAATACCATTCCATATAATATCAAGTATAGCACTAGCTCCTAGGAAACATCCCAGGAATCCTAAATAAGCATATCAGTTGAATCCTAGGTAATAAGCTAAGAATTATATATAGGTATAATCATCAAATCCCAGAAAGAAATCCAGACATTTAATATAGTTATACTCATGGAATCCTAGATAATAATCTAGGCATTAAATATATGAATACTCTCTGAATCCCATATAACAATCTAGGTATTCCAAGTCATATGAATCAATAGTTAGATCCTATATGTAACCTAGGAATCCATATAGTAGCAAGATCAATGGTCGGAACTTGGGGAGTATATTAGTCATCCATATATGAAATTACTAAATCCTAGGTGATATCCTAGGAATTCCATGTGGTATCAGGCTCAGTAGCTAGATCCTAGGGAGTATCTTAGGCATCCATAGTCATCAGGCATAAAGTCAAATCCTAGGTCACATCCTAGCCATTTCATATAGGCATAATCATTTAATCCTATGTAACATTCTAGGAATTCCATATAAGAATAATTGTTGAATCCCATGTAGTATCCCAGGCATTAAAAATTCCATAAATACTTTAGTACAGTGCAACCCTCCCATAATATCTTACATAATCTTCATTACACTAACCACCCCGGGCTTTCACCATCGACCATTAGTTTCAAAAGTGATACTCAAAGTTGATGACACATACTCTCCTACACCAACCCTCACTAGGTACAACATATTGGTGGGAAAATCATCTAGGTCACCTATCTCTCATCATAACATGGATACCCTGCATGGGATCCTCTATATCATTCATATCTCTTTGTCCAAGACCATTACTCAAAGGGCGTACCATCTCTCGATATCATCATGATTACATTTCAACCACATTGGTGTCATAAGGTAAGCCCCACTGGAACCATTCTTGGAAGATGGAATAATTATCATCTTTGTAACACCCCAATATTTTTATGAAATTTTTCTATTTAGATAATTTTATTTCTTCGATAGCTTGCGTTATACGCAACAACGATTTTAAACGAACCGCGTAACATTATTAAAATATTATGTGTCTATTGTTGCCTAAACATTGGATGAATGGGTATGAATATTAATAAATAAATTATAAAAAATAAATGGTCTAAACATTTATAAAATTAATTCATTATTCATAAAATGGTTATAATTAAAAACAAAAAATATTTGAAAAATAAAAGTGAAGCTTTTTCCTAGAAAATTGTTTTTCTACACACAATGTACTTTTATTAATAAATTAAATTAATCACTATTAGTGAATGATTTTAAGGATATTTATATATTATTTACTTGATAAAATATTTTAAAAATTCAACAAATATTTTATTATGCATTGGATAAGAATGAATTGAGTTTTATGCTTAATTTTTTTTCTAAAAAGATTTTTTTGTCGCATTTTTCTCACCTAAATTAAAATTAATTTATTACCTTTATAATTATTTAATTAGATTAAATGAATTAAATATTTATAATCAGTAGGTTAAAATTTATTAAATAGCCCCCTTTTATTTTTTTCAATAGTAATAGTAACCTTAGTAAAATTTATCACCTCAGTAATGGGTAAATCGAGTTAATCTAGGTTAAAACTAAGTGGTAAGGCCATAATTTTTCATACTAATTATTATTTAATGAATTTAATTATACCCTTATCACATTATTATATATATTTATTAGTTTAATGGACACTTTTCCATGAAAATTATTTATATATTTTTTAAGTTAAAGAAAGTTACAAAATGTCCCTCTCTTAGTTTTAAATATCCTTTATGCGTTCACATAGGGACAAAAACTAGTTATTAATTAATATTAATATTATTTTTATACATAATGAAATTATATTCATGATTCTAATTTATTTATAATTTTTAGGTACTATATATTACCTTAAATTCTTACAAAACACCAGAACAATATTTATTCAATTAATGAAAAAATAAAATAAATGATTTTGAAAATATTAAAAGTGATATAATTTGAGTAATTTATAGTTTTATATGAATTTTATAAGTAAATATGACATATTTTTGTTGTGTTAAAATATTTTATTTAAATTGAAACTATTTTTTTATGTCTTGTAAGTCAAATTAAATGAATATTTTTAAAATTAACAATAATTATATTTTATTAAATTATTTAAAACAAAATGATGAAATAAGAAAAGTTTGATATGATAGGGTATAAAATTTCATAAATTGTCCATTTATGGTCCAATGTCACCTTATATGTAAAAATTAAAATCATTTAATATTGAAAAAATTGTTTCTGTTGTTAAAATAAAAATAGGTTAACTGAGGGTCAATCAAAATTATATGGTTTAAAATGACACCAAAACATATATAAATTCTATTTAATGATGATATTAAAATCATATCCTAACTTATATTATAATCCATTTCCATTTGGAGGCATTTTTTAGAATGAATTCATTATAATTTAATCTTTTGGGAAATTTCAAAAGTGCCCATCACTTAAATTATAAAAGGGAACCTCCCCCCTCAATTCTTTACACCACTCTTAGAATTATATCTCAAAAAAACTATACCAAGTTATATTATAAAATTACATATCCATATACTAGAGGTTTGTTTCCCAAAATACCAACCTCGGAGCCCTTTAGAGGAGATTTAAAGTAATCGTTTCAAAGAAGAGGTAATTGCCTTAGCTGATCACTTTCTTTTCTACTTTTCTTTACCTCCTATAAATATATGGTATTTATTAAAAAAATTATCCTAAATATTCTTATATTTTATTATGATTTTTAAAAAAACCATTATAAACCCTCTTTCCCATCAAACGAGAAGTGAAAGTATCGCTTGTGTGTATATACAGCTTACCGTCTCCACGCACCGATACAATTCATTTTTCATCACAATATTTTATGGATGGGTATTATGATGGGTTTAATGTTTATATATGATATTTATGATATAATTATACCATTTTAATGATAATATCATGTCTACCTTCTTACCACCCAATCCTTTGGGAAACAATAATGTCACCTGTGTGTATTTGTAAACTACCACCTCCATAAAGCGATGTGATTCATTTTTCATTTATAATTTACTTGGATGGTAATAAGGAATAATTTTATTAATATATATGATATATATTATATAATAATGGTCCTGGGAAGGTTAATTAATATTTACCTTTCTTTTTTTCTATCTGTCAAAAAAATGAAAACATTGTTCATGTGTACGCATGGCCTACCGTCTCCATGAACGGTGTAATTCATTTTTATATCTTTGAAATGTATGGATGAATATATATATATATATATATATATATTATATTTATATCATAATTAATATTATGGAGATTATGGGACCAAAATAAGTGTACAAGGACTGGAACTACGAAATTGAATACTCATGATAAACGAAACAGTTAACACCTAGAAATGATGATTTTAATAATTAATTATTAATAAATGGGGTGTTGAAATGTTATAAAGGGATCATAAATGATATTATAAGTATTAAAATGACTCTTTTATATAATTATAATAATTTTAAATTTATTATAAAAGAGGTTAGATTGATTTCTAAGTAAGGAGAAATCGAGGTAATCGTTTTATGTTACAATCTCATTATTTATCATAATTGTTTATGATTATGTTTATGATGATGTAATATTATAATATACCTATCAAAATATTCATGAATTTTATTATCCTATTTTTTATTTATTTAAAATACATTTTTTATTTTCAATTTTCTCATATTAATTATTCAAGAGACCAAAAATATTTTTTTAAAGAAAATCGATTTCATTTATCTATTCAGTAGAAAAACCATTTTATTCCATATTCATGTTCTCTAAAAATTCTTTAAAGAATAATTTTACTATTATCCTATGATTCTTTAAATTAATTTTTACCCATATTTTAATTT
The DNA here is from genome assembly GCA_963277665.1 of Viscum album. Lineage (NCBI taxonomy): Eukaryota > Viridiplantae > Streptophyta > Magnoliopsida > Santalales > Viscaceae > Viscum > Viscum album. The sequence goes on from OY728123.1 coordinate 1,988,097,517, forward strand.
TTAAAAAAAAAATTTAAATGAATCTTCTTTTCAATTTCTAAATGGTTTACTTTGTGAATTTTTTGAGAAAAAGTATGGAAGTAATGTTTTTTAACTTATACAACATGAATATATTTTCCTGATGTCATGACTAATTTTTTATTTGAAGATTCATTTAAAATTTTACATGATTCTTTTTAAAGAAAAAATTTTCATTTATATTTTTTTATCTTTTTTAAATAAATTATTTTAAAATGGAAAGGTTATTTTACTCAAGAATGTTTTGATTATATTTTAATGGTATTTTTATTCATAAATACAACAAACATTATTTTCACTTATTCTTTATTAGGGATATGATCCAATGATATCATCCTTGTTATTTTCTAGATGTTGTATGAATATAATGACATAGTATTTATGAAACTCATTTCTTTTCCACGGATTACGCTATAATGAAATGATTAAATGTTTAGGAAACCCATTTCTTTTCCATGGTTTATAATATGGTAAAGTGTTTTTGAAACCCATTTTTTCATGGGAACTGATGTGATTAATGGTTTTTGATCTTGTGGAACACATATATATGATTTTTATTGTGTGATGGGTCGTGCATATATCTCCCTTTAATGTATTGGGTAAAGATTGATATATCATGAGATAAATAGAACTGAAATAGGGAATGAACTCATTTTAGTAAGGGATTATGTCCACTATGATATTCTTGGGAGTGAACCTTTACTACTATGATAGTTTGGGGAGTGAACTCATTCCACTATTATATCCTTGGTAATAATCCTTGACTACTAAGGAAATGATTTTTTATGCTTAAATTCCATGATTTCATGTCTTATACGAATGTTATGTTCTCATGGATTATGTTATTTGATTCCTTTATGGTTCATATATTATAAACTTACAATATTTATGCCATGACTTGAGATTATGATATAATATTTATAGGGTATGGATTTTAAATTTTAATCTAATGTTTCTATACCCTTATTCTCATGATATTCTTATGTGATCATTGATATATCCCCTTATTACCCTTACTACGCATTTGAGATCACCATTTTATTATGTTTCCTTTCCCCAAGTTATTAAGAAAGGTATTAGTATAATATGTCTAAGAATGGTGCTAGTTATGAAGAAATAAGTGGGAGATGATGTAGATATTTTATGAAACAGTAATTTATATTTCCAAGTTTCCAAAGATACTAGAGAAAAATGATCATAGCATGGATTGAAATGTTATGTAATTAATATCCATCTATGAAGATGTAATATCTATGTATGAAAAGTATGGGTTGTTATAGTTGGTATCAAAGTAAGGTTTAGTTGACCTTTTTAAACTAGTATGAGAAAAATTTAGTAAGAACCCTAGGGACAAGTCTAAGTGTAGGATAAAATTATAGAGTTTTGGTAATGACCATGAATGAACTAGGTTAAACCTGAGGTTTCATAGAAAAAGGTTTCACGGTTTAGAAATCCTATAAATGATTTTTTCCATGATCCATCATGATTATTGTTTCTCACATTATTCTTTTTAGTTTTTTTCAATGGATGGAAACTGAATGAATCATGTTAATGCTGAAGTTGATGGAAAATGCAATTATTATCCTCCTGATTAACTAAATGTTATGAGAGATGGAATGAAAAATATTGTTTCTATGCTCACACAACTTTCTCAAGCTATGAATCATGCTGATATTCCAAACAAGAAAATAGGGAACAATGTTCAGTTGAGTCCTTTATGATGAAACATCCAAATTCTTTTAGTGGGTCCACTAATCCACTATCCATTGATCAATGGACCAGTACCACTAAAAAGATATTTTCCATTCTCTAGTGTTCATAACATGAGAAAGTTATTCTAGTTTTTTATCATTTGTAAAGTGAATAAAATAAATGGTGGTATCTTATTAAGAGCACAAGAGAAGAAGAAGAAACTAAATCAATGGAGTGAGATGAATTTTAAAAAATAATTTTCAATCAGTACTTTCCTTTTATTCTTCATATGAAAATGGATAAATAATTCCTTGAGTTGAAACTAAAGGATGATGAATTTTTTGGTACCTATGAGGAAAATTTTACAAGACTTGTGAGGTATGATTTTGGTATTATCATCCAACCTGCAATTATGGTTTATCGATTCTTTAGTGTCTTAAAACCAAGTATTTAAAGGGAGTTAACCATAAAGTACTTTAGTAGATATAAAGAATTTGTTTGATATTCTCTCAAGGTGGATATAGAAATTAGAGTTTGAAAGGTATTAGGGTATGAAGTGGAAGATGATGGGCTGGGGAATTAAAAAAAATTCACTAGTGATCGACATAACAACATCATCTCCGATGATGCACTTCCCTGGTATAAGCCTGAGGATCATGCATGAAGAAGTTTAAGTACAAAATTAAACCATAAATACCTAGTTGAATCTGAGGGCATGCTTGAAATCTTCTTTTCTTCAGTGACCGCTGCTCAAATTATCCAAATCAGAACCCATCTATATTATCCACATGTTCTTCAAAAAATTTAGGGAGTATCAATCATCAAATTTTGGGTGCTATCACAGAGATCTGACGATTCCTTCAATGTTTTGATGATAACCACATAGATGTACCTTCAATTCATGAGGTAGAGATTGATGTGATCACCTGGATCGAGAGATTCTCTCTCTAGAAAGTGGGAGAATAGAGATAATCTCTCAAATGATCACTATGAAATAGTCACAGGCGAGAGACTCTCTTTGTTACGACCCAACCTGTGGGGCCCGTGTCATGACTACCCCAAGCCCGCCTTCCATAGGCCAGAGGCTGGCGACTAGTAACGGAAATACATATCCCCAAAAACTGGGAAGGCATTGCCTCTAAACCTGTAAACTCACACAAACCAAGCACACAACAAGATACAAGAACAAGGTAAACTATAAAGTAAACAGGGTGTGTACAGTAATTAAAGGGGATAGAATACAAGCTCAACTGGAAAGTACAAGTAAACTGAAAAAGAACAGCTCTTGTGAACACCCGCCAAGGATCCTACTTGAAGGGTAGGTATAACTCTTGATCGGTCGTCTCTCTGGATCCTCTCATCTATTTTCCACCTCTTATCAGCCTCCAGTCTGGTACCCTCAACCTCGATCAGTGTTGTTCATCATCTGAACAAGACACAGCAAGGTGCGGGTGTAACCCATGCAGGGGTGAGTATAACGATACTCAGTAGGGACTCTGAGACCCTCATAAGTCTCCTAGATTTATGCAAAGGAAAAAACACAAAGCACGAAGCAATATTCATAAACACTACTTAGGTATATGCCCATACATATACCTAAGTTATCAAGAAAAACACACCTCACACATGAGGAAAGAATACCGCAAAGGTAACACCACTAAGGTAGAAGTACCACACAGGTAACACCACGAAGGTATAAGTACCACACAGGTACACCACGAAGATATAAGTACCACACAGGTACACCACAAATATATAAATACCCCACATGTAACACCACAAAAGTAGAGGTACCACACAGGTAACACCATGAAGATAAGTACCACGAAGTTAAGGAATCAGCTCACACAGGTATTAGTGAAGTATATAAGTACATATGATTAGTCGCGAAGCTAGATCATATTATTCTGTCAAGAGACACTACTACTGATTATACGAAGTCTGACCCACACAAGATCGATAGGTACAAACCTCCGCAATGACTCACATAGGATCTGACCCACACAGGATCAGTATGCGCTGACTCACACAGGATCACTGAGCGCTGACCCACAGAGGATCTGACCCACACAGGATCTGACCCACACAGGATCTGACCTACATAGGATCAGTATGTGCTGAACAACACATGATCGATAGGTACTAACCCCCGAAATGATCTACATAGGATCCAACCCACCCAGAGTCGATAGGTGACTAACCTCCATATAATCCGTCTCCAACCTCAGTCTCCAACCTCTGCCTCACTGTCAGCCACTGGATTCCTCACACCCGGTGTGCTCGAGTTCCTTAGAATATGCCCTCAAGATATAGGTCCTACCTAAACCACCATGAATTTCCACAAAGAAGTACCCCAAAGGTCCCTCATGTCATAAGGGACCCAACGCAACAGATGATGTGTCAATCAGACACCCGGTCTGTAAGTTATTAGCGTTTCCGCTCCGAGGGCCCGGTTAGATTCGGGTTCGATCCAACCCGGCCATACTCCAAATTTATCCAAAACTCAAGTGGAGTATACCAAAATTACCTTCTCTATCTAAGTATTATGGTGCAGAAGATGGTTCATCAAACGTATGCCTGGTTCTCAAGATATGGCCACAAAGGTGAAACTGGGTTAGGATGGGCCCGGGTCTGGTCCGACCCGACCTGGTTCGAATCGACCTGGATCGATTCGGGTTCGGCCCCATTGGCTTGGTCCACAGAGGGCCCGGCCTGCTGGGCCATGGTCTGGCCTGGCCCGCGAAGGGGGGGCGGCCCGGCCCAGCCTGCGGTCGGGTGGCCTGCCATGGCGGGGTCCGCCCTAGCTGAAATAAGGGGGGAGCCCCCCCCACCCCCCGGTATACCGAATGGCCCGATGACCATTTAGTTGCCCTGATGGCACATGGTACTGCTCGGTGGTCCCGCTCGGTGCGTCACGGCCGGTCGGGTTCCCGGCCAGTCCTCCCTCCTACGACGCGATGACGCCACTGTCCACTTGCGGTCGGCTGGGTGCTGGCTGCCCTCCGGCCTTAGCCACGACCTCATGCTCTGTCGGCGCGGACATAAACTGCCACTTCTCCACGTGGTCAGCTGGAGTTCCGGCCTCTACCCTCCTCTGCTGCGGCCTAATGGTCGTGGCCTCCTCTTCTGGTGGCACGGACACGCGCCGTCCTCCTTCCACGTGGCTGGCTGGGTGTCGGCCGCCGCCTTCTTCCGCAATACATCAGAGCTTCGTTCCAAGACTGAAAATTATAAAGGTTGCTTATTCACGATCCTCGGGTCAAGCTCTCTGCATCCATATATCATGCTCAACAAGAAATTGTGTTTTCAGTGTCATTAATTATTTGATGTCGAAGAACGCACGAAGAACGTGCGAAAAACAAAAGAAAAAGGGGCAAGGTATCAGTGCGGGACAATGGCCATGTTTGTTTGGCCATCGTCATTGTGAATCAAGAATATGTGGAATCAAAAAAAATAGATTTAATCATAATTCAATTTAAAACCCCTACCTCGTTCGTTCGTTGGAGGTGTCATGAGGAAGAGGATGAAGTAGGTGAAGGGGACGCTGACATTCCTCGCTTTCGCAACACGTTTCCGATCTGGGCCCGTGCGTCATCCTCATTCATCATTGGGGGTTGGTTCTTCTTTGGAGGATTCTCCAGCCCATGCATCCTCTCCCTTTCGCCAATGGGAATACAACCCATAATAAGATTTAATAAAATAACTCTTCATTAACAAGTTGGGTTATTAATTCAAGATTAAAGTATCCTGTTAATTAAAGAGAAAAGTGGTTACAAATTTTGTGTAACCAAGCATTTAATGCCCACCATTAAATTCCTGACCACCCTCATGTGGTCCCCACCTTTATGATTCAAATGGGAGGTTTTAAAAATAAAATAAAAGTTAATTATTTTTATTTTATTATTTTTCCAACTCTCCCACGAAAATCCTAAAAACTAACTCCTACCCTTGACCTACTGCGGTCGAGGTGAAGGTCTCCTTAAGTAAATATCGGTGTTGCGAGTTCAACGGTGTCCTCGGATTTCAATTACGAGCACCGGTTCAAAAGATAGAAAACGTCGCTCATGTGTTTACTGAACGTACCCAAAAAAAAGTTCAGAAAATTATTAACAGTCACCCTCGACCCTTGCCAGTCATGGTTAGGCTCTTCCTAAGTGTAACACGCCCTGAAAAACCCAACGGTACTCTCGGACTTCCAATCTGAGTTACCATTTAAAAGTTATGGATTTTACTATAAAATAATTGTCACTTAATTATTTTATTTATGGACAAAAACTAACTTTTACTGGTAGCTCGTGCCAGCCAATGTTAGTATCTACCTAAAGAGAGCATACCCTCACAAGTTCAGTGGTGGTCTCAAATTTTTAATCTGAGTTACCGTTCATGAGTTATAAGCATTTGAAAAATAAAATAATTTTATTTAATTATTTTATTTACAGTTATTCCATTTTCGGGTTTTCTCACAAGAGGTCCGCGCCGACTAAACTTAAGTCGTGCCTAGGGTAAACCCGCCATCTTGAGTGTAATAGTTCCCTCTAATTTCTTATTTGAGTAACTATTTAAGAGTTATTCCAATTTTTCTGGAAAACTTCTTATGCGCTCTATTTAAAGCTTAAAAAACTTCGACATATCATTTTGGGCACTCCGGGCCTCGAAATCATGCGTCGTTAGATTTCACGGTCTTGAAATAATTCCATATAATTAAAATATATATACAGAATTTCCAGGACATTACATTCTCCCCACCTTAGGTATTTACATCCCCGAAAGCCGCAACATATACTAAGGAAACAAATGGGGGTACTGAGCATGAATCTGAGCCTCCCGCTCCCATGTGCTCTCCTGGAGGTTCCCATGCTACCAGCGAATGCGCACTAGAGGTATCAACCGCCCACAAAGGACCCGCTTCTGTCGATCCTCAATCTCTACTGGAACCTCCATAAATGTCACCCCATCATCTAAGTCCAGCTTGCCATGGTCGATGACTTGAGAAGGGTCATGCATGTATTTCCTCAGCTGAGATGTGTGGAAGAAGTCGTGCACCCACTCCAACTGTGGTGGTAGTACCAAGCGGTATGCCACCTCGTCAATCCTCTGATGTATCAGAAATGGTCCGATAAACCTTGGTGATAACTTGTTGTATTGGACAAATCTCCATAGTCCCCATCAAGGTGAGACCCATAGGAAGACATGGTCTCCCTCAACATCTCCTCACGAAGCGTCACTGGTACCATTGTGTGACCTCTGAAGAGGATGACATGCTCCACACCTTTAGAAAATCCTTCAGGAGACCGTCCTGAGGATATCTGAGCACGTCGGGCCTCGAAGTCAACATCTGAAGCTGTGCCTTCTAAATTCACTGAGGAATTAGGGGAGTGAGAGTCATAGACTAGAGGTAAGTTGGTCCATATTTATCCATGAAGGATATCTGAAGCGAGACTAGCTGATTTGATGCCTCACTCAGCAGCTATAGACCAGAGCTCATGCTGAGTGCGGCTGTTACCACATTACCCTTCCCAGGAGTATATACTATCTCAAATTCATAGTCCTGGAGCAACTCTAGCCATCGTCGCCATCTTAACTTCAGAAAGCTCTACTGACACTTCTTCATCCACAATAAAGGCTCCCACTTCTTCTTCAAAGCTGACAAGGGTGCCGGTACCTTGGAGAAGTCTGGTTTAAAAATCCAGTAGTACCCAGCCAAAGCAGAAGTCTCTCTCCCTTCGGGGAGGTAATCCTGGAAACATATTTTGAAAATATGTCCCCACACTCTGCCACTACTGTTGGGAACTCAAAACTCAAAACTCACACTACCACGAGGGTAGGGTTGGCTGACTCAAGCATGATCAGTTGCACCCTCCTTTGCATGAGTTTGTCTCGTGCTGTTAGGGTTTCCTTTTTCGCCAACCAATGAAAATTCCCATTCCAACATTGTAGGTAAACCAAAACCTTTTTTCCTAATACATCCAATCTGAGTATGAACTATGGATGTCCAGTTCATACCCAAACTAACATCATAAGTCCTCGACGCTACCACCAAGAGGCTCTAACCGAAACTCTCACCTCAAGGGTCAGATCACACCGCCGGCGTAAGTGTGATTATCGAGTATTCTCCCAAAGGTACCTCCAGATGTGAGGGTCAAGTAAATATCTTAATCATAAAATCTTGGTTTTGGACAAGATTCGTAGAAGTAAGGAATGATTGGTACCTATGTCTATTAATACGGCAGCTAGTAGTAGACACAGACTGCTCATCAAATCATTCTCAGAGCCCTTGGGTCACACTCCTTGACCATATGCAGCTACTCCCTTCCCATTTCCTCCAGATCCTTGAGCCTGGTGGGGGCCACAAAGGGGGGTGGTTGTAACATGTCGAAATGTACACCACCTCATGATTCTCTCCTAGCTCTGTTTCCATGTCTGCAGCCCTGCAGATTCATCATTCTCAAACACTTCTTCTTCCTGAAACATTTTTACATGCCCAAGTCTCTGAGACTGGTGCTAGTTTCCTACTTTCCCACTACTAACATTCACTGGCTGTATCTGCTCAACCAAAGAACATTCAACTGCAAAGGTTCTCTCTGGCACCCTAACATAGGTAGGAATGCATAGAGGAATAGTGTTGGCTCGGACGTCCTTAAACACACCGCGCTCAGAAGTCCGAGCCCGGAAGCACTGATCGTATCGTATTCATCGAGTACCAGGAATGGTCGATACACCTCGATGAATACTCAGCTACTGACATTTCATCCAGGCGAAGCTATAGAAACTCTATAGAACTCTCAGCCACCTCCGCAAGCCATTCCTCAACCACCTGTGAGTCGGGATCACCTCGAAACCTGGGGGGTATCTGATGTTGAAACTCGTGTAAGGTACAAAGCTTAAATGTGTACTCTAATGGTACTTCTGGTTATAACTTCTACCCAATGGGTAGTGATACAGTTGACACACTACCCGAAGGTGCAATCTTGGGCAACAGTCCACATACCGAAGCCTCATCACTATGAGGACCATCCTTATGGTCACTCACTGGAAAAGACTATAAGATAAGATCACCATTTGCTATATCGGTGTCTCAACTAGGCGGAAAACTCTAGCCACAGCCTCCATCCAGTCCTCAATTTCCTGGAAATCTATCTCGCCTCAAAACCTTGGAGGCCACTGCAGCTGGAAATCATGCAGTGCGCTCAATCGGCATGCATACTCTACTGGTGCATCTGTTGGTAATGGCTACCCAACGGGTAGCGGTGCAGCTGGTACACCACCCAAAGGTGCTAACACCATAAGAGGGCCCTGCACCAAGGCCTCATCACTTAGTGGGCCATCATCGCATACTTTCTTAGGAAACCTGGGTGGCTGTCTAAGCGGTGGTATCCTGATAAGGAACAGGTGTTCAATGATCATTAAGTTATACCTGGTGAGATAACTCCAAATAAATCAAAAGAAAAACTTTTAAAAAACACACACAATCATTGTTTTCATGAGTTGAGTTTGAAATCAGAATTCAGGGTCCTGGTGTATGGATACGTCAGCCGCCGCACCAAAACTGGACTCCTCGAACTAAAAAACACACTCAAAACACTTAACACTATTGTTCCAAATATAAAAGATCAGAGTCCTGGTTCTTCAGTATAACCGAACTCCTCTGATACCAATTTGTCACAACCCGAACCCCGAGGCCCATGTCGTGACTACCCCAAGCCTGCCTTCCATAGGCCAGGAGCTGGCGACTAGCATTGGAAAGGAATATCCCCAAAAACCGGAAAGGCATTGCCTCTAAACCTGTAAATTCACACAAACCAAGCACATAGCAGGATACAAGCACAAGGTAAAATATAAAGTAAACAAGGTGTGTATAGTAAGTAAAGAGTCCATAATACAAGCCCAACTAGAAAGTACAAGTAAACTGAAAAAGAACAGCTCCTGTGAACACCCGCCAAGGATCCTACCTGAAGGGTAGGTACAACTCTCAAGAGGTCATCTCTGCATATCGTCTCGTCTATTGTCCGCCTCTGATCATCCTCTAGTCTGGTACCCTCGACCTCAATCTACGCTGTTCATCGTTTGCATAAGACACAGCAAGTTGCGGGCATAACCCGTGCAGGGGTGAGTATAACAATACTCAATAGGGACCCTAAGACCCTCATAGGTCTCCTAGAGTTCCACAAAAGAAAAACCACAAAGCACTAAGTAATAGTAATCAACACTACTTAGGTATATTCCCATACATATACCTAAGTTATCAAGAAAAACACACCTCACACATGAGGAAAGAATTCCACAAAGGTAACACCACTAAGGTAGAAGTACCACACAGGTAACACCACAAAGGTATAAGTAACACACAGGTACACCAGGAAGTTATAAGTACCACATAGGTACACCACGAAGATATAAGTACCACACAGGTAACACCAAAAAGGTAGAGGTACCACACAGGTAACACTACGAAGTTAAGTACCATAAAGTTAAGGACTCAGATCACACAGGTATTAGTGAAGTATAGAAGTACATATGATTAGTCGCGAAGCTAGATCATCTTATTCTATCAAGAGGCACTGCTACTGATTATACAGAGTCTGACCTGTATAGAATCGATAGGTACTAACCCCCATAATGACCCACATAGGATTTGACCCACACAGGATCGGTATGTGCTAACCCACAGAGAATTGTTGAGCGCTGACCCACACAGGATTGGTATGCGCTAACCCACACAGGATCTTTGAGCACTGACCCACACAGGATCGATAGGTACTAACCCCCACAATGACCCACACAGTGCGCTCGAGTTCCATAGAATCTGCCCTTGAGATATCGGTCATACCTCAACTTCAACGAAGTTCTAAGAAGAAGTATCCCAAAGGTTTTTCATGTCATAAGGGACTCAAAGCAACAGATGGCATGTCAATCATATGCTCGGTCTGTAAGTTATTAGTGTTTCCGCTCTGAGGGCCCGATTGGATTCGGGTTCAATCTGACCCAGCTGTACTCCAAATTTATCCAAAACTCAAATGGGGTTTACCAAAAGGACTGTCTCGATCCAAGGATTCTAGTTCTATAGACGGTTCGTCAAACAGATGTCTGGTTCTCAAGATATGACCACAAAGGCAAAACTGGGTCAGGATGGGCCTGGGCTCGGTCCGACCCGGTCAGGCAGACCCGGCCTGACCCGGCCGGGCCGAGCCAACCTGGTTCGGGTTGACCCAGCCCGATTTGGGTCCAGCCTGGTTGGCCTGGTTCACGGTGGGCCTGGCCCACTGGGTCATGGTCTGGCTTGGCCTGCGAAGGGGGGGCGGCCCGGCACGGCCCGCGGTGCATCCCGTGGTCGGGTGGCCCGCTATGGTGGGGTCCACCCTAGCCACAACCTGGGGAACCCCCCCCCCCCCCCCACCGGTATTCCGAATGGCCCGATGGCCGTTCGGTTTCCCTGCTGGCATGCAGGACCGCTCGGTAGTCCCACTTGGTGTGTCACAGTCGGTCGGTCCTCCCTCCAGCAGCACGACGGCACTGTTGTCCACATGCGGCCGACTGGGTGTCGGCTGCCCTCTGGCCTCCATCGCGGTCTCCTGCTCCGGTGGCGCGGACGCACGTCACCGCTTCACCACGAGGCTGGTCAGCATGGCGGCCTCCACCCTCCTCCGCTGCAGCTGATGGGTCACGCCCTCCTCTTCCGGTGGCACGGACGCGCGCCACCCTCCTTCCACGCGATCGGCTGGGTGTCGGCCTCTGCCTTCTTCCGTAAGCCATCGCAGCTTCATTCCAAACCCAAAAAATATGACATTCGCATATTCATGATCCTCGGGTCGATATCTCCGCGTCCATATGCCACGCTCAAGAGACATTTTGTTTTCAGCGTCATTAATTATTTGGCATCGAAGAACACGCGAAGAATGCACAAAGAACAAAAGAAAAAGGGGAAAGGTATAAGTGTGGGATGATGGCCATGTTTGTTTGGCCATAGTCCTTATGAATCCATAATATGAAGAATCAAAAAAATATATTTAATCATAATTCAATTTAAAACCCCTACCTCGTTCGTTCGTTAGAGGTGTCATGAGGAAGAGGAAGAAGTCGGTGAAGGGGACGCCGACGTTCCTTGATTCCGCAACACGTTTCTGATTTAGGCTCTTGTGCCATCTTCGTTCATCATTGGGGGGTGTTTCTTCCTTAGATGATTATCCATCCCATGCATCCTCTCCCTTTCTCCAACGGGAATACAACCCACAATAAGAGTTAATAAAATAACTCTTCATTAACAAGTTGGGTTATTAATTCAAGATTAAAGTATCCTATTAATTAAAGAGAAATTGGTTACACATTTTGTTTAACCAGGCATTTAATGCCCAGCATTAAATGCCTGACCACCCTCATGTGGTCCCCACCTTTATGATTCAAATGGGAGGTTTTAAAAATAAAATAAAAGTTAATTATTTTATTTTATTACTTGTCCAACCCTCCCACAAAAATCCAAAAAACTAACTCCTACCCTCGACCTACATCGGTCTAGGTGAAGGTCTCCTTAAGATAATATCGGTGTTATGAGTTCAAAGTTTTCCTTGGATTTCAATTCCAAGCACGGGTTCAAAAGTTACAAAGCACTGCTCACGCGTTTACTGAACGTACTTGAAAAAAAGTTCATAAAATTATTAACAGTCACCCTCGACCCTCGCCGGTCAAGGTTAGGATATTCCTAAGTGTAACACGCCCCAAAAAACCCAAAGGTACTCTAATATTTTCAAATCAGATTTGTCGTTTAAAATTTATGAATTTTACAATAAAATAATTGTCACTTAATTATTTTATTTACGGCCAAAAACTGAATTTCACTGGTGGCCCACGTCGGCCAATGTTAGTATCTTCCTAAATAGAGCATACCCTCACAATTTCAGTAGTGGTCTTGGATTTTTAATCTGGTTTACCATTCATGAGTTATAATCATTTGAAAAATAAAATAATTTTATTTTATTATTTTATTTATGGTTATGTTATTTTCACGTTTTCTCACAGGAGGCCCGCGCCGACTAAACTTAAATCGCACCTAGGGTAAACCCACCATCCTAAGAACAATGGTGCCCTTGGATTTCTGATCCGAGTAATCATTTAATAGTTATTCTACTTTTTCAGGAAAACTGCTTACACGCACTATTTAAAGCTTAACAAAACTTTGACGGATCATTCTGGGCACTCCGGGCCTCGGAATCATGCGCTGTCAGATTTCGCGGTCTTAAAATAATTCTATATAATTAAAAAATATATACGGATTTTTCGGGACATTACACTCTTCTCTTATTTATAATGTGTTATGAAATTTCCAGAAAAAGGTTCCCGAGCCCCCAAATATTTAACACACTATATAAATGATATATTATGACTAAGTTGTTGATTCATAATTATCATTTATATTTTTATCAATTATTTTTAATATAATAAATATATTGCATGATAAAACTTGAGCCATTAACTTGACTCATCATTCTCACAAATATTAAATGAACCTTGAATATTTTAAACTAATATTCATTCATATAATATTTACCATGTATTTACTTTAATACTTGTAAATACATTTAATAAATAAATTCAATTCCATTTATTATTAACTCTAATAATATGAATTTATTTATTTCTTTGGTGATCCTACATCCTTGGACAATTCTCGGACCCCAGTGTTGGGGTCCACCATGTCCTTTATACCTATTCACCTAAATAGGGAAGATTCTTGAATACACTATTGTGTGTGAACCTCTAGGACCTTATCTCGATAGCAGTGAATATTATTCATAGACCAATAGAGGAATCTAGAAACCCATCAAGAGATAAGGAGTTGTCATAGCAATGACAACCAACCTAAGGACATTCACTATATAATATAATCTCTTTATCTTTAGATATCTCATAAAGTAGGATGCACACTTGTGTCATCATCCTTTCTTGCTTTATTATTTATTGATCTAACTAGATGTATTTACCTTCGACTACCATGGGCATGGATTTATGAAGATGCTACCATCCTAATCAATCAGGCCTGAGATATATTACTTCCTCAACTCAGAAGAGACAAATTCTATCTTTATCATTCAAACAATGTTATACCACCAATGATATACCCAACACAATCTACCATGCCATGATTTTATTATCATGATTTTTTATTGTATCAAAGTACATGATCAAATGTCACACATTGAAAATGATATCAAGTCATGAGACCAATACACATGTTCGTAGATAAGAATATCCAATGACACCCAAAACATGTGATGCTCATATTGGCAGGTTTGTCCTCATGATCTCAACCACTAGAGATCACCAAGTGAGAAATTCATGAGAAGAAGTCTCAATGATTAGGATCCCCCAGCACTTTATATTCAAACATATATTTTATCCATTCGGTATGATGTATCTAGACTATAGGATATATGTTTAAGATTAATGTCATAGTATCTCAAGATTCTCATTATAGAATGAGGTCTGTTATAACCTTTTGATACGACAAATAATCTATCAAAATTTCCATTAAATAGTAAAAATAGAAATGACTGCACTATAATGGTAAGTAAACATCATTTATATCTTACTCTTTATACATAAAATGGTAATTGAAAAGTATCGTATAGTTGGGTAAATGGAACCCATTATTACAACAAATCCACTTGCACTCGAGCTAACTTTTTAACTATGCTTGTTATCTCTCACATGATTAAAATCATGTTTCTACTAAGTTTCAGCTTTAGTTGTTGGTTCTGGCATGTACCCACTGTGTGGCTATTCTTCTATGTGTGACCTCATCTCCTTGAGTAAAGCTTCTCAAGAGATGGAATCCATTAGTATATCTCTTTTTTTTCACTATCAAAACATGAAGTATTGTCTAGTAATAGTGATAAAATTATCATTAGGTTAAAAATTTACATACTAGTTATGATTCTAGGAACTGTAACAAATCATTATGTATAGGAACGGCTTCTTAGTAGCCTCAGAAGCTGCAATGTACTTGATATTTATAGGTATGGCTACCACTATCTTGTATGAGCATGTCTCAATCATTCCCTTAACATGACTGCGATATTAGATCACATTGATCTCAGAAACACTAGTTTATGTCCCTTCAAAACTAGTATCCCTTCCTCTCCATATACCAGGTATATATCCTTTGTACTTTCTCTACTAATATTGGATAGTTCTAACTACTTCCCTTGTAGTTCTCCTCGATATAACTGATATTTACCTATCATAAAGTATATGTTGGAAATATCATATCTTGTAAATATCATGGAATATGTGATTAATCCATTTATAAAGTGTATGGAATTCAAATAACTACTTTAATCCCCTATTATGTGCATGCATATCTTCTTGGATAGATTTATGCCATGTGACATTGGTAAAAATTCTCTCTCAAATTGTTCCATCTTGTATTTTTCAATACCTTGTCAGTATATGAATTGTTAAATAGATCTAAGAAATTGTTAGATTAGCCTTAGTATATCATGTTCCCTAGAACTTAGGTTGCTGCTTTAATCCAGTCACTATATAATTACTTTCATCCTGGTCTTAACTAATTGTAAGACCAATATTTGTTTTCCATATATTAATAAACATATTTCACTTGGAAAACCATGGTGCTCCCACTTACTTCTGGTAGACACATGGAAAAGGTTCATTCCAAACGAATATTCTATGATCTTGTTGCTTACTTTAATCCTGAATTGAATTAGATTAACTTACAACCCTTATTATCATTCCATGATGTTGACATCCCTTTCTGGTTGCATCGTATGGACACCTTCCGCACTTGGTGGTCTTGACATCCAATGCTCAATAAAATGATCATAAAAATTAGCTATGATAAGTAAAATTCTAATTGATTTGGGCATAATGACTTGTTGTAACCAATATAGACTTATTGGTACTACACATATACCATCCATGTGTATCACTTGAATACCCACAATAGTATTAAAAATAATAAACCCCTTGCACTTTGATACATGAAACCCATTATTGAATTTTAATTAATCTTGTTAGTCTCAGATACTTTACATATATTACTTACTTGTAGGAATTATTATTCACAGTGAATAATGGATCACCAGCCATGGTGAATAAAAAACCATCACCATAGTTTTATCCTTCCTACGCAGTATGTGTCTTTGGAAAATTCTTCTTTCATGCCTCTTGTGGAACTCATTCTTATGACAACTATTTGTTCACCTCTATAATTGACTAAACCCAATTCAATCTAGCTCCCACTATCTCAAATAGAGATATTGACCCTTATATAGAAATATAGTCTATAACATGACTATATCTTTCTATCATAGGGATCTCTGTAATATCCTAAGAAACTTTTAGGATAATTACTATAGATGCACATTGTGTTTTTTCTTGATGAAAGTTTGTTTATATCCTAGAAAAATATTTTCATCTAAACATGCATTCATATGAAATAATGGATTTCCATCATAATATAACTCATATCATATCCATTAGTCGTTATAGTTGGCATATGGTTATGGTATAACACCGTTATTTGCGATGCATGTCTTGAAATAATGGATGTTTTAGTAATGGATATTAGTTGCAACATTGATGATCCTTATACTCACATCATAATTATAATGTGTATAAGGAAACTTGCATTTAAGAATTGCTACATGATACATTTTATTGATCAATGTTAACATGTAAGACTCTTCATCAATCCTCCTTATTAAAATTATAACCCTGATGTGGATAAGGTGATGTGCATTTAGGAATAACTCAATGCTACATTATATTAATTGATGATTACTTGGTCAAGATATTCTTCAGTATACCAACCCGAACCAACTCATATATTTTGAACATGAATATAAGATACTTTAGTTTCTCATTCCTTAATAAATACTTAAAGTAATCAGATAAATTATAATTACCACTATCATATGATTATTTAAAGTCATTTTTACCCATGTTTTACTTTTTACAAAATGGTTTAAAAGTGATCTTCTTTTCATTTTCCAAATGAGGTACTTTGTGAATTTTCTGAAAAATTTATGGAAGGAATGTTTTTTGAACTTATACGGCATGAATAGATTTTCCCACCGTCATGAACAATTTTTTCTTTGAAGCTCGCTTTAAAATTTTACATGGTTCTTTTTAAATAAAATTATTTATTTTATATTTTCATGTTTTTTTAATAAATAATTTTAAAATGGAAAGGTTATTTTCCTCAAGAATGTTGTAATTATCTTTGAATGATATTTCTATTCATCAAAGACAAAAACTCTTGATTTCACTTATAATTTACTGGGGATATGATCCAAGGATTCTATACTTATTCTTTCTCTAGATATTTTATGAATATAATGACACAATGTTTATAAAAACCATATATTTTCCATGGATTATTCTATAATGAAATAATGAAATGTTTATTAAACCCATTTAATTCTCATGGGTTATACTGTGATGAATTGTTTATAAAACTTATTTTTTCATGGGTTATGATATGGTGAATGGTTTATGATATTATGAAACACATACGTATGATTTTCATTATGTGATGGGTGGGACCTATATCTCCCTCTAATGTATTGGGTAAATATTAATATCTTATGCGATAAACAAAACCGGAATGGGGAGTAAACCCAGTTCGGTAAGGGATTATGTCAACTATCGTAGTATTGGGAGTGAACCTTGACTACTATGATGGTTTGGGGAGTGAACCCATTACATTACGATAGACTTGGAAATGATCCTTAACTACTGAGGAAATGATTTTCTATTCTTATGTGTAATACAAAATTCTATGTATTTTTACAATGTTATGTTCTCATGGCTCATGTTATTTGATTAGTTTATGATTCATGTCTTATGAACTTCCAAACTTTATTCCATGACTCAAGATTATTATCTATAACATGAAGGGTATGGATTTAAAATGTTAATATCATGTTCTCATACCCTTATGGTCATGATAAGCTTACGAGATCATTGATATCTTCATTTTTTACCCTTACTGAGAATCTAAGATCATCCTTTTCATATGTTTCCTTTCCCTGGGTTATGAAGAAGTCTATTAAGTATGATGTGTCTAATAAGGTTGTTAGTTATGAAGAAATAAGAGAGAGATGATATAGATATTTTATGAATAATTTGTTTATGTTTCAAAAGATACTAGACTTAAATGATTCTAAAGTAGATCAAAATGCTATATAATTAATATTAATATATTAAGATTTAATATCTATGTATAAAAAGTATTATTCACTATAATCTCTTATCCCAAGTCATCCTAGGTTGTTCCAATCACCCAACCTAAAATCAATCTACCTATGGTCTTCCCACCTAGTTTCTCCCATGCTAATGGGGGATAAACACTTTCCCTACTCTCTAATCATTTTCCCAATGGCTCTAAGGTATCTCATAGTTCCTTTATGGCCTACTCAATACAATCGTTATAATTGTTTTTCATACTTACTCAAGGGAACTAAGGGAACATTTCCAGGGAAAGTATGATCACTTAACTCATTTAATTTTTACCCCTCTTAGTCTATGTGTCTCATAAAAAACTTTTATAATCAAGACTTTGACCATAGGTGGTCAAGGCACAAAGAAAGTATTAAAGGGTTTTTTTGTGGCCCTTGAAACCTTGTCCATTCTATCCTTAGAAATTTTATTTATATCCCATAAAGGGGAAATGTATCTTAAGTAATAAACTTTTATGATCAATCCCTCATCCATAAATGATTGAGGCATCCAGTCAACACTCAAGGATCTGTAGTGGACCTTGTCACTTGCATCCATCTATATACATTTTATTTTAATTGAAAATTTTATTTAATTTTACATAGTGAATCGACCATAGTGGTGAGACTATATATCACATGCTATATAAATAAAATGCATAAACTATATATAAATTCATAGGCACCACTCACCTCATTTCAATCCATTTCCTTTCTATAAATGTTTGGCTACTCACGCTTAAGATCGTCTAAGTATAACAAACCATCACCAACCCGCACAAGGGCCTAACTCAAACAAAAACACCCAATAAATAATTATAAAAAAATTATAATTATTTATTCAAATTAATAATAACAATTCATAATTAATTATAAAATTTAATTTAAATAGGTATAATGCTCAAAAAAATTACTGAGCCACATTCACCAATCGAAACCTCGATCAATAAGGTGTGGCCCACTCCTGATAGGAAGATGAACCTAAGAAATTGATGTGGCCTTAAATTGATATATATTTTTCAAATCCACTTAATGATATTTTGGTGATTTTTTATGTTTAAATGATCATTTAATGATAAATATATTATTATTGATAAAAAAATTTGAAAATTTAATCCCTTGAACATTTTCATGAAATTTATTATTTTTAGTGCTTAATTGTTTTACATTCTTAGTTTTAATATTCACATCTTTTTAATAACAAATATTTATGTTTAATTTGATGAGTTTAATTAAAAAAAACTATGAATTGATTTAAATTGTTTGGGACGTCGTAATTTATTCTTTATTAGTTTTAAGTTTTTATTTTAAATAATATTTAATGGAATAGGTTTTTAATTTTTTTTTTTTGAAATATCATAATTCATTGAGTTTTCTTACATTTTAAATTATTTTAATTAATTTACTTTGTTTTATTTTTTATGTAGTAAGTTATCTTGTGAGATAAATCCTTATAAGATAATTTTATGTAAGATTATTATAAAATGAGATCTGTAAGAGAATTTGAGGCATTAGCCATAAGATAGTTTTTTCATAATTTAATGTTTGACATCTGATATAAGGTACTTTCAGGAAGTCCTACCATAAGAGAAATACCACATATGATAATTTTCAGGGACTGCTGCATAAGATGATTGTTGGTGGCCTCATAATAGAATTTCACCATGTCTAGAGATTTTTCCATTCGAAAATGAGTTCTATATGACATCTAAAACAAAGCCGAAATTAAAGAAGATAATGATCTTAGGCTATTTAAAGATTAGTTATCTAAAGACAAAGTCACCGGGACTGAGGATATGTAGATTGTAAGGGAAGATTGAAGGATATGTGTGAGAATTAATTTCCTGATAAATCATGTTTTGATGTCACTAATCCCAATCCATATATGGAATTTGTAACCTAATTCATCCTATAACCAAGATTGAATGAAGAAAAGTTGGGATTTTCTATTCATAAAGAAGACAAGATGAGGTAAAATGTGGATCCATGAAATCATGTGAATGAATTTTGAGCTGGTATCAAAGCTTGATGATATTGATCGAGCCAAGTCAAAAGTGAAGAAAAATAAATATAAAACTAGAACTAGGGGAGCTTGATTTGGATACCAATAGCTGAGTTAAAGAACACTCAGACTAGTACCAATGAAGAACACAAGGTTTCACCACTGATGAGTTTTCTAATCACTACAACCGACCCCCTATGACCTAGAACTGAAATCACTAATGAAATAAATTGGAAGTAAGAACCATTATAAAGACACTAAATACATTTCCATGTTGAATTTGATAAAAATGGGATGAAATAAACCCTACTAAAAGTAGTGAATCAAGTCCATTAGGAAACAACCGATTAAGATAGTCACTGACATCGAGTTTAAGATAAAGATGAAGATTTTTTCCATTCAATATAATTCATTTGGATTTAAGTTTGAAAAAGGATGGGACCTAAAGCTCTCCAATAAAATAGATATGATTTCACTAATGGATGCACACAACATGTTTGGAGAAATTTCTATGTGAATCCCTATTGATGTTGCTGACTATAACACCAGTTCAAGAAACATGAAGTATACAGGAGCTTGTCATGGAATTTATGGCATGAGTTTAAGACCCTCTGAGTCACAATTGTGTTTGACAAGCTATAGGTGAGTGATGTTGGTCTCCTCCCAAATTGGATTGAGTGATCTTTTTCAAATAGGTGTTGTGTTTGAAAAAAGATTTTGTTCAAGCACTTAAAGAGGGAACATTAGAATATGATCATGTTTTCATTCTAGTTTTTAGTTGGGATTATTTGAAATTGAGAAAAGATTTAGTGAGGTGTGGTGACACATAGAGGTAACTAAGATTAAGGTCAAAGAAGGGGGTTTGATTGGATGATTATTGGAAGTTCACAAGGTGAATTAATTTGTATACACTTCTCAAAATCTCATGTCAAAGATAAACTTGGGGATTTATGAGTTCCATGAAGCTAAAGTCCCTATATGTAGTCAAAAACTAATATATTTTAATTTTTTAGGAGGATAGTTGGATGCAGTAAAGCGGGGATTCCAATTAATTACTAAACTATATTCACATGCAACATTTTTTAAATTTGTTACAAGGTATATTTGTAGTCACCTAGATTTCATAAGAAATGGAGTTGAAAGACATACCTGTTGTTTCCATCTAGACAAGAGTGAATGTGAGGAAATTCCACAAGCTTGGAGACTTAAAAAACATCAGATATATTCTGAGATGATCTATTTAGAGGATATATCCCATGGTATAGGGGGATTCATTTGATACTTGGACCAGAGAGGAGAGTGGGAACTAGAAGCTAGAGTGGAGTCAAAGTAATAGAAAGTTGAGTTAGAGATAGAGAGAAAAACTAATCACAATAGAGAAGTTTCTTCTTATTTATCTCTTACTCTATGTTCTACTATCCTTGAGATGATTTTTTTGAATATTATTGTTGTTTTGGATCCTGCTATATGTTGATAAATAGTTTGGGGAATCAGATTGTAATGGATTGATATCTTTAATTTGTTATAATTTCATTTTCATAATTATATCAGTGCACTTTAATGTTTAGTTTTCTTAATTTAATTCTTTCTAAGTATCATTTTTCACTATTCTAAGTATCAATGGGTGAATATAGTGATTTCATAACCTTTAAACATCATCTAAAGTATTAGAAATTGGAAAATGATGATGATTATATTCTTCATTATTGAACTATTCATTTCTTAAATTTTGATTAGCATATCAATTTATCAGGAGGTTTCACTAAGTTATGGAGATCAATTAATGATAGTTAAATGCTTTAACATAATTACATCATAGGAACTAATGCAGTTATTCTGATTTGAATCTTGAATTGAAACTTTTAAATTAATTTAGGATAATTTGATCCCTCAAACATCATTATTAGTTGTAAACCCTTACATTTATCATTGTTTTATCAATACTTTTCATTCCATTTCACACAACTACTATCGTTATATCTCATCATAGTTTTCTATTTTTTTTACTTGTTTTGGTTTCACACATTCATTTATCCCTCCTTGTGGATATGATACCCTACATTACAACTATACTAGTAATAAGTAGGTTTTATAAATATTAAATTTTATTGATTCAACAACCATTGATATCAAATTTTTGGCAACATTGTTGGGGAAAGAGTGGCTAATTAAAAAAACTTTAAAAAATATAAAAATTCCGTTTAAAAAAATACTTAAAAAATTAAACACAACTACAAAATCTGCCTATTTTCATGGTTTAAATCGTGGAAATATGGTCTAAAACCATGGACGTAGCCTATGACCATGGTTTTCTAAACTGTGGCCACTATATCCATTGAAACAGTGCACTACTGGAAAACTAACATATACCAACGGTTTGGAACCATTGGTATAGGCCTCCAAATTGTTGGTATAGCCTATACCAACGGTTTGGAGAACCGTTTCCAAGTAAGTCGTTGGGATAGGTCTATACCAATAGTTTTGCGAAAACCGTTGGTATAAACCTATACCAACGGTTTTGGAAACCGTTGGTATAAGTAATATGAAAACCTATACCAACGGTTATGGAACCGTTGGTATATGTATTTCAAAAAAAATATTCGCTGGGATTTGATCCCAGGACCCCTAGTTTATCATTGAACGATTTAACCACTAACCTAACATGACTTTTGTGAACATAATTACATAAATATATATATGTATTGTCATAATTATTTTAAATTTTGATTTATATAATGTTCTCGGTAAGAAGATATGATAAAAATTCTCAGGACCAATACCAACGGTTGTCAAAACCGTTGGTATAGACCTATACCAACGGTTTTGACAACCGTTGGTATAGTTCTTGATTCTGGAATTCATTTTGGGGTGGAGGTTGATTTCTAGGGGACCTTTCCCAACAGTTTTGGCAAATCGTTGGGATAGGTATACCCTTTCCCAATGGTTTTGGAAAACCGTTGGGATAGGTGTCCACAAAGTGGACTTTTCCCAACGGTTTTCCAAAACCGTTGGGAAAGGGTATACCTATCCCAACGGTTTGGCCAAACCATTGGGAAAACGTAGCTATACCAACATTTTTTACAAACCATTAGTATAGAAGCGTTGGGAAAAGTCAGATTTCCAGTAGTGGTGTATGACCTATTTCCATGGTTTAAATCATGGAAATAGGTGTCTATAGCCATGGTTTAAACCGTGAAAATATGTGGATATAGCCATGGTTTAAACCATGGAAATAGGTGGCTATAGACATAGTTTAAACCATAGAAATAAGAGTCTATATCTATAATTTAAACTGTGGAAATAAATGGTTATGGACACAGTTTAGAACTGTGGCCTTAGGTGGCTATTTCTATGGTTTGAAAATGTGGTTATAACCTTAAAAAAATAAATGCTTCCAGTGAGGTTTGATCATCCAACCTCTTCAAAATTATTCCCAATACTTTACCACTATGTTGATCTCTACTATATATATATATACATATAAATATATAAATAATTATATATAATTATAATTAATAATCATTTAAAAAAACATATTCCATGGTTTAAATAGTGGAAATATGTGGTTATAGCCATGGTTTAAACCATATAAATAGTTGGTCATGGCCACACTTTAAACCATAGTAATATGTGGATATGGACACGGTTTAAACTATGGAAATAGGCAGTTATGTCCACACTTTAAATTATGGTAAAAGGTGATTATGGCCACAGTTTAAACTGTGGAAATAGGTTTTTATGTCCATGGTTTACTAAACTATGGCGGTATCCCTTTCCCACTAATTTCCCAAATTTGTTGGATTTTCCCACAAAACCTACCATCACGGTTTCATATAACCATTGCTATATGTTGGCTTATAGACACGATTTTTTGAATTTGTGGATATAGGCTACCTACGACCATGGTTTTCAAAACTGTGGAAATAGAAAGTGTGGACATAGCCTAATTTTCTGGTTGTGGGAATTTAAAAAAATTAAAAATATATATTTTTGAAGTGTTTTGAGATGTTTTGGAACTACTTATTTTCATTTTTCATGCATATTAGGGGCAAAAAATTATTTGTTGAACTTGAACCTTTAATTATAGAGGTAGATAAAAAATTTAGTGTTCTTGATAAAAACAAAGCTAAAATGGATAATCTAGTAGTTGAGAGAGCTAATAAGATAAAAAAGATTTTGAATCCTTTCTAAACCATGATTTCAATCCCATAGAGGACTAAACTAGGGAGTTTAATCTACCTTCTATGTCAAGTAATCCATACAACATTAAGATTTACCCTAAGTATAGGAACTATAAAATTAAAAAATCATACATCTATATGCTTCCATCCTTTAATGGACTGTCTATAGATGACTCTTTAGATTTCATTAGATACTTTTATAGCTCTATTCAGCAACTTCCTTTGCGAGGGTTGAGTGAGGAGGATCTGGTATTAAGGGTGTTTCCATTTATTATCAAGGGTAGATCTTAGGCTTGGTTTCAAAACCTTGATGAGGATATTTTTTATGTTTGGTATGAGTTATTCAATTATTTTATTTATCAGTTCTATCTTAGGAACACTACCATAGAAATTATGCACAAATTATAGGATTTCTTCAGGATGTGGGAGAGATTTTTCATGAGACTTAGGATAGGTTTAGATATTTACTTAGAAGTTTTCCCAATCACTAAATGTATCCACATATTTTTATTGATACATTCTATAATTCTCTTACCCCATAAAACCAAAATCTGGTGGATCAGTCCTATAGTGGGGATTTTTTAGATCTAGTTGTTGATGAGATCAAATAGATATTTTGTAAACTAGATCAAAAGTCTCATCCTAAGTGCACTAAAAATATATTCATTCATAGCACTGAAACAAACACGCAATATGGTGTAGTTGATAACATATTTAGAGAGTAATTCTTACACTATGAGATGTATGGTTGTGCTAAAAGTTGTTGTCCCAATTTTGATCTACCCATTCAATAGGATGAGAGTGCTCAGTTTGTGGACTACATGGATTGAAATCAAGGAAATAATGATCCATTCTCAAACCAAAATAATACTTAATATAAAAATTACCTAAACCTATCATATAGAGATCAAGGAGTTTTAAAACTAGATGCTACCCCTGTTTTTCCACAACATCCAAAATAATATTTTCAAAAATCAATATGGGGATGAGTCTTAAAATTCTCAAGGGGAGTTAAAGGAGTTGTTGAAGTGGGTTTTGAGTGATATTAGTTTATTGAATAAAGATACATATTCTAATATCTATAGTTTGGAACTTCAAATGGGTCAATTAGCTATAGATCTAGGTGGGAGAGATTGGGGAACAACCAAGGAAAGTTAAAACTAGTGAATAAGTTGAATCTTAAATTGAAAATTTGGAAAACTAAAAAACTATAATTATAGAAATTAAGGTATAAAATTAACTTAATGATCAATATTCACATGAAAAATATAAATAAAAAAGGAAAATAAAGCACATAATAATTAAAGAGGGAAAGAAAAAGGTGAGGTTTGAGGATGAGGAGTTCAATCAACTTGTTTTGAAAAATTATGCCCCTCTCATCCCTTTTCCTCAAAGAGTTAAAAATTATGATGAACCTAACAGTTTTACATTACTTAAAATTTTAATAAGTTTTAGAATCAATATTACTTTTGTAGAGGATTTGTAAAAAATCCCTTCATACATCAAATTTCTTAAAAGGATCTAATATAACACGATGGATTGGGGAGAGTATACAAAAATAATTACCACTAAAATTGAAATACCCTATAAGATTTGTTATTTCATGAATGATAGGATAAAGTTAGAGGATAAAATATCTTTTTGAATTAGGAGATAACATAAATCTTATTTTTTACTCATTATTTCTTAAGTCGAGTCTTAAGAAGATGAAACTGATATATGTTTCTCTATAGTTGGTTGATAGGTCACTTGCTTATCCTTATGGAAGGGTGTATGATATGTTATTTAATGTAGGTAAGCTTACTATACCCATTTATTTTCTTATCCTTGAGATGGAGTGTTACAATCAAATACTAATCATTCTGGGAAGACCTTTCTTAGCCACTGTTAGGGTTGTCATAGATGTTTCAATGAGTAAACTCACTCTGTAAGATATTAAGGATCAAGAAGAGTTTTATGTTTTCAAAGAGTCTCCACTTGTGGTGAGTTGAAAATTGATAGATGATTCTGGGAAGTTTTTATAGTTGAGGTTAAGAAGGAGAACCATCACCCTTATGATGATTTAATCAAAGAATCAATTACTGAACATTTTATGTGATTTTTTTGAATCTGAATCCACTAGATAGCCTGAAAGGATAGGGAGGCTTATGAGTAAACTTAGTAAAATCATTAATAATAACCAATGGGTGGTTAAACTTTAAAAAAATATTTATCTTAGCTATCATCACTCGAGTCATAAATCCACCCCTTTAGTCGCCTATTTGGGAGGAAAATCCTTATCTAGAGCCTAAACTGGAGTCAAAGTTACAAGTTATTCTTCTTGAGTTTTGTGAGACTTAATATGAGTGTTTTAAATCTAAGTTTTATAGTTTTTAAGTATCTAAAAATTTAGATAATTATAGGTTAATTCCTTCTGAAAAATAGGCCAATTATAAATTTAAACAAGTTTTATTTCTTTATAGTTTCTTACCTGCTTTAAATGAACCTTTGCATGATGATTTTCCACCTATTTTTGAGAAATTAATTTCATTTGAGTCTTATTTAGACTTTGAAAATTATATTTTTCACATGATTTTGAGTTTTTGGAAGACCTAAGTGTGGGGGGAAACCTTGAGAATATTATTGGTCATCTTGGGGTATTTCCTGGATTATTTTCTTCAAATTTTTCTCATGTTTTTTTAAAATATATACAAATTAATAGTGATGTAAAAAAACCTTAGTTATTTGGTTTTAATTTAGTTTAAAAAGTCTTTACTTGATGTTGGAGTTCTTAATTTGTTCAAATAACATAATGAAGTCTGCTAAAAAATGAAATTGCATTCATCAATGCAACATTTCCTCTAAATGATCATGGTTAGATATGAAATATTCAAAACTAGATATATGACTATTATTCATTTCCATAAGAAGATATAAATATTGAATAAACTACATTAATATCCCTTATAATTTATCTCTAGTTATATGTTTTCATAAACATAAATTCTTTTTTTATGTTTTATATTTTTTAGCTTATAGGTATTGTATATTGGTGGCCATATGAATTGTTTTTTAAGTAAATAATATATTATTTAAAATATAAATTAATAAAAGATTCTATATACTAGGGGATTAATTATTTTAATTGATTTTTTTTAATAATTCCTACTTTGTTTAAAAAAAATTGTTGGTTAGTTTTATTCATTGTTGAAAATTAATTTATGGAGTTATATTTTGCATGTTATAATCTTTGTAAAGTGTATTGGTTATTTTTGTTATTAACTATTAGTGTTCTATAATGGTGTATATGCATGTTGTTCTCTATACTCATTTGGAATAATTGTTTAATTCAAAATGTGTAAGCATGCATTATTTATAAATTTTATGTTTTGTGATAAACCATTATGTTGTGTCCAATAGAATTCTTGTGCATATTGAGACTATTGATTTTATGTGGAAATATGTTTTTTTAACATGCTTGTAAACTTGTACATGAATCTTTCACTACTAAATTTTAAATTTGTTTAAACTTTAAACTATTCAAAAAAAATATCCACTTTGGGATTCAACAATGGGGATAATGATGGGTTTAAAGTTTGAAGGATGGGTCTTGAATGTTATGAACTATGTTTCAATGTTAAACCCATCAAAAAACCCTTTAAATTAACTTTAAAAAAAATCATATTTTCTAGGTTCACTTCGGAATATTTAGTGGTTCAAATTTTATCTTAAATATGAGGATATTTGTGTCACTTTAAGAATATTTATCTTCATTACCTATTTGGATTGATTGGGTAAAAAAATTTCTTATCTTATTGGAAAAAAAATTGGTAAAATTTTGGGATAATGTTATATAATCGTCATTAACTTAATTTTAATTACACTCATAAGATATGAAACTAGGAGGATTATGAAATGAAATTCCTAATCCAGGTTGAAGTCCTTACTCTTTTATTATTTATTCTTTCTTCTTTTATTTTTGGATGTATCATTTATGGTGTATAATAATTACTAATTTTTTCCCATATAATGGTGTGTCTAATTTTTTGGATCTTTAAAATTATGTGAGTCTATTCTCCTAGAGGTAATGAGAAGTTTACACTTTCATATGGATGAAAATTGAAGTGTGTTAAATTCTCTTCAAAGTTTTCAAAGTCAAACATTCTTGTAAAATGGTAACCAACTTTGTACTAAGGAATTTATTTAAAGTGGGAAAACATTTTTTTTATTTGAGATAGTCCATGGGTAAAATAATTTTGAGAATTAAATCTTAGTGGAATATTAGTTTTTCATTCTTTTAGATTAATTTTATTCCACTGGGTTTGACTAATTGAATACTTGAGTACAAAAAAAATTTAAGTGTGGGGGAATTTGATATAGCCTTAAATTAATACATATTTTCCATATACACTTGATGATATTTTTTTTGATTTCTTATGTTTAAATGAGAATTTAATGATAAATATATTCTTATTGATAATTTTGTGTTGGAAATTTAATTCTTTGAATATTTTCATGGAATTGATGTTTTTAGTGATTAATTGTTTTACATTATTCGTTTTAATTTTTGCATATTTTTTAGAGAAAATATTTGTGTTTTATTTTATAAGATTAATTGAAAAAAAATTATGAAGTGATTTAGATTTTTTGGGATGTCAGAATTTATTCTATCTTAGTTATAAGTTTTTTATTTTAAGTAATCTTTAATAGAACAAGTTTTTAAAATCTTTTCATTGAAATATCATAATTCATGGATTTTTCATAAATTTTAAATTATTACAATGAATTTAATTTGTTTTATTTCATATGCAATAGTTCATCCCATGAGATAAATTCTCATGAAATAATTTAGTGTAAGATTATTATAAAATGAGCTCTATAAGAGAACTTTTCACACTGGATGTAAGTGAATTTTTTTGTAATTGAATGTTCAACACCTGGTACAACATAATTTAATGAAGTCCTATCATAATATAATTCCCATATATGATAATTTTCAAAGGCTACCACATAAGATAATTTTTAGTGGTCTTGTAAGATAATGTCACCACATCTCGAGCTTTGTCTATTCGAAAAGGAGCTCCATATGATAACCAAAACAAATCCAAAATCGAGGAAGACAACAATTCAAGGTCATTTGAATCCAAGTTCTCTGAAGAAAAAGGGATTAGGACCAAGTATTCATAGCTTGTAAGGGAATCTTAAAGGAGATACATGTGAATTCACGGCTGGAGACATCAAGTTCTGATGTTTCCAATCCTGAGCCTTGTATGTAATTTTTGATCTCATCCATCCTATCATTGAGCTTGATTAAAGAAAATTTGGGATTTTCTATTCATGAAGAAGATAACTTGAGACCAAATCTAGAGACATAAAATCCCATGAGTGAATTTCGAGTTGATTGGAAAACTAGATGATCTCGATCAAGATGAGTTTTAAGTGAAGAGAACTGAAGAAAAAATTGGAACTAGGGGAGATTGATTTCGATACCGAGAGTCAAGTTAAAGAATACCCAGACTAGAGCCAATGTATAACACAAGGTCAGACCACTTATGAGTCATCTTCTTCCATTGTGTTAAGGTTTAGATGATCTCAATTCATCTTCATATAAAATCCCCAATATGTTATGTCAATCTATCCTTAAATTTTTTCTAATTTAGGAAAAACCCCTAAGAAAATCCATAACATGTCATACCTTTATTGAAAATGTGAGTAACAACATGTAAAAATCATTTCATGACATCCTCTAGACACCCCAAGAAAAATCCTTGACGTATCAAAATGATTTCCACCATGATCCAATAAAAACCATTTCCAAAACCCTAAGGAAGAGAACTAAATTCAAATGAAATAAGAGGGGAAGGAGAAAGAAAGGTGAATAAATCCCTCTTGGTTCACACGCATGATAGATAGGAGAAAGAAGG
This sequence comes from Viscum album, assembly GCA_963277665.1. NCBI lineage: Eukaryota > Viridiplantae > Streptophyta > Magnoliopsida > Santalales > Viscaceae > Viscum > Viscum album. Next base: position 1,988,127,545 of record OY728123.1, read on the forward strand.
AGTGGTTTTAATAAATCTAGGCAACTATGTTATTTGGCCACACAATTTTACAAAGCTTGTGCCAACTGTGCAGTCTTCACTGTTTAAGGATACACATCCTGCAAAATTTGGATACATGGTTTTCCAAACCATACACTAATCGTGAAACCCCCTTTAAACCCAAAATTTAAGGTTTTAAATATTTTCTTTTCAACTTTTCACCAATCATGCACCAAACCCATAGGCCAAAACACCCCACACGGTTTACCCACACAGTTTCCCATATTTTTGTGGAAATCATGCATAGGGTAAAACCCTTAAAAAAATTCAAAAATTCATCTCAAATATCTTGATACTTTACTGAGTACAAAAGACACCTCCCAGACCTAAATCATATCCAAAAACATCTCATCAGAATGTTGTAACTCTTGGAATTCTAATCCAAATCTATGTTCTCAAAATGACCCATGCTCTGAATCAAAAAATTCAAAAATTCTTATAAAACATACAACTCTTAAAATAAATGGGGTATTACAACCTCCTTACCATATCACTTCTCATCCCTAAGAAGCCTCTATGGTCTTTTAACCATCAATCATAACCTATCTCAGTTTTCAATTCACAATCAACTCACTACATTTTATCCTTGGACGTCGAATGAGCTTCTGTTGTGTAACTCCAAACATGATGTGTACTATTTATTAAAACCCAAGCTACCACACACCACCATCACCAAACCATTGAGATGGTGCTCAACTGCACTCATCTATCTTGATACATAGTGGTGTCATCAAATGGTTCATCCTCGAGCTCATGGTGCTCCCACTATAAGTCTCAACTCACAAAGGTTGATTCCATTCCATGGTGATCCATGCCATCAGAATTTATTAATTAAAACACATTTTCAATATTCTAATGACACGCTCAGAGTGGTTTCTATCTAACCACACCCAATTTTACATGAAAACACCAATCAGTCCTTATCTAGCTGACTATTCTAAAAAATTCTCGGTCGCACCTGCCAATGTGCAATCACATTATCTGATCATGATGCCTTGTCTCCTGAAGGAATACTAGGATCATAGAAACACCAAAACAAAATTCCATGCTTTACTATCAATATAACTCCATGGTTGGATCCTCATTCAACCAAATTAGACAGTGTACTCCACTCACAACTACTGGTGTATATCTCAAATCTGACTCACTCTCAGATCACTTCCATTCTATCCTAAGCTTGATGCCAATGCATGAACCTTATTTGATATCACATCTGAATCCCATATATGGTATTCACTAAGGAACCAAGAAAAACATTATCTACCTACACATATGTATTTAAAGGGAACCTTGTACATCCAATGTTCGGTCTCATTGTACCAACAAACCTACCCACACGGGTGTTGTTTATCCATGACCCATGCTCCATCCATTAATGAATGTAATGATTGGGCATTGTCGTCCCACTCATACTTGATCACCAATTTAAAACATCAATAATTACCCATTCTTGGATCACCATGAACAACATCCTTGAAACCTACTGAAATTCATCCATAACAAGGTTCACATCCTCTAATATCCAATGGTGCACTCCCCTTTATATGGTTTCCCTTATAATGCTCCTTATGCACAAACTTGACAGGTTTCATCATCACACACGTGTCTCTAATCTATATCCATTCCCACTAACCTGTAAACCCTTGGAATAATCCATCCAAAATATCATTATCCATATCAGAGGTAACATAAATAATTCTCATCAAAAATCTTGAGCAACCATGCCCACAAGTGCCTCATTGAATCCATCGATTCTCATCTCACACATGGTTATCCATTGATTCACAGGCCAAAAGAAACCACATGTAACCAACACATAGTACATCGATCTCATCCAAACATAATGAGTGTACCCCTATACAAACCATTCACACTACCCGACTCATGCTATCATGAGTTTTACATCCAACCCAGGCTCACCCACCTAAACAAATGACCAAGCCTCACTGCATGTCAATCACATCTAACCTAAAGCACCTTGGTTCTTACTTTCCAACAAAATCTACATCTCACTCATGCCACGACCAATCACATAACCACCCATTAACCTAGCATTATCTAAAAACTATAAGTTTCTTCCTACAATCTACCCATCCTAGATTGAACCATCTAGGATCATGATCTGTAACCTCATCGAGAACTATGCCTGAATTATAGGGTTAGGAATCCCTCTGGTCCTACACTCTAAAACTGAACCTTTCCACACAAAAAAACTTAGTATTTTATATCACAAAATCCCAATGCATCTCCATGCCTATACCATATACTTGGTAGCACTGCTTGTGCACCAATCTCATACCCAAAGCATCTACTCGTGCTTCCTATCTCCAAGGGAACTCAAAATTATGGGTTAACCCTTATCTTGAGTTACACTCATATATCACAACTCATCTCTATAAATAATAGGAAATAAGTCTTGTTATTTAATCATAACACTTGAATCACTAATATCCTAAGTTGTATCTCATTGAACAAGGTTATCCTACATAGCCCATAAATCATGTCACACATTGGTCACAAATCACAGACATCACCCCTACTCCCATATCAAATATCACAAGGAAACTCATATGTTAAACACCCACTACAGGTTTTCTATATACATATCATATCAATAATAAAATTCCAAGTTGTCATCCCACTCCATGGAACCAATCCACACTGGGAATATGAATATGAGGATACCCCATTGAGGACCAAAATCTTATCTACATATATATAACAGCATCATCCCATTATGATCTTGTTAGAGTTGGTGTCCTAGAACCAACTGTTTGTACTTATATTACATGAATATTTGATGTATTAAATATAAAATTAAATATATTATTATATAATGTTCATTTTTTCATGAATTTAATGTAATAATGTCCTAGAGTATTTGTCACATTGATAAGCTCATAGTAGTTCCTCTCTATGATGAGAACCTTTAAGTGCTATGACAATATTCTTAATATAGTTCTATGGTTGGAGAACATATTATGATGGGACACATAGTATATAGACCGTCAGGTGTGAGTACTCATAAGTAGATGAAAATTATTCTCATAAATTTTGCACTTGGTAATCTCTAAGATGAGAGATTATGAGAACAGACCCACCAATATGAATTATTCATGTTTTGGTTTCATCAGATATTCCTATCTATGATCATGTGTAATGGTCCTTAGACTTTAAGATTATTAGCAATGCATGTCACAACTTACGCACGTAGATTTTCTGATGAAAAATATCACACTATATGTTGGAAGGAAGTAGGGTACATTGGGTGCATCATGAATGACATGTTATTGATGGATAAGTCAAGGAAGGATTTTTCCCTTCCATATTTATGGAAGTTGATATCTCAGTCCTTTGATTGAAATAGAATCATCACCCTAAATTCCATGGCCATGGTGTAACGACGAGTTTATTTCATATAGTTAAAAAAATGATGTATCAAGCATATAGGTTGATGAAACTATCATGCAACCTTCTTGATGATATATTGTGACAAAGGGATTATATTACATAGTGAGATTTTGTATGTGGTTTTTGTCATTGTGACTTTAAGTTCTTTCTCTTGGGTTCCTTGACCCATTGCTATATAGTAATCTTGGACTTTATGCAAGCCTGCCTAATGCCAATAAGAAAAAATCCTAGAGGTTCACACATTAAGTGTTTTTGTTGGTCTTGATTAAATTCTATTTGAATTTAATTAATGGAATAAATATTATTCTCAAGACTGAGGAATAATTTTATTCAAGTTATATTAATCACATAAATTAAATAAATATTTATTCACTGTATTGTGAATAAAATATATTTATTTGTTTTGTTGAATATTTAATAAATATTTATTTACTAGTTTGTGAATAAAATATTTATTTAACAGAATAAAATATTTATTCAGTTGTTCAATAAATTCAAGAGGAGTTCAAACGGATCAAGACTGTGTCTGGTGATAAAATAATTATTTACAAGTCAGTAAATATTATTTATCCATTTTGCGCAAGTTGGCGCACCACAAAATATTATTATTATTATTATTATTATTATTATTATTATTATTATTATTATTATTATTATTATTATTATTATTATGTGGAATGGGATTTGATTAGTGGTTATAATTATATTTAATGGTTTTTATGTAATCAAATTTTGTAATTGAAATATCAGCTCTATAAATAGACGGCTATGTCTATTGTGTAAAGCATTCGAAACCAATTCCAAGTTTGGGAATAAAGAATTGTTGCGCACAACAAATTCTCTCTCAACTCCTCCTGTCACGAACTAGACCAGGTACCTTGGTAACCCGATAACCGAGCCGGCCTTGACATAGCCCGAAGGTAATTCCCGATCCCCATGGGTCGGTGACTAGCACCTGGCATCAGATAACATACAAGTGGGAACGATTTTGCCATGAGAATGTAGAAGCAAAAGAAAACAAGGCAGTATACATAACAAAAGAAACTCCACCAGGAGTAATGTACCGGGATACAAAGAGGCATAAAAATCCCAAAGTACTACAACCTAAGTACTAAAAATGGAAAAACAATCCCAAGGTTCCTAAGGACACAACTCACCAAGACCAAAGCTCAACATCTGGATCCACCTCCAAGAGATCCCTTCCCTTTGCTCGAACCTTAAAGAAAAAGTCTACAAACACCCGAAGGCAAAAGTAGGGTGTGAGCCTAACCCCTATAGGATACCACCAAAGATTTCATAACAGATGCCAAACATAGATTATCCAAAGAAAAACTTTCAATTTTAAAGTAAACGGGTTTGGAAATCCAAAATCATATTTAAACATAACATGATATACATTTTCAAATGATGGAAATAAATATTTTAAGCAATGATTTTACAAATGATGGAATATTTCTAAAACAATGGCTTAAATAAAACATTTATATAAAATAGTTTATATAAATTCAGTAGGCATGTAAAGCAGTTCAAAAGCATTGGCATACATTTATATCTCAAATATAAATAAACAAGCAAGCAACATGGTCATCTGCCAAAAGGTACGATAGTATTAACTAGCTATAGGATTCCGCACTCTCTATGTGAACTCAGCAAAATGTGTATACACACGTCCCTATGACACTGGCCAAAGGAGACTCGTCACCAACCCATCGGGGATGTGACCCACTGCAAGTATGTTTTAGAACATTGTCGTAGCATAGAGTGTATTCAAATAACTCACTAACTACCTAAGGCTTGCATGCGCTCTTACATGATGGGTGAACTATTTTAAGAATACTTAAAAATACAATCAATCCCATTCTTCCATTTCAAAATTGTCAATTTCTTTCCATTTAAAACCAAAAGAGGTTTTATTAAAAAACATGCCTTTTCACAAGATAAAAACCAATGAGAATCTATCAAATCATTTTCAGCCATTTTCACCAGTTTGAAATCCATTCAAAACCAATTCCATCATTATACAATTTATTTCCACAATTAAATTCAACAATTTAATTGAAATCATTTCCATCAAATCCACAATTTAAATTAAACAATTTAAATCGGCCAATTTCCATAAACACACCCAATTCAATGGAATTAGGGTTTTCCAAATTTCTATGCCAAAACCATTTCAAATATCTCAATTCACTAGAATCGAGTTTTTATCAATTTAATTGAAAGAAAAATTGAGCAATTGAATTTAAATCAACAATTGAAATAAATCAAGAAAATACAATGATAATCAATTTGGCAAGTCGGGACGAAACCACCTACCTCAAGGTCGTCGATGTCAACAAAAAAGATAAACCACCCTATGTGGTTCAATACACTTTCTCATGGCCTTAATAATGAAAATGTCGACACGCCAAAGTTCGATGTTTGTCAAGGGGTCCTAGAACCAAAATGTCACAACCCGTCCTCGGGCCCCGTGTCGTGACTACCCCAAGCCCGCCTTCCATAGGTCAGGGGCTGGCGACTAGCACCAAGGCGTAAAACCTGGTAAAAAAAGGGAAGGCATTGCCTTTATAAAGTAAACAAACACCACAGAGCAAGCAAGCAGTAGAAGTATACACTAAGTAAAAGCTGATACAAAAGTAAGTGCGGAAAAGTAAGTGGGCCAGAATACAAACTCAAACTGAAAGTAAAGTACAACTGGAAAGGAAAAACAGCAACTGAAAGTAAAGCCGCAACGTCGAGCCGTCCACTGGAAGTCCCACCTGAAGGGTGAGTACAGATGGCCTCCACAGCTCCTAGGGTCCAGTCGTCCGCTCCGAGTACGTCCCGCCCAATGGTCCACCTCCAGGTACCGTCCTGCTCCGCTAGCCTCAACCACGATCATCGTTGTCCGTCGTCTGCAACCAACACAACGTAGTGCGGGTATAGCCCGTGCAGGGGTGAGTATAAGCTACTCAGTAGGGACCCCGAGACCCCCGAAGGTCTCCCAGAATCCACAAAGGATAATCCACAAAGGAAAGATACAATCACGAAGTAACATTCGACGCTGCTTAGGTATATGCCCATACATATACCTAAGTCATCAATTCCAGTACGCTCCAACTTCCGAGTCCATGTACGACCCAGTCCACACAGGAAAACAAAATGTAAATCCACACAGGATAGCACAACACAATCCACATAGGAAAGAAAAACAGGATTCAGCTCACACAGGTATACTTCTTCGTATGACGATATAGATGATCAGATATATCTACTGATTCATCTATGTCGTCGGACCCACAAAGGATCGATAGGTACTAACCCCCACAATGACCCACAAAGGATCTGACCCACACAAGATCGATAGGTAACTAACCCCCGCAAAGACCCACACAGGATCGGACCCACACAGGATCTGTAGGCGCTGGCCCACACAGGACCGCTGAGCGCTGACCCACACAGGATCTGACCCACACAGGATCGGTAGCACTGATCCACGTAGGATCGCTGAGTGCTGTAGTCGTCGCCGTCGAATCCACTGAAAATCTATGTACAGTTGTCGTCGTAGTCGCAGCCAGCTCTAGGGTTCCCGCACACAGCAAGCTCGTTCGGGAGGGTCCGCTCCACGAGCCGAGAGGCTGATACATCAACTGACACATAGTCCGGAGTTGATGTATCCAAAAGTTTTGTATCGTCAACAGGAACTCAACGTCACAGACGGTGCGTCAATCGGACGCCCAGTCTGAGAGTTATTGGCTTTTTCGTCTCAGGGGTCCGGTTGGTTTTTAAGTCAAAACCAACCCGACCGTACTCCAACTGCGTCCAAACCTCGAGCGGAGTAAGCCAAAAGTTCTGTATCACTAAGAGGAATCCAACAAAGTCGACGGCACGTCATTCGGACGTCCGGAACTCAAGTTATGAGCGTTTCTGCTCCGAGGGCCCGATTGGTTTCGTGTACGAACCAACCCGGCCAAACCCAAAGTATTCTGAAACCTTGAGTGCGATATACCGAAACGACCGTCTCGATCCAAGGATCGCGTCGCAACTAAAGGTGCGTCGATCGGAGGCTCGTAGCTCAAGTTATGGGCAACAGACCGAAAAAGGTTCGGTAATAAGGGGTTCGGGCCCGGTCCGACCCGGCCCGATACCCCCAGGGTCGGCCCGAACCGGGCCGACCCGAACTGGGTCCGGGTCCGGCTCGGCCGTTATGGTCGAGCGCTGCTGGCGGGGGGCGCGCTGCCCCCGCGTGAGGAAACCGCGATCCCTTAATGGGGTCGCTCACGTCCGGCCAGCCGGGGGTCTCGGACCCCCGGTTCTTCCACGGTCCGGCCGGCCCGCTCCAGCCGGCCAGCTTCTGCCGCCACGGGACCGGCAAGGCCGGTCCCCTTGCTCCGACGCCGGCGGCCCGGTATCGGCCACTGGTTCCCCTGCATCACCGCGGCCTTGGTTCGTCCGGTGCGGCGCGACGGCGCCGCGCCCTTCCGCCGCGGTGCTTCTGAGGTCCTCTGGCGCGGCGCGGCGGCGCCGCGTCCTTTGTTCATCTTCTACGGCGCGGCGCAACGGCGCCGCGAATTTATTGCTTCCAACGGCGCGGTGCGACGGCGCCGCGCTTCTCCGCTCTCCCTTTTTACAATGTCCGCGCGGTGCTTCGGCACCGCGTTGCCTTGCTCGCCGCATCAAAAATCAACAACCAAAAAGGGGAGGAGTGTCGGCCGTGTTCGTGCGGTCCGACCTCCTCTCGTTATCATGATAACAGGCGGTTCAAGGAAGGGAAGATAACGACGGAAGAAAACACAAAAGAGAAACGCATAAAACCCCTACCTCAACGTTGTCGTCGAACGAGCGTTTGTCGCGGAATTAACCGTCGCGGAAGAAGTGGGTCGTCGCGAAAGAAGAGGATCGTCGCGGAAGGAACGTCGCTGGCGTTAGGTGATCTCCGAGGAAGGCGTCTCTCGCCGACAGAGGTTGGTGTTCTTCGTTGGTGGTAGAGCGTTCTTCGCGTTCTTCGTCGAAGAACGAAGAATCCTCTCTTTTTTTCTCCCAAAGCTTTTTACACAACACAACCCAACCAACGAAATAAAATAAGTTCAACACTTATTTTATTATCGATCTAAACTTTTGAAATTCAAAAGATAAGAAACGAACAATTAATTCAAAGAATTAATTGTAACGATTTAACTGCTCAATTTAATGTGGCGTTTCTTAACCAGAAAAACGTAAGGTTTGACTTTCATTAAAAGGGGGGTTGCGGGTGCGTTACTTAGGAGGGAAGAAACGGTGGGGCTCGTGCGGACCCCACCTCACAAATATCCTACCAATGGGTAGGATATTGTGGGTTCCACCTTATCCGCTTAACTTAGCTTAAGTGGCTTTAAGTGAAATAAAATAAAGTGTCGCACCACTTTTATTTTATTTCTTAACTTAACCCCAAAAATTAAAAACCACACCCCGATCAAATCCAACTCCGGAAAAACCGTTTCTAAGCAAATATCGGCGCTGCGATTCCACCGGTGCCCTCAGAATTCGATTCCGAGCACCGGTTTAAAAGTTAGAAAACTCCGCTCGTTCGTTCACTGAACGTACCCGAGCTAATCTTTGGAAAATGATTCCGGGCACACTGGGCCTCGGAATCAGGTGCCATCAGAAACTGCGTTCTTGTAAAATTTCAAAGAAAATTAAGAAAAAAATTTCCTTGAATTTTACAGATCTTTACACAAAACATCTATTTTATTTCACAAGGAAATAAAATATTACATGTTATTACATTTTCTCTCTCCAGGATAATCTCTGGATTGTCGTATTATGTTAACGCATGCAATCGTAATAAAATTCCATAAGAATATTTATAATCCTCATTCAATAATCATATCCCTTTATTTTATTTCACAAGAAAATAAAATATCACGCGCGGTTACATTTTCTCTCTCCTGGATAAATCTCGAATTATCATTTTAAGTCAAAGTATGCTTTCATTATTCTCCTTCAAGAATAATTAAATCCTGGAATAAAAACTTACAAATTATCCTAAGATAATTTTACATTATTACTTTATAATTATTCATTTAATTAATTGAGTAATTAGATTCTAATAATTACTCTTTATAAATTGTCATTTTTTTCAATTTATCCTATGATAATTTGATGCGATTATCGCTTGATGGTCATTTACAATTATCTTTTCAATAATTTGATAAAATTATCATTAATACTTCCTCATAATTATTATTCGATAAGACATAATTAATCTTTTATAATTTCATTTAATAATTTATCATTCGATAATCCTAAGCGATTATCCTTCGATAAATTATTGCAATTATATTTAAATGATTTTTCACTATTATCATATGATAATTTGTATAAAATTATCTTCGATAATCTCTCAAAATTTTATTTGATAATTTTTTATAGAATTTATTTCTATTATTTGGATTATATCAAGTGATAAATCAATTTTTGATAATTAACATTAAATAGTTTGGGTAATTATCATGTGATAATTCTTTACCTATCATCTGATAATTCATACAACTAAACTTTGTTAATCTGATGAAGAATTATTCATTGAAGATTTAGGTTTTTTTAATAATGTCTTTTTTTTTTAATTTACATCTTATCTATTTTACAGAATTTTCTTTTGAAACAAGATTAAGAAAAATAAATAAATAAAAGGTGAAAGAGGAATAAACCTGCGGGAATGACATTTTCTGCAGCGCCCCCCCTCAAACCCTCGCTGGAGGCTTCACCCTTGGACTAGCAAACCGAAAGGACCCAACAATCTAAAGTAAAAGGTTTTCTTGCACTTATTGGTGAGATTTAAAGGGAGAGCAACAGACTATTTAAAGACCCCAAGCGCGAATGGGGATTTCCAAAATGGCAGAATTAAATACTCGTTTTATTATCCGTTATTCAATCCGAAATTGAATAAGGAGTGATTTATTTTACCCAACTAAAGAGTTGAAGGGTTTTCGAGGTAAAACAGACTTCAAAATGAGTTTTTATAACCTTCGTCGTGACAAAAATGGTGGGACGTCAAAACATGAAGAGGATAAACAGTACACAATTCTAAAAAACGGTTTATTAAATCAACAAAATTATTTATTCAACTTAAAAAAAAAATAACATCAAACGTCTGCTGCACGTGAATATTATGACCCGACTAGGGTAAACACTCCGTTCCGGACACAACGGTAGTCTCAGATTCCTCATAGGACGCACTGCTTGAGAGATATTTATGATTTAATGTTTAAAAATGGAATAATTAAATAATTAAAATAAAAAGGTTATTTTTTTGCGGGCGAGACGTCCAAACGCTCGATGCGAACAAATGTTATACCTTGTCTAGGGTAAACCCCCCATTCCGGACTCATCGGTGGTTTCAGATTTCCCATACCTAGCACCATTTGGAAGATATTTAATTATATTTAATAAATAATATATTAAATATTATTTAATAACTTTATCTCACGAGCGAGACATCTAAATGTCTGGCGGCTTTGAATGTTATACCCCTCCTAGGGCAAACACTATATTTCGAACATAACCATGGCCTCAAATTTCTCATATGATAGACCGTTCTGAAGTTATTCAATTATTTTGAATAAATTGCTAATGCTTAAAATAATAAATTTAATATTTTTATTCTGTCCTATTCGAGACTTTGGAGACCTCAAAAACTCATACTTACATAGTTTTTAACATAGAAAATATTTAATTGAATATTCCAGAGCATTAATCGGGCGTTTTACCATTATGCGACGTGTTTTAACAAAAACGAAACTTTTTAATGATAAACCATTTTTCCCAATTAACATAATAATAATTAAACATAAAAAGGGTTTAGGAATACCTGAAACAGTAACGTGATGTTACAACCTCCCCACCATAGGATCTTTCTGTCCCCAGAAAGCTTATGAAGAATCCTCCACGTCAAAAAGATAAGGCCATTGCTCTCTCATTAGTGACTCCCTTTCCCACGTCTCGTGAGAATCAGAACCATGCTACCATTGTACATGGACCAGAGGTATCATTCTCCCACGAAGTACCATGGTCTCAGAATCAACAACCCTGACTGGTCGTTCAGTCACAGATAAATCTGGTTCAATCTCAAGATCACTCCAGCTCAAAACATGAGATGGATCAGAGAGATACTTTCACAGCTGCGATACATGGAATACGTTATGTATCGACATCAGCTGTGGTGGTAGAGCTAGATGGTAAACAACTTTCCCTACATGACCAACAACCTCGAAAGGTCCCACAAAACGAGGAGCAAGCTTCCCTTGCCTCCCAAGCCGTCGATGACCTAATCGGGGTGAAACTTTCAAGAACACTTGGTCACCAACTGAGAACTCTAAAGGTCTACGGTGACGATCATCATAAGACTTGTACTGACTCTGTGCTGTCAACATTCTCCGACGAATCAACTGGATCTTAGTTGTCATCTCTTGGACCAAACTCGGTCCTACCAAGGAACTTTCACCAATCTCTGACCAACATAAAGGAGATTTACAATGTAACGACCCGGACCCGAACAACCACCCGAATAGTGCTAAACGGGTCGGGTGTTACTACCTTAGGCCCACCTCCCCGAACGCCAAAAGTTGCCGACTAACAGCGAGGGTCTGTTAGGTATAGTGGAGAGGCTATACCCTCACGGAGGATAACAATAAGGGTACTGGTTTGAGTATAATAATAAACATGCAACGGAATTAAAGACTCAGTAGACTCGAACCAGACCCGCAGAGCGGAAGCATAATCAATATAGATAAACAGCAGAAGCAGTAAATATAAACAACAATAGCGGAAATAAACACATCAGCATGCTGATAACAAGTAACTACTACTAAACAATAAAACATGCATCCAAAGCAGGTCATACATAACTGAATATAAAAAGGGCGTCAATGGCTAACCAACAGTAGCTACAATAAGTAAGCATGCTGATACAAAAAATAAAAACAAAACAAAGTAACCCGAGCTAGGTAAGACCTCAAGGTCCATACCATCTCCATGCAACAACTAACGCAACCGAGATCCTGAAGTTGACCTCTTTCCTGCACGTAAATCCATAAAGCCTGCACACGTCCCGGAGGGCCCATGCAGGGTGTGAGACGAATCTCAGTAGGATACCACCCAATGGTGCATACCTAATATAAGTGTTTAAGTAGGCATGTATTTATAAGGAAAGCAGTAAACAGAACAATGCACAAATAAACACTAACTCCACTGGTGCTCAGCAGCCACCATGGAGTGTCACCTGCTTCGGCCAACACCGGAATATCTGCCATGTAACCCGACACCATGTGCCCCCCTTACACCATGTGTCTCAAGTACCGACGTCCCGAAGGCACGCCCAAGAAGTAACCCGGAGGAACAATGATGTCTGTCCTCAAATAATAACCGGAGGGACAGTGATGTCTGCCCTCAAATAAATAGCCAGAGGGACAACGATGTCTGCCCTCAAACAAAGTATCCAGAGGGACAACGATATCTGCCCTCAAATAATGGCGAGCCTCAGCCCCCAACCCGATAGCCTCAACGCTATCCCCTGAAGGCTCCACACCTCCCACGTGGCTTCATATGGCAAGCACCCCCAAACCAATAGTACCTAAACCACAACTAACGGGGGCCTCTACCCACACGAGCGGTCAAAACCACCCCATCATGGAGTATCTCTGTGTGCACACTACTCAAAGTCCGGGTGAGTGGTAATCACCAAAATAGTACCCAAGCCACCACATCTCTGACACCTTGTGTCCCTACGACCTTGTCGCTCAAGTCTGATGGCATCGCCATCCTAGTAACCTGGGCCATGCCCAACCTGACAGTCATCCTGCCTCAAACTGACGTCCATGACGCCCAATCCCGTGGTCAGAACCACCCAACGTAACCTGGGCCAAGCCCAACCTGTGATCCGCATCACTCAAGAACATCTGGGCCATGCCCAACACTAGCCAAAAGGGTACAACATATGCAATTCATCAATCACATATATAACATATTTAAACAGAAAACATAAACAGGAAAAACATTCTAAACAGTTGAATTTCCCTAACCCACTGGTTAACAATCAACACCACTGAGGTCTTGAATGCTTCTAACAATTTATTCAGGCTTAATAAATTAAACTCAATAGTTTAAAACATTAATATTTCAATTTAAACCATTTTGGCATCCCCCGACCAAAATGACCCAATGAGAAACGACCCCTCACCCGACCCCGCTCAAGAAAAACTGGTAACAGGGCATACCCAAAGGCATCCCATAGGTCCATAAACAATGTAATAAGAAATATCAAATAAAATTGGGTCCCGCTCAAAATACCCAAAAACGCGCCGAAGGCCGCATCACCCAAAAGACCATGAAAACACAGAAAGAGGTATTCACCACGTACCAAAGACTCGTACGATGCTACTCCTTCGGTAACAACCTCCAATTCGGTGTAAAACACGGTAGATCTACAAAAGAGTCAAAACCATTCAAACCCCTATAACTCGTTCTAGAACATAAATCAAACAAAACGGCCCAAGGGGAATCGAGGCCTTACCGAGGGGGTTCCAACGCATTTGTCGGTGATTGAAATGGGTCTCGGACAAAGACCTGATAGAGGAAATGAGCTCCGACCGGCTTGGTTCGTGAAACTGGCCAACACAATTGTGCTCTGCCTCAAAAACAAGGCTATTGCCCATTTTAGTGAAAAAAAAGAAAGTACACGGCGTGTACTTTAGGACTACATGTCATGTATATCATTTAATTGTTCATTTGGAAGCTAGAATTCCACCGACTTACTTTCCAGAACCTGCCAACATGAGTACATGGCGTGTACCTAGGGGTACACGGCATGTACTGGGTTTTCCTTCTCTTCCTCGCCGACTTACCCACACGCCATGTATATCCCTCATACATGACCAGAATACACAGCATGTCCAAGAGGGACACGGCGTGTACTTGGTTCGACTCGGCCAACAGGCCCACACGCCATGTATGGCCTCCACATGGTCATAGGTACACGGCGTGTCTAAAACTACACGACGTGTAGTGAGAAATTTCTACACGGCCATCACACGATATGTACTCGGCGAGCACACGGCCAGTACTCGCTTAACATATACACGGCGTGTACTTAAAGTACACAATGTGTAGTCTAGAAATTTCTAGAAACTGCCCATTTTCTCCAGCTTCCTTAGAAACAACTCAAAAATTCAAACAGGGTCGGGATTTTGACCCGTTCTAAAACCCAGGGTTCTTACAATCTCCCCACCTTAACATAGCTCATCCCTGAGCTATCAAATGAAACCTAAAGATGTCACCAAACATACCACCTCGATTGAAGTAACCCGGACTTCCCCGGTCTCGAAGGTCCCAGATAAATTCCTCAAGGGGGGGCTCCCCACCTTAGGAATCGCCTAACCCGGTCTCAACCCAACAAAACTCAAAGAAAACAAGGTTTACTAACATATTTTCCAGACGCATAGTCCTCCCGTGACACATCATCACTCCTGCACCTCATTGGTGTTCCTGTGTCGTTCCCGACACCCAACGTACCCTACACCGCAACGGTGTCTGCCTCTACGAGGTTCTGGTGCCTAGCACCTCAAGTAACCTACATCCTCAATGCCCCGATGCCCAAGGCACCTCAAGTAACCCACATCCTCGATACCCCGATGCCCAAGGCACCACAAGTAACCCGCATCCTCAACGCCCTGATGATACACATCTCATATATATATGTATATATATATATATCACGCACCCAATATGGTGCCAATCCCACTGACTAGCATCTAGTCAGTCCACATAGATCATGTGCATCATGTGCACTCAAAACGAACATGCCTCTATAGGTCATGCCAAAAAGGAAACATGGGAAACACGACCACACTACGGTGTACCTCTAACCGTCATCGGCTCACCAGCCTGCTCAGCCTCTGGCAGCTCCACAGCGTGCACCTGGCCTGAAGTACAGCTTCCTGATGCCTGAACTCCCTGTGGTGCTGCTCCAGCCACCGGCCACTGACCCCTCAGCTGGATCCCGCTATCTCTGTCATATTCTCCACATGCAGCTAAACCTCGACTGCCCTCTCATAGTATCAAACCTGAACCAACTCCGGATGCCACCGTCTGTCCTGGTCCCTGCCTGTCGGTTGTCTGAGAAGGCAGCCTGCAAAACCTCTCCAGATGCTCAACTTGTCCACATGCCTGGCACTCCTTTGGAGGCCTATCGCACTAAGTCCAAACATGTCCCGGCTATCCACACTAAAAGAAAATCACTGAAGAACTACCGCGAGGTGGTATAACAGAATCCCTGACCTAACTGCCCTGCTAGAACTCATCTCGTCCTCGCTTCTTTCTATCTGAACCATCACCTGAAACTGCCACATGATCAACCTGGGGCCTATCCCTCTGGTTGCCCTCCGCTATGAGCACCTGGTTCACCGCCTCTGAAAAAGAACCCAGCCTGAAAATATTCACCTGGATCTGAATGGCGTGTCGTAATCCATCCTCGAAGCGCCTCACTCTTGCCGAGTCATCACTTACCATACCAGGTGCAAAGCGAGACAACTCTGTGAAGGTTGCTGCATAGTCCATGATGGACATGTGTCCCTGCTGAAGACTCAAGAACTCCCGAGCTCTCTCTTCCCTCAGTGTCTCTGGGTAAAAGTGCTCGAAGAACCTGTCCCCGAAGTCCTTCCATGCCAGTCCCTCGTGCCTATGAGCCTGAACCTACACATCCCACCAACGCTTCGCCGGTCCTCTCAGCATGTACGTTTCCAGCTTGAACCTCCGCCCTGGAGGCGTCTCGAGCTGCTTGAAGATCATATGCATGCTCTCAATCCAGTTCTCAGCCGCCTGCAGACCACCCTCACCCTGAAAAAGTGGCAGGTGCTGTGACTGGAACTTCTGTGTCAGATATGCCATAGATGGGTCTGTACCCTGTGCGCCTCTATCGATCCCCTACAAGACACGCACCAGGATAGCTTGGAGCTGCTCGTCGAGCCATGGTCTGAACGCTGTCAAACCCGACTGTTGTCCTGTCTGCACTGGATCCTAGACCCGATCCTGTCCCTGTGGATCGTGATTTGCCTACACCGGATCCTGAACCTGATCCTGCACCTACGGCACTGTACCATATCCCGGCTGACGCTCCATCTGAGTTGCCCAAAAAGGAACCTGCTGAATACCATAAATGGTCAGACAACCCATATATATATAACAATATATATTCAACATAGATAAGTAAAGAAGTAAAAGGTAGTGCATAACTACTACCCTTAATCTCCCCCACTACAACCCATGCCCCACGACATCTTGGCCTCATGGCCTCCTTACCCACCCCTATCAGGTCCAAGTATCAAAAGTACCTCGGGTCATGCACATCCTGACAACTAGTATTTCCTCTAACCAATGACTGAGTCACCCAATCCTGGTGATCAAAATCACCTCAACCGATAGTACCAGCCTGCTCTCATAAGAGCCAGACCCAAATATACTACCACATGCAATTCTACAAATATAAAGCATGGCATACACATTGAAACTACAATCAATTCTATCAGTAATTTCACCTATTCACAGTTCAGAGCATACAAGCATGGCAATTTATTTTTATTCACATGGTATTATCACTTCACAAAGCATACGTGCAGTTATGAAATTGAAATACCCTAAAAATGTGCCTATCAAAAGCCAAGCAAATAAGCCTTGCCATATCGGGCCAAGGTCCAAGTACCCCTTACCACACTAGTCATGGGTTACATATCATAATCAATAACATCACACAACAAGTGAGCCACCGAGGTGGAAATCATATAAATTGTAATCTGAGAAAAAGAAGACAATAATTCCCACCCATGGAAACTTGGTCTATCCCTCATACCTGGGGCTGCAGGCACTCAAGCACAAGCTAGAAACTCAATTCTAGTAACAACCTATCTCCAGTCTACCATATCCCAAATAGTAAAACCAGCAGAAATAAAAAGATAAGTCTAAATCTCATTAGTAGCTAGTAAAACGCTGCTACTAAATCCCTGTCAAGAACTCCTCTGATACCACTTTGTAATGAATCAGACCCGAACAGCCACCCGAACAGTGCTAAACGGGTCGGGTGTTACTACCTTAGGTGAACCTCCCCGAACGCTGAAGGCTTCTGACTAGCAGCGAGGGTCTGTTAGGTATAGTTGGAAGGCTATACCCTCTCGGAGGATAATAATAAGGGTACTGGTCCGAGTATAATAATAAACATGCACCGGAATTAAAGACTCAGCAGACTCGAACCAGACCCGCAGATTGGAAGCATAATCAATATAGATAAATAGCAGAAACAGTAAATATAAACAAAACTAGTGAAAATAAACACATCATCATGCTGATAACAAGTAACTACCACTGAACAATAAAACATGCATCCAAAGAAGGTCATACATAACTGAATATAAAAAGGGCGCCAATGGCTAACCAACAGTAGCTACAACAAGTAAGCATGCCAATACAGAAAATAAAAACAAAACAAAGTAACCCCAGCTAGGTAAGACCTCAAGGTCCATACCATCTCCATGAAACAACTAACGCAACCCAACTCCTAAAGTTGGCCTCTTTCCTGCACGTAAATTCATAAAGTATGCATGCGTCCTGGAGGGCCCGTGCAGGGTGTGAGACGAATATCAGTAGGATACCACCCAATGGTGCATACCTAATATAAGTGTTTAAGCAGGCATGTATTTATAAGGAAAGTAGTAAACAGAACAATGCACAAATAAACACTAACTCCACTAGTGCTCAGCAGCCACCATGGAGTGTCACCTGCTTCGGCCAACGCCAGAATCTCTGTCATGTAACCCGGCACCATGTGCCCCCCTGACACCACATGTCTCAAGTATCGACGTCCCAAAGGCACGCCCAAGAAGTAACCCGGAGGAACAACGATGTATGTCCTCAAATAATAACCGGAGGGTCAGCGATGTCTACCCTCAAATAAATAGCCGGAGGGATAACGATGTCTCCCTCAAACAAAGTATCCGAAGGGACAACGACATCTACCCTCAAATAACGGCAAGCCTCATCCCCCAACCCAATAGCCTCAATGCTATCCCCTGAAGGCTCCTCACCTCCCACGTGGCTTCCTATGGAAAGCACTCCCAAATCGATAGTACCTAAACCGCAACTAACGGGGGCCTCTACCCACACGAGTGGTCAAAACCACCACATCGCGGAGTATCTGTGTGTTCACACTACTCAAAGTCCGGGTGAGCATTAATCACCAAAATAGTATCCAAGCCACCACATATCTGACACCTCGTGTCCCTACGACCTTGTCGCTCAAGTCCGATGGAATCGCCATCCTAGTAACCTGGGCCATGCCCAACCTAACAGTCATCCTTCCTCAAACCGACGTCCATGACGCCCAATCCCGTGGTCAGAACCACCCAAAATAACCTGGTCCAAGCCCAACTTGTGATCTGCATCACTCAAGAACATTCGGGCCAAGCCCAACACCAGCCAAAAGGGTATAGCATATGCAATTCAGCAATCGCATATATAACATATTTAAACAGAAAACATAAATAGGAAAAACATTCTAAACAGTTGAATTTCCCTAACCCAACAGTTAACAATCAACAACATCTAGGTCTTGAATGCTTCTAACAATTTATTCAGGCTTAATAAATTAAACTCAATAGTTTAAAAAATTAATATTTCAATTTAAACCATTTTGGCATCCCCCGGCCAAAATGCCCCGATGAGAAACAACACCTCACCCAGCCCCGCTCAAGAAAAACTGGTAACAGGGCATACCCAAAGGCATCCCATAGGTCCATAAACAATGTAATAAGCAATATCAGATAAAACTGGGTCCCGCTCAAAATACCTAAAAATGAGCCGAAGGCCGCGTCACCCAAAAGACCATGAAAACACAGAAAGAGGTATGCACCACCTACCAAAGACTCGTACAATGCTACTCCTCCTGTAACAGCCTCCAATTCATTGTAAAACACGGTAGATCTAAAAAAAATTCAAAACCTCTCAAACCCCTATAACTCGTTCTAGAACAGAAATCAAACAAAATGGCCCAAGGGGAATCGAGGCCTTACCGAGGGGGTTCCAACACATCCTTCAGTGATGGAAACAGGTCTCGGACGAAGACCCGGGAGAGGAAACGAGCTCCGGCCGACTTGGTTCATGAAACCGGATGACACAATTGTGTTATGCCTCAAAAACGAGGCTACTACCCGTTTTAGTGAAAAAAAGAAAGTACACGGTGTGTACTTTAGGACTACACGCCATGTATATCATTTAACTGTTCATTTGGTGGCTGGAATTCCACTGAATTACTTTCTAGAACCCACCGAAATGAGTTCATGGTGTGTACCTAGGGGTACACGGCATGTATTGGGTTTTCCTTCTCTTCCTCGCCGA
The DNA here is from genome assembly GCA_963277665.1 of Viscum album. Taxonomy (NCBI): domain Eukaryota; kingdom Viridiplantae; phylum Streptophyta; class Magnoliopsida; order Santalales; family Viscaceae; genus Viscum; species Viscum album. The sequence continues at coordinate 1,988,147,390 of OY728123.1, forward strand.
CTTACCCACACGCCATGTATATCCCTCATACACGGGCAGACTACATGGCGTGTCCAAGACGGACACGGCATGTACTTGGTTCTACCCGGCCAATAGGCCCACACTCCATGTATAGACTCCACATGGTCATGGGTACACGGCGTGTCTAAAACTACACGACGTGTAGTGAGAAATTTCTACACTGCCATCACATGGCATGTACTCGGCGAGCACACGGCCAGTACCCGCTTAACATATACACGACGTGTACTTAAAGTACACGACGTGTAGTCTAGAAATTTCCAGAAACTGCCCATTTTCTCCAGCTTCCTCAGAAACAACTCAAAAATTCAAACAAGGTTGGGATTTTGACCTGTTCTAAAAACCTAGGTTCTTACATACAAGGACGTCCATAAAATGCCTCAAAAGGAGCCATTTTGATCACAGACCGATAACTGTTATTATAAGAAAAATCAAATAGCCCCAGATGATCATCCCAAGACCCACTAAAGTCGAGAACACATGCGCAGAGCATATCCTCAAGGATCTGAATAGCTCTCTCTTTTTGGCCATCTGACTGTGGATGGTAGGCCATGCTCAAATAGACCTGAGATCCCAGTGCCTCTTGAAGGCCTCTCCAAAAGCGATAAGTAAACCGAGAATCCCTATCAGAGGCTATAGAAGATGGAACTTCTTGCAAACGAACAATTTCTTTTACATAGAGATTCCCCAACTCCTCAACTTTGGTCGTATCTCGAATATGTATAAAGTGAGCTGACTTGGTCAGCCTGTCGATCACAACCCATATCATGTTATTATTCCTCTAGGTTCGAGGTAACCCAACCACAAAGTCCATAGATATTTCATCCCACTTCCATGTAGGGACTGGAAGTGGTTGAAGAAAACCCGAAGGTTTCTGGTGCTCGGATTTCACCTGCTGGCATGTATAGCAACGTGATACAAACTTAGCAATGTCCCATCTCATACTTGACCACCAGAACTGTCACCGCATATCATAGAATATCTTCATGGTTCTTAGGTGCACAACCCACTAGGAGTTATGGCAATCCCCCATCACATCATTCCTTGTTGCTGAAGACATAATGTAACGGTTTCGATAACACAGAACACCCTCTTTGGAGAACGACCACTGGGTATCGGTCTCCCCACTATAAAGAGAGTCCCTAATGCTCTAGAAATATTCATCAATCTATTGTTACTAAATAATAAACTCGATAAGAGCAGATTTCAAATGAACACTAGCTAAATAAACTTCATCCCCCTTCCACTAAACTCCAATATGCAACTGAGTAAAAAGAGTCATCAAACTCCACTCTTCCGAAGATTCTTTCACAGCCTGAGTTGGAAGTTTCTTACTTAACACATCTGAAATGAAATTCCCTTTCCCCGGGGTGTAGGCAATTTCAAAGTTGAAAGATTGCAGTTACTCCACCCAACGCCTTTGGAAGAGATTCAAATATTTTTGAGAGAATATATAACTCAAGATCTTATGGTCTGAATACACAGTAAACCTTTCTCCATAAAGGTAATGTCGCCAACACTTAAGTGCTTTCATTAAAGCTACGAATTCAAGTTCATGGGTAGGATAGTTATTCTCATGAGTCTTAAGATGATGAGATACATAGGCAACAACATGATTACCTTGCATAAGGACACATCCCAAACCTGAACCCGATGCATCACAGAAAACCACGTAACATATCCTAGCTTTAGGAAGAGTTAACATCGATGCAGTAGTCAAAAGATGCTTTAGCTCAATAAAAGAACTCTGAAATTTATCATTCCAGGAAAACTTCACTCCCTTTCGAGTCAGAGCAGTCATTGGAGAAGATAAATTTGATAATTCTTTAACAAAACGGTGATAATATCCTACTAATCACAAGAAGCTCCAAATCTTGAAAACATTTCATGGTTGTTCCCAAGTCATAACAGACTTCAACTTATTAGGATCAACTGATATTCCTTGTTCTGACACCACATGTCCCAAGAATTTCACTTCTCAGATCCAAAAATCACACTTTGAAAGCTTGGCATAAAGTCAGTGATTCCTTAGAAGACTCTGAACTCTTCTCATATGATGCACATGATCCTCCTCATACTTAGAATATACAAGAATGTCATCCACAAAGACTACCACAAATGTATCCAGATACTCATGGAAAACCTTGTTCATCAAAGCCATGAAAACTACAGGAGCATTTGTTAGGCCAAAGGGCATAACAAGGTACTCATAATGGCCATACCTACTCCAAAAAACGGTCTTATGAATGTCATATTCTTTTATCCTCAACAAATGGTAACCAGATCGAAGATCAATTTTTGAAAACCACTTAGCCCCTTTCAATTGATCAAAAAAATCATCAATTCATGGTAACATATATTTGTTCTTTATCATAACTCGGTTGAGCTTTCGATAATCAACACATAAGCGAAGAGAACCATCATCCCTCTTGGCAAAGAGAACTGGTGCTGCCCAAGGTGACACACTCGGGTGTATAAATCCTTTCTCAAGAAGATCATCTAACTGAGACTTTAGTTCTTTTAGTTCAGCTGGAGCCATTCAGTAAGAGGGAATAGAAACCAGTTGAGTACCAGGCATTAATTCAATAGAAAAATTATCCTCCCTTACTGGTGGAAAACCAGAGAAGTCAGAAGGAAACACGTTGGGAAACTCAGCGATGACTAGAGGAAGATCACCACACATTGAATCTCTCTTTATATCAAAAGCAAACACTGATATAACTTTACCTAACTCTGGATATGAGGGTCCAGCTCTACTTGACCTTGGGTCTCATTCTCCTTGAAAAACAATAGGCACACCACTAGGTGTAGTAAGGTAGATCCATCGAAAATAACAATCAATACAAGCTTTATTGGCAATGAGCCAATCCATCCTAAATATGACATCAAAATATTTCATGACGAGAACCAAAAAACTCCAAGCAAGCTCGACATCTGACAGCGAGAAGACACAAGCAGGACTATAGAGACCCTTCTCTCTCTTTGTACCAAGGGGTGTAGTAATATCCATCGCACAAGATAAAATCTCCATAGGTAGATTAATCATATTAAAAATATGGGTTGAAATAAATGAGTGAGATGTACCTGTATCAAATAGAGAGGTCACTAAAGATGAAGCTATATTAATGGTACCTCTCACAGTTGTAGGACCTGTATCAGCTACCTCTGGCGACTCTTCCACTGCGTGAAGAAGCTTCGTTCTGGATGCCTGTGGCAAGAAACCTTTTGTACGTGAAGCATTTGATTGACCTACAATTTTTTGAGGTTCTAATGATATTTTTCAACTATGTGGAGTAGAGAAGTGATGGCAGAATCTCTGTAAGTTCCCTAAACATCCGCAGGAGTTACAGTTCTTGGGTGCCTCAGTGCAAACCCTCTTAGAATGTCCTAGGTTTCCACACTGATATCAAGTTAATGAAGCCCCTCCTGGTGCTACTGGAGGTCTTCAATGACTCTGTTGTCGAGAACTACCATGAGAAACGTCGCACTTCCATTTTCCTTTAAAGGAACCAACACTGCCACTAGGAGGAAAAGGAACTCTGTTCAACCCTGACTTTCCTGCCAGGTCCATCTCAACCATCATCGCCCTATTCAGCACATCAGAATAAGTGGGAATCTTCAATAAGAAAACCTAAGAATGGATATCTGATCGAAGCCCCAAATCTAATCATAGAGCCTTCATCTTCTCATTAGATACAATCTCGGGAGAAAACTGTACCAACTCAGCAAAGAGATTTGAGTACTCAGTCATGGTTTTTTTAGCCTACTCAAGCTTGAAAAACTCCACAACCTTGGACAACACCATTGATTCTAGATAGAACTGGTTAGTGAAAATAATCCTAAAGTCTTTCCACTCCAAACCCTCATGTTTCCCAGCCATCACCATCATGTCCCACCATCTCCTTCTTGGTCCCTCCAGTACGAAGGTGGCACACTTCACCTTGATCACATCAGGTGTCTCCAAGAACCCAAATAGACTTTCAATCTTACTCAAACATTCCTCAGCATGTTGAGGGTTAGTGGAGCCTTTCAAAACTGGTGGATTCTGGCGCATGAACTCTTTAGAATGATTTTGGAGAATATCACTATGAGGATCCATAGCTGGAGCCTGAACAAGAACTGGAGGTGGTGCCTATCCCAGAACTTGGACTGTGCGAACAATCACCTCAACCAAACTCAGATCCACATTAGGACTCGCTTGCTGAGATTCAGCAGTAACCTCTTTCTGGATCTGATTCCCACGTCTTCTCAGAGGCATGATGCTACACAACATCAGAAAATAAAAAAGACATTAGATTAACACACAAACTGAGTAACGGGGAAAACTATTATCAATAAAAGAGATAAAAAAGATTTGTATTCCACTCTATCCAAATAAAAATAGGGAAAATCCTATAACTAATCCACAAGTCATATTTCCCTAACCAACCCTGGTTACTTAATGTTCATTGCAGTGAGAGCTGTCTAGGAACTCAATCACAACTACATCCTAAGTCCCGAAAAGAATACTCAAATGCGTACTATCATCAAGGCAAGATGCTTAACCTCCCTTTCATACCATTTTGTCACGAACCATCCAGGGTACCTGGGCTGGTTCGTGACACCTCCTCATTTTCCTCTTAAGAACGAGAAATCCAAGAGAGAATTTATTCAATACCAAAGAATGAGTGATCAAGAATGAACAATTCAAGACATTTGATCTGTGGTGCTAGCACCCAAATAATGAGTGGCATTGCTCAGAGACCATTGGAGCATGTGTGGATCACCACTAGAGGTATTATACCCTTGGATCCTCACAAGCACAATGAAGGCAATCCAAAAGGGCCTTTTTAGATGATCAGAAATCATCAATGAAGAAATTTACTAATACCAAGTATTTATTTCTTTAGATTTTAAATAAATTATTTATAAATTTGATGTGAAGTATCCTCGCTCTTAGTTTTGAGAAATTATTATTAAAAGAAATTTTAATATATCTCCCTCCACCAAAACACTTCTGTTGTTCCTAGAACCAAAAAGTGGTATCAAAGGGGTCATGTTTAAATTTATAATTATTTATTTGATTGTTGATCTATTCAAAATCATGGTTATATTTTCATTTCATGTTATTCGTTCTTTAATCCAATTTTAATTAACATGTTATTTACATATTAATCATATTCGTTCAGTGTTTCATTTTCTTAGAGATTTAAGAACAAATGAAGAATGACTAGAGATGTCATTGAGACATACCAAATCTCTGTCCCGTAAAGTTGGGTTACACGGAGTGCAGCCAGAGCACACACCATATACCCATGTGCATTGTATCTAAATGCATCGAGCAATTAAAAACACACAATGCTTTAATTGCACACCGCGTGTTGACTAGGCTAGCCTGGCATATAGAAATCAGATATAGGGTGTGTATATTGTAAGGGTTGGTGTCCTCAGAACCAACTGTTTTGTACTTTGATTACATAAATGTTCACTTATTATATATTGTTCATTGTTCTGCATGACTATAATATAATAATGTCCTGAAATATTTGTTGCATTAATAAGGTCATAGCAGATCCCCGCTATGATGAGAACCTTGAAATGCTATAACAATATTCTTAAATAAAGTTCTGCGGTTGGATGACATACTATGATAGGACACATAGTATACAGACCGTCATGTGCGAGTACTCATAAGAAGACGAGACTCTCTCTCATGGAGTTCGCACTTGGTAATCTCCAAGATGGGAGATTATGAGAATAGACCCGCCAGTAGTAATTCTGCATGTCTTGGTGTCATCGGATATTGCTATCTACGAGCGTGTGTAATGGTCCTTGGACTGGAAGATTATCATTAACTCATGTCATGACTCGCGCACTTAGATTTACTGACGAAAACTGTCACACAGATAGTTGGCGGGAAGTAGGGTACGTTGGGTGCGTCACGAGTGACATGTTGTTAATGGATAAGTCAAGGAAGGATTTGTCCCTTCCATTTATGGAATTTGATATCTCGGCCCTTTGATTGAAATAGAACTGTCGTATTAAATTCCATGGCCATGGTGTAAACGATGAGTTTATTTCAGGTAGTCAAAGAACGACATATCAAGCATATAGGTTTATGACACTGCCATGAAACCTGCTTGATGAGATATTGAGACAAAGGGATTAAATTACACAGTAAGCGCTCGTATGAGGTGATACGTCAATGCGGCGTCAACTTCTTTATCTTGGGTGCCTTGACCCGTTGCTAGACAGTAATCTTGGACTTTAGGCAAGCCCGCCTAATGCCAACGAGAAAGAGGCCTAGAGGGTCACACACTAAGTGTATCCAAGTATCTCAAGTTGAATAAAGATTATTCTCGTACATGGTTTAATAATTATTCAAGGAAGCCTAAGTTGTTTTAAATGATGGAGGAAAAAGAAAATAAAACAAGTACACGTCGTGTATTATTATTACATGCCGTGTAGTTTTATTTTGGAAAGGAAATGAATAAATGAAAACAAGATATACACGCCGTGTACATTTAATGTACACACCATGTAGTTTTCAATGAAAAACAAGTACACGCCGTGTATTTATTAATACACTCCGTGTAGTTTTTTTTTAGTTGGGATTTTGAGGATATAATATTGTTTTAAATGATATTTATTATAATCAGCGTGGGCGCATGTCAAGGAATTATTTATTCGACATGGGGTTTTAAATAAAGAGTCAATGAAATAAATAAAACGCGTAACACGTTTACTTATTGTCATAACTCTATAACCCCACACACCCGATTATAAATATCCTCACAACCCCAACTCTTTTCTGATACAAGAGAATCGTTGTGCACAACATCTCTGGAGAATTCTTTCAAGGCCGAAAGAATCTCTTCCTCCAAGAACGCTCTCAAGACCGAGAGAGATCCTCTTCCATCGGATCAAGACAATATAAGGCGGACAACGCAAGCAAAGGCTTCTCCACGCTAGCACCCGGAGAATCTTTTGGCGACGTCCAGAGATACGAGGTACACGTGTGGATCACCGCTAGAGGGAGTCTACACTTGGCTTCTGCGACGCAACGACGGATCACATTGACAACGTGATTGAGAACATCAACGAAGAAAGAACACCCAAAAGGTATTTCTTTATAATTAATTAAATTAATTATAATCAACCTGTAACGATCCTTGTTTGTGGTTCCGGGAAAAACCATCTTCTTTGTCTTTTTCTGCGATTCGATCCGTGGAGACTGACGTTTATCGTCGTATTGATCCCGGATTGATCATTGCTAATGACAAAAAGCCAAGTGGGCACATCCACCCACGCGCTTCCGCTGCGCCCGGAACCTTCAAATGGTATCAGAGCGAGGTTACAACGTTGATTATAGTTATTTAATTTTCGTTGATAATTTACGCATTCATATTTGATTCAATTCGAAATAAATCGTTCTATAAATCTGAATTAACGAGATCTATTCTTCCTCCTTCGTTTCTCAATTCATATCACAGAAACGACCTTTTAATTTTAATTTTGATTAAAATAAAAACGAGGAACTCATCCGGAGGAGCCGCTCTTTCTGTCTGTACAACACGGGATTACACGGCGTGTAATTAAAACTACATGCCGTGTACTTAGGTTCAACGAACCGGCACTGGTCCGCCAAACCACGTCGTGTGAATTGATTATGCCTAAGTTTTAATCACGCCGTGTTGACCAGAATAGAACGGCGCGTGGAAACCGTAATACACGACGTGTATGTTGGAACAACACGCCGTGTAGTCCGTTCCGACCCAGGTGAAACCGTGTACAAAGATAATTCGCGTACCGTGTATACGGGATCGCCAGGCCGGTTACCGCGTAACAAGGAAGTACACGCCGTGTATGATTCATCTACATGCCATGTACTCTAAAATTTCCAAAGTACAGAAAAACACGCCAAAGCCCCGGCGTGTACTTTGGACAAAGGGTGAAAAGAAAAATACACGCTGTGTAATTATAAACTACACGTCGTGTACTTTCCAGAAATGGAATTTCACCAGGTTTCCTCCAATGTACAAAGACCCGTACAAGGAATATGGATGAGAAGAATCTCAAGGAAATTCAGAAAGGAATTTAAGATAAAGAATTGATTAATTATAAGATCATAATTAATTGAATTCGAGCGCGTCTTATCTTAAATAAAACGATTAAAAGAATTTGAATTCTAAATATGCGTAAATGTCGTTGCATACTATGGATGATCATGAGCTAGACCAAAGACCCTTTGTATGTGTATGGTTTCATTTAAATTTATTTAATTTAAATTTGTTGGCCTGCGAACCTTCTTCCAATAAAATGTAGGGCCTGCGTGCCCATGGTTTCTTTAATGTAAACCCATGTAATGGAGGATCTCCCAAGCCAGAGGAGACGGTTCAAATCCCGAAGCCAAGGCGAAACCGACACAAGAAGATACAAAGGTGGACAGGTGGGAGCTGCAAAACATGAACCATCAGGTTCAAGGTGTTTTCCCTAGGTCAGGGTAAGCTTATCAAAACCGCTAGATAAGCTAACCAAATAGAAGCTCATGATCATGCCATCTTATTTTATTTCTGTCTGATTGCATGGTTTATATATTATGCATGTGTTGTCGCGATCACATAATTAATAAAATGAACAAGCATGCAAAGATGGAATAAAATAAAAACCGGTCTATGCATATACATTATCGGAACATGGTTAATCACTTAAGCAAGCATCACTTAATATTAACAAGCATGTGATAATGCAAAGATACGCATAAAGAATAAAATCCCTCAAATACCATATTAAGTCAGACCAAGCCTTCCGTTACTTGATTAAGGGCAAGACTCAATAAAACTATGTGTTTGACCAACCCTTGTTGGGACACTTACTTTTATAAAGGAAGCCCTTATGAAAGGTTTCGGGTTGACTTAACCATATTACATCAAGAGAAGTAGCCCTTGCTAGACTTGATGTAATATTGGAGGCAAGAGTTGAGGAAATCCAAGTCAGGATTTCAGGATTGGGGAGTCCACTCAACAGATCAAGGAACTGTAAGCTCACAGTTGGCTAAGACCCGCCTACCTAAATACCTTTAAATAGCTTGACCAACCCTTGTTGGGGTTATGCGAAGGGAAATATGGATCCTTGCCATTAGAATGTCAAAGAAACTGGACATTCCGAGTTCAATGGTGAGGGCCATTGGGAATTGATAAAATAGTGGGAGACTTAATAAAATTTATTATTTCTCATAAAATGTAATCAAGAAAGTACTGATGAATCTGCTCTTTTAAATTGTAGAATCAAAATGACAAACACATCAACCACATTTTCTCTGCGATCAATTCTGGATAAAGACAACATCCTCACCGGCAGTAACTTTCAGGAATGGTTTAGGCGCCTTCGGGTTATCCTACGCCATGAACGGAAGTTTTATGTGCTGGAGTCCTCACTTCCTGATTCTCCCGCCCCAGGGGCAAGTGATGAAGATTTCCTAGTCTATGATCAACATTTGAACGATGCTCTCGACGTTCAATGTTTGATGCTGTCATCTATGTCTAGTGAGCTCATGAAGTCTCACGAAGACATGGATGCCTACAGCATGCTCGAGCACCTCCGTGGTTTATACCAGGAGAGATCAAGACAGGAAAGGTTTGAGATCTCCAAGGCTCTGTTTCAGAGCAAGCTTGGAGAGGGTTCCCCAGCTGGGCCTCATGTAGTCAAGATCATTGGCTACATTGAGCGCTTGGAGGTTCTAGGGTTTAAACTCCCTGAATAACTGGGTACCGATCTCATTCTCGCATCACTCCCCCAGAGCTTCTCAAACTTTGTTGTTAATTTCAACATGAACAATATTGAGAAGTCTCTATCTGATCTTCTTATCCTCATTCGCCAAGTGGACAATGACATGAAGCGTGAAAAACCTTCTGTCCTTATGGTGAATAAAAGGAAAGGGAAGGCGAAGAGCTTTAAGCCCAAAGCTTCTTCAAGGCCTTCCAAGAAAAGGAAGATCAAAGGGGAGGCAAAGGAACAGGATGCTGTTTGTTTCGCATGTGGCAAGAAGGGTCACTGGAAGAAAAACTGCACCCAGCCGAGGAAGCAAGGGGAAGCTTCAGGTGCGTTTGTTATCGAATGCAATCTATCTGTTTCTACTAATTGGGTATTAGATACTGCTTGTGGTGCTCACATCTGTATCCAAATACAGGAACCAAGTAGATTCAGGAAGATTGATCGAGGGGAGATAGATCTACGAGCAGCCAACGGAGCCAGACTTGCTGCTGTAGCTGTCGGGGACTACCACCTCACATTGCCTACCGGGATGGTCTTGGTTTTGAAAGGATGTTATTATGTACCCTCTGTAACCAAAAACATTATTTCAGTATCCAGATTAGATACTGATGGATTCATATTCAAGTTTGGAAATGAATGTTGCTACTTTTATAAAGATAGCATTTGTTTTGGTAGGGCACATTTATATAACGGCCTTTATGTGTTAGACTACACAAACCAAGTAATGGCAATTGATAACAAAGTTAATTTACATGACTCATACCACACCCAACTTTGGCATCACCGGCTAGGTCATGTCAATGAGAAACGTTTGACAAAATTACATCAAGATGGGTATTTAGATTCTTTCGAACTAAAACCACTTGGTGTATGTCATGCGTGTCTACAAGGCAAAATGACCAAAGCCCCATTTAGTGGGAAAGGTGAAAGAGCTAAAGAGCTTCTAGAATTAGTTCACACAGATGTGTGTGGACCATTTCCAGTTGAAGCAAGGGGTGGGTTCTCGTACTTCATAACTTTTACTGATGATTTTAGTAGATATGGATATATCTATTTAATGAGGTATAAGTCAGATTCTTTTGATCGGTTCAAAGAATACAAGAATGAAGTTGAGAACCAGCTTGGTAAGAAGATTAAGAAACTCCGCTCAGACAGAGGAGGAGAATATCTTAATCAAGACTTCATTGATTTCTTACGGGAGTTTGGGATTCTATCTCAACTCACTCCTCCTTACACACCGCAGTGGAATGGTGTAAGTGAAAGGAGGAACCGCACCCTGTTGGACATGGTGAGATCAATGATGAGTCATGCGAATCTTCCATTATCCTTTTGGGGATATGCATTACAAACAGCAGCACACATACTAAACCAAGTACCAAATAAATCGATAAATGGTATTCCATACGAGTTATGGAGTGGACGCAAAGCCATGTTATCGAATTTACACGTGTGGGGTAGCGAAGCATTTGTTAAGGCCTCTTCAGGTAACAAACTTGCACCCCGAGGAACAAAGTGTATCTTTATAGGATATCCCAAGGAAACAAGGGGATATTACCTATACAACCCCTCAGACAAAAAGGTTACAGTGGCAAGACACGCCATATTCCTTGAGAGGGAGCACATCTCCAGAAGAGATAGTGGGAGCGAGATAGACTTCGATGAAGTCGAGGCTCAAGATACACATGAGTTGGTACAAGAACAGATTCCACAAAGCCTCGTGGAAGAACAATCTGTTCCAGAGACACAAGAACTGCGTAGGAGCACGAGAGAGGTGAGAGAACCAGAACGATATGGTTTTCTTGTCACTGAGGATGGTGACTCATTATTGGTTGACAATGATGATCCTCTTACCTACAAGGAAGCAGTTGAAGGCACAGACGTTGCCAAGTGGCAAGAAGCCATGAATTCTGAAATGGATTCCATGTACCAAAACCAAGTCTGGATTTTGGTAGATCCTCCAGTTGATGTAAAGCCTATTGGTAATAAATGGGTATTCAAGAAGAAACTGGACATGGAGGGGCAAGTCAGCACCTACAAGGCACGACTGGTTGCAAAAGGTTTTAGACAGCGTCAAGGAATTGACTATGATGAAATCTTTTCACCGGTTGCAATGCTGAAGTCTATCAGAATCCTATTGGCCATTGCTACTTACCATGACTATGAAATTTGGAAAATGGATGTCAAAACAGCTTTCCTTAACGGGAACCTCCAGGAAGATGTCTACATGACACAACCTGAAGGGTTTGTGACTTCAAAGGATTCCAACAAGGTATGCAAGTTGCAAAAATCCATTTATGGATTAAAGCAAGCATCAAGGTCATGGAACATTCGTTTTGATGAAGCTGTTACAGAATTTGGCTTTGTTAAGAACGAATGTGAGCCTTGTGTCTACAAAAGGTTTAGTGGAAGTGCAGTCGTTTTCCTAATAGTATATGTCGATGACATATTGCTAATTGGAAACGAAGTACCTGTCTTACAGTCAGTTAAGACATGGTTGAATAAATGCTTCTCCATGAAAGACTTGGGCGAGGCGGCATATATTCTTGGGATCAAGATCCATCGTGATAGATCCAAGAAAATGTTGGGCCTAAGTCAAAGTACATACATTGACAAGATACTGAAGAGATTCAGTATGGAACAGTCCAAGAGGGGATTGTTGCCAGTGTTACATGGCATTCATCTTTCCAAGAAAATGTGTCCTCAGACACATGAGGAAAGAAAGAGAATGGCAAGGATCCCTTATGCATCCGCGATTGGGTCAGTCATGTATGCTATGCTATGTACGAGGCTAGATGTTGCTTATGCATTAAGTGCGGTAGGCAGATATCAAGCTGATCCAGGAGACCGCCATTGGATGACAGTCAAGACTATCCTTAAGTATCTGAGGCGTACTAGGGATATGTTCTTGGTTTATGGAGGAGATGAGGAACTAGTCATCAGAGGACATGTAGATGCTAGTTTCCAGACTGATCAAGATGACATGAAGTCGCAGACTGGATACATCTTCAGTTTGAATGGAGGTGCAGTGAGCTGGAAGAGCTCAAAACAAAGTGTGGTGGCAGATTCTACAGCGGAGTCCGAGTATATCGCAGCTTCTGAGGCAGCTAAAGAAGCAGTATGGATGCGAAGCTTCATCCAAGAGCTGGATGTTCTACCGAGCAGTAAAGATCCTATCACACTCTATTGTGATAATACTGCAGCGGTGGCACTTGCAAAAGAGCCAAGGTCACATCAGCGGACAAAGCACATACTTCGGAAGTATCATCTCTTGAGGGATTTTTCTCAGAGAGGTGAAGTTGCAGTGAGCAGTATTTCCACGGAAGACAACGTGGCGGACCCATTGACTAAAGCCTTGACTCAGCAGAAACATGATCATCATGTGAGGTCTAGCATACTAAAAGTCGTAGGCAGTTGGCTCTAGTCCAAGTGGGAGTTTGTAAGGGTTGGTGTCCTCAGAACCAACTGTTTTGTACTTTGATTACATAAATGTTCACTTATTATATATTGTTCATTGTTCTGCATGACTATAATATAATAATGTCATGAAATATTTGTTGCATTAATAAGGTCATAGCAGATCCCCGCTATGATGAGAACCTTGAAATGTTATAACAATATTCTTAAATAAAGTTCTGCGGTTGGATGACATACTATGATAGGACACATAGTATACAGACCGTCATGTGCGAGTACTCATAAGAAGACGAGACTCTCTCTCATAGAGTTCGCACTTGGTAATCTCCAAGATGGGAGATTATGAGAATAGACCCGCCAGTAGTAATTCTGCATGTCTTGGTGTCATCGGATATTGCTATCTACGAGCGTGTGTAATGGTCCTTGGACTGGAAGATTATCATTAACTCATGTCATGACTCGCGCACTTAGATTTACTGACGAAAACTGTCACGCAGATAGTTGGCGGGAAGTAGGGTACGTTGGGTGCGTCACGAGTGACATGTTGTTAATGGATAAGTCAAGGAAGGATTTGTCCCTTCCATTTATGGAAGTTGATATCTCGGCCCTTTGATTGAAATAGAACTGTCGTATTAAATTCCATGGCCATGGTGTAAACGATGAGTTTATTTCAGGTAGTCAAAGAACGACATATCAAGCATATAGGTTTATGACACTGCCATGAAACCTGCTTGATGAGATATTGAGACAAAGGGATTAAATTACACAGTAAGCGCTCGTATGAGGTGATACGTCAATGCGGCGTCAACTTCTTTATCTTGGGTGCCTTGACCCGTTACTAGACAGTAATCTTGGACTTTAGGCAAGCCCGCCTAATGCCAACGAGAAAGAGGCCTAGAGGGTCACACACTAAGTGTATCCAAGTATCTCAAGTTGAATAAAGATTATTCTCGTACATGGTTTAATAATTATTCAAGGAAGCCTAAGTTGTTTTAAATGATGGAGGAAAAAGAAAATAAAACAAGTACACGTCGTGTATTATTATTACATGCCGTGTAGTTTTATTTTGGAAAGGAAATGAATAAATGAAAACAAGATATACACGCCGTGTACATTTAATGTACACACCATGTAGTTTTCAATGAAAAACAAGTACACGCCGTGTATTTATTAATACACTCCGTGTAGTTTTTTTTTAGTTGGGATTTTGAGGATATAATATTGTTTTAAATGATATTTATTATAATCAGCGTGGGCGCATGTCAAGGAATTATTTATTCGACATGGGGTTTTAAATAAAGAGTCAATGAAATAAATAAAACGTGTAACACATTTATTTATTGTCATAACTCTATAACCCCACACACCCGATTATAAATATCCTCACAACCCCAACTCTTTTCTGATACAAGAGAATCGTTGTGCACAACATCTCTGGAGAATTCTTTCAAGGCCGAAAGAATCTCTTCCTCCAAGAACGCTCTCAAGACCGAGAGAGATCCTCTTCCATCGGATCAAGACAATCTAAGGCGGACAACGCAAGCAAAGGCTTCTCCACGCTAGCACCCGGAGAATCTTTTGGCGACGTCCAGAGATACGAGGTACACGTGTGGATCACCGCTAGAGGGAGTCTACACTTGGCTTCTGCGACGCAACGACGGATCACATTGACAACGTGATTGAGAACATCAACGAAGAAAGAACACCCAAAAGGTATTTCTTTATAATTAATTAAATTAATTATAATCAACCTGTAACGATCCTTGTTTGTGGTTCCGGGAAAAACCATCTTCTTTGTCTTTTTCTGTGATTCGATCCGTGGAGACTGGTGTTTATCGTCATATTGATCCCGGATTGATCATTGCTAATGACAAAAAGCCAAGTGGGCACATCCACCCACGCGCTTCCGCTGCGCCCGGAACCTTCATATATGTCACGTATACACCATGTAGTTTGGCTGAGTTAACACACCAAAGCCTCAGGCATGTTACTTAGATATACGAAAACTGAGGTACATGGCGTGTAGTTGGATGTACACTCCATGCAGTCTCCCATTAATGGAAAAAATTAAAATTACATCAAATTTTAAAAATTATAGCATTAAAACCTTATTTTATTGATTGACACACCATTGTGTGTTTGAAAATGTATTAATGGTTTTAAATAATTTTAAATGCTTAATTAATTTACTGTAATAAATATGTAATTAATGGTTATTTATTTTATTTTCCATAAATTCCAAATTGATGGGTATATCCAATTAAGTTTAGATGATCATTAAGATGAAATGGAATTAACTAATTTATTAATTAATTAATACAACTGCATCCATCTTAATAATAAATAATGAATAGAGAAATAAATGCAAGCTAATTACTTTTTGCATATTCATTGCATGTATGACCAATCATGATCTTGACAAAGACCTGTGTATGTGTTGGAATTTATTTAATTAAATTTATTGCATGGTTTTTCAATTAATTAATATTAAATTACAAGATGTCATGTGATTCATCGCTCCCTCCATTATTAGGTAGGACCTGCATGTCCAATGATATTTATGTAATTCTCTTTAACTAATCATTTGGTTCCCCTCACCTGTGTGTGAGTAATAAATATTTGTAATTAATGAAGCATCCCAAGGTTCATGGAGATAGTTCAATACGGAACAATAACGACGTCAACTCGGTGATATATAGGTGGACATGTGGAATGTTTTAGCTCATGCCAGGTCAGGAACAAGGAGTTATTTCCCCTAGGTCATAGGTTTATTTAATGTCCGCTCATTAAATCAACCATCAGATAAGCTCATGATCAAGTCATTTAATTAAATATTTATTTTATATCTAATGCATTAAAATTATATTTATTTATGTAGGACTATGATCACATAAATGAATGAATTAATATACGAAGATGAAATTTAAATAAAATTGATTATGCGTAAATGTTTTATCCAAACCTGGTTAATTAATTAAGAAAATATCCACTTAAATATTAACAATACATTTAAGGATAAAACAAGATAAAAAAATTGTGCATAATAAAATAAAATCCCTCAATATAATATTAATTCAGACTAAGCCTTTTATTACTTGATTAGGAACAAAACTCAATAGAACTATGTGTTTGACCAACCCTTATTTGAAGACTTACTTTTTTAAGAGGAGTTCTTATGAAGGTTTCAAGTTGACTTAACCATTTTACATAAAGAGGAGTATCTCTTACTAGAATTTGTATAATTTAGATGCAAGTGTTGAGAAAATACAAGTTAGGATTTCTGGATTGGGGAGTTCACTCAACGGATCAAGGAGTTGTAAGCCCGTTGTTGGAAAATATTTGTCTGCCTAAATACCTTCAAAATAGCTTGACAAACCCTTGTTGGGGTTATGTGAATGGGAATATTGATCCTTTACACTATAATTTCATAGAAACTAGGAATTCAAAGTTCAATGGTGAGGGCTATTGGGACTTGATAAAATAGTGGGAGATTTAATAAAATCAATTTATTTATTATTTCTCACAAAAATTTCAATCAAACAAAGTACTAATAATCTGATTTTTTAATTGTAGAATAAAATGAAAATATTTTTATTCACACTATCCCTATGATCAATATTGGATAAAGACAATCTCCTCACTGGAAGTAACTTCCAAGAGTGGTTTAGATGCCTTCAGGTTGTCTCTGAGCTGAAATCTTACATGCTAGAATCCTCAATGTCTGATCCGACTACTTAAAAGGCGAGTGATGAATAGTTACTAGTCTATGAAAAACATATGAATGAAGTGGTCGATGTTCAATGTTTGATTATTTCATCTATGTCTAGTGAAATCATGAAGTCTCATGAAAACATGGATGTGTATAGCATTCTTGATCACCTATATGGTATTTACCAAAAGAGATATAGATAAGAATGGTTTGAGATTTACAATGCACTATTTCAGAGTAATCTTGGAGAGGGTTCCCCTTCTGGGCTGCATATAGTCAAGATTACTGGATACATTGTGTGCCTAGAGGTTCTACGGTTTAAAATCCCTAAAGAACTGGGCACCGATCTCATTTTGGCATCACTCCCTCAAAGCTTCTCCAGTTTTATTGTGAATTTTAATATAAACAACATTGGGAAGTCTTTATCGGATCTTCTTGTCCTCCTTCACCAAGTGGATAAAGATATGAAGCATGAAAAGCCTTATGTCCTTATGGTGAAAAAAACTGAAAGGGAAAGCAAAGATCTTTAAGACCAAAGGCTTTTCATGCCCTTCTAATAAGAATAAGATCAAAGGGGAAGTAAGGGAACATGATGTTTTCTATTTCACATGTGGTAAGAAGGGCCACTGGAAGAAAAAATACACCCAGATAAAGAATCAAGGGGAAGTTTTAGGTGTGTTTATTATCGAGTTCAATTTATCTATTTCTACAAATTGGGTATTAGATACAGATTTTGGTGCTCACATGTGTATTTAAATATAGGAACCAAGTATATTTATAAAAAATCACCTAGGGGAGGTATATATATGATTAGACAATGGAGATAAACTTGTTTTTATAGCTATTAAGGACTACCACCTCACATTGCCAACCAGAATGATCTTGGTTTTAAAGGGTTTTTATTATGTTCCTTTAGTTACCAAAAACATTATTTCTATATCTAGACTAGATACTGATGGATTCATTTTCAAATTTGGAAATAAATGTTGCTTATTTTATAAATATATCATTTGTTATGGTAAGGAAAATTTACATAACATTCTTTACATATTATATTACATGAACCAAGTAATGGAAATTGATAATGAAGTTACTTAACATGACGCATACCACACCCAACTTTGGAATCACCAGCTATGTCTTGTAAATTAAAAATGCTTGAAAAAATTACATCAAGATGGATATTTTCATTCTTTTAAACTAAAACCACTTGATGCATTCCATGCATGTTTATAAGGAACAATGGCTAAATCCCCATTTAGTGGGAAAGGTGAAAGGTCTAAAGAGATTCTTGAATTAGTTCATACCGATGTGTGTGGACCATTTCTTGTTGAAGTAAGGGGTGGGTACTCATACTTCATAACTTTTACTGGTGATTTTAATAGATATGGATATATTTACTTAATGATGTATAAGTAATATTATTTTGATAAATTCAAGGAATGCAATAATGAAGTTGAGAACCATATTGGTAGGAAGATTAAGAAACTTCACTCGGATTGTGGTGGAGAATATCTTAATTAAGACTTCATTGATTACTTATGGGGGTTTGGGATATTATCCCAACTCACTCCTCATTATATGCCTCAGTGGAATGGAGTAAAAGAATGGAGGAACCACGCCTTGTTGAACATGGTGAGATCAATGATGATTCACGTGAGTATTCCATTATCCTTTTGGGGATATGTGTTGAAAACAACATCACACATACTAAACCAAGAACCAACTAAATCGATAAATAGTATTCCATACAAATTTTGAAGTGGAAGAAAAACCATGTTATCGAATTTACATGTGTGGGGAAGTGAAGCATTTTCTAAGGCCTCTTCAGGTAACAAACTTGCACCCCGCGGCATAAAGTGTACCTTTATAGGATACCCTAAGGAAAAAAGGGGATATTATATATATGACCCCTCATAAAAAAAGGTTGTAGTGGAAAGACACATCATATTCCTTGAGAGGGAGCATGTCTCCAAAATAGATAATGGGAGAGAGATAAACTTTGATGAAGTTGAGGCTTAAGGAATACAAGAGTTGCTACAGGATCAGATTCCACAAATCCCCAGGGAAGAATAAACTATTCCAAAGACACAAGTACTACATAGGAGTACAAGAGATGTTAGAGAACCAGGACAGTATGGTTTTTCAGTTACCAGGGATGGTGACTCATTATTAGTTGATAATAATGATCCTATAACCTATAAGGAAGTAGTAAGTGGCACAAATGTTACTAAGTTACAAGAATACATGAATTATGGAATAGATTACATATACCAAAACCATGTATGGATTTTGGTAGATCCTATAGTGGATGTAAGGACCGTTGGTTTCAAAAGGTTATTCAAGAAGAAACTGGACATGGAAGGAAAAGTCAGTACCTATAAGGAGCGACTGGTTTTAAAAGGGTTTAAACAGAATTAAGGCATTGACTACGATGAAACCTTTTCACCAGTTGAAATGCTAAAATCCATTAGAATTCTACTTTTCATTGTGTCTTATCATGACTATGAGATTTGGAAAATGGATATCAAAATAGACTTCCTTAATGAGAACCTTCAAGATGATGTCTACATGATGCAACCTGAAGGGTTTGTGACTCCAAAGGATTCCAATAAGATATACAAGTTGAAAAAAACCATTTATGGATTAAAGAAAGCATTCGGGTCATGGAACATTAATTTTGATGAATTTATAATGGGATTTGGTTTTATAAAAAATGAATGTGAGCCTTGTGTCTAAAAACGGTTTAGTGGGAGTGCAGTTATTTTTTTAATAGTATATATTGATGACATATTACTTATTTGAAATGAAATACCGGTCTTACAGTCTATTAAGGCATGGTTTAATAATTTCTTTTCAATGAAAGACTTGGGTGAGGCAGTGTATATTCTTATGATCAAGATCTATCATGATATATCCAAGAGGTTTCTCAGCCTAAGTCAAAGTACATACATTGACAAGATACTAAAGAGATTCAATGTGAAACAATCCAAGAGGGGATTGTTTCCAGCATCACATGGAATTTATATTTCCAAGAAAATGTGTCCACATACCCACGAGGAAAGAAATATAATGGAAAGTATTCTATATGCATCATCAATTGGGTTGGTCATGTATGACATGCTATGTACTAGGCTAGATATTTCCCACACATTAAGTGTGGTAGGAATATATCAAGATGATCCAGGTGATCGTCATTGGATGGAAATCAAGACTATCCTTAAGTATCTGAGGCATACTAAGGATATGTTCTTGTTTTATAGAGGAGAAGAGGAACTAGTAATCAAAGGATATGAAAATTCTAGTTTCCAAACTGATCAATATGACATGAAGTCATAAATGGGATACATATTCACTTTGAATTAGGGTGATGTGAGCTGGAAGATCTCAAAGAAGGATGTGGTCGCAAATTCTACAACAGATTATGAGTATATTGTGGCTTATGAGGAATCTAAAGAAGTAATTTGGATGCACAATTTCATCCAAGAGATTGATGTTTTACCTAGCATTAAAGTTCCCATCACACTCTGTTGTGATAATACTGCAGTGGTGGCTCTCGCAAAAGAGTCAAGGTCACATCAGCATACGAAGCACATATTTCAGAAGTATCATATCTTGAGGTATTTTTTACAGAGAGGTGAGGTTATAGTGAGCAGTATTTCCACAGAAGAAAACATGGCAGACCCCTTGACTAAAGCCTTAACTCAGTAGAAATATGATTATCATGTGAGGTCTAGTGGACTGAAAGTCATAGGCAGCTGGCTTTAGTCCAAGTGGGAGTTTTTTAGAGATGGTGTCCTAGAACCAACTGTTTTTACTTATATTACATGAATATTTTATGTATTAAATATTAAATTAAACATCTTATTAAATATTGTTCATTATTCTGTATAAATTTAATGTAATAATGTCCTAGAGTATTTGTCACATTGATAAGGTCATAGAAATTCCCTTCTATGATGAGAAACTTGAATTGCTATGAAAATATTCTTAATGTAGTTCTATGGTTGGATAACATACTATGATGGGACACATAGTATATAGACCATCAGGTGAAATTACTCATAAGCAGATGAGACTTTTTCTCATGAATTTTGAACTTGGTAATCTCCAAGATGAGAGATTATGAGAATATACCTTCCAGTAGGAATTCATCATGTTTTGGTTTCATCAGATATTTCTATCTACGAGCATGTGTAACGGTCCTTAAACTTTAAGATTATCATTAATGCATGTCACGACTCCTGCACTTAGATTTTCTGATGAAAACTTTCACACCATATGTTGGTGGGAAGTAGGGTGTGTTGGGTGTGTCACGAATGACATGTTATTGATGGATAATTTAAGGAAGTATTTTTCCCTTCCATGTTTATAGAAGTTGATATCTTGGACCTTTGATTGAAATATAACTATCACCCTAAATTCTAGGGTCATTGTGTAATGATGAGTTTATTTTAGATAGTCAAAGAATGATGTATCAAGCATATAAGTTGATGACACCGTCATGAAACCTACTTGATGAGATATTGTGACAAAGGGGTTATATTACATAGTGAGCATTCTTATGTGGTTTTCATCATTGCGATTTTAATTTCTTTATTTTGGGTGCCTTAACCCATTGCTAGACAGTAATCTTGGACATTAGGAAAGACTGCCTAATTCTAATGAGAAAGAATCCTAAAGGGTCACACACTAAGTTTTTTATTGGTCTAGATTAAAATCTATTTGAATTTAATTAATGGAATAAATATTATTCTCAAGACTGGGGAATAATTTTATTCAAGTTATATTGACTGCATAAATTAAATAATGTTTATTCACCGGATTGTGAATAAAATTTATTTATTTATTTTACTGAATATTTAATAAAAATTTATTTACTAGTTTGTGAATAAAATATTTATTAAATAGAATGAAATATTTATTCGAGTGTTCAATAAATTCAAGAGGAGTTCGAATGGACCAAGACCGTGTCCAATGATAAAATAATTATTTACGAGTCGGTAAATATTATTTATCCATTTTTTGCAAGTTGGAACACCAAAAAATAATAATATTATTAATATTATTATGTGTCATGGGATTTCATTAATAGTTATAATTATATTTAATGACTGTTATGCAATTATATTTTTTAACTAAAATCTTAGCTCTATAAATAGATGACTATGTCTATTGTGTTAATCATTCGAAACCAATTCCATGTTTGTGAATAGAGAATTGTTGTGCATAATAAATTCTCTCTTGACTCCTCCTTCTCTCTCCCTCACAAGAATGAGAAACCCGAGAGAAATTTTCTTCAAGACCAAAGAATGAGCGAACAAGAACAACCAATGCAAGACATTTGATTCACTATGCTAGCACTCGGAGAATGAGTGGCATTGCTCGGAGAACATTGGAGCATGTGTGGATCACTGATAGAGGGATTCTACCCTTGGATCCTCACAAGTGCAATAAAGAAAATTTGGAAGGACCTTTTTGGATGATCAACAATCATCAATGAATAAATTTCCTAAGCCTGAGTATTTATTTCTTTAGATATTAAATAAATTAATTATAAATTTTACATGCAAGATCATCGCTCTTGGTTTCAGGTAACGATTATTAAAATAAATTTTAATATATCTCCCTCCACCACAATGCTTCTGCTTCACCCAGAACTAATAGATCTGTATCGAGTAAAACCATAGTCATATGGTTCAATTAAATAAAATGACACTAAGAAACTATATGAAAAAAAAACCATATAGTTTTTTGTTGAAACTTTAAGTAACTAAACCTATTTTCTATTGGAACTAATACCAAGGAATCAAGTGATTATATCAACCCACTAAGGGTCACTATACATCCCTTACATAGAAGGATTTCATATTTATCATCAAGGAACATCTTAGTATAAGATCCACATGACTTTTCATTATAAAAAATATATATAATGTGGTTAATTTGAGTATAATGTTTCCAAAAAGTTATATGGGAAAAAATCATATAAGTTGTTTTTAACACATTAAAATATTAAACCCACTGTTATCAGTGGTATCAATCACACACACACACACATGCATATGTCATGTGAGTCCTACGTACCAAGAATAATGCACGTACACATGCCTCTTCCCAATGGTCTAAGATCCAAAACCACATAAATCATAAATCCAAAACCCAAGTGTGTCAGGATAGATTAAATCATATAATAGTAAAAGTTGAAACCAAGAATAACAAACCCTTATCTCAGTAACCTAGACTTCCCATTGAAAATTGTGTTCATGATACAACATTATGAGGTTAGGCATAAGCTCTAGCACATCCCTATTCCCTATCTACCCTATCCCAAAATAGTAAGACAAAGAAGAAGAAGATTTTATACCACTTTATAATGCACCTCCACCCCAGACCACTTGACTAATGTTCAGATTGACAGCCACTACTTGACCTCAGGTGCACCTACCCATACACTAGGGGCTACTAACTAGCAGTTAGGGTCTAAAGTTTTACTATGGGACATTATACCTTCATATTAGAGTAAAAAAGAAGAAGAAATAACTAATAATCATCCATGATAAATAAACAACTAAGTATGTAGGATAAATACATGACAACCATGCTATATGAAATGTAATATGGAAGCATAATTTTATACATCCCAATCAATCAACCATTAGGTTGAACATATATACAAAATGAATAAAATAATAAAACACATGTGGCTCTACTATAATCCTTGATCATTGTCTCGTCCTAGTTTCAAAACTCCATCTAAGTCATCACACTCAATCAATAATCCTTGGGGATCTACCCAACCTGGACTAGAAATCAATGAAGTTTACTCAGGTACCCAAGTATCATGGACACCCAATCATGGTGTGAGTAAAACTCAGTAGAGAACTGACACGGCAAAAGAAAATTATTTTCCCAATATAGCACAAAGGCTGATCAGGGTTGTCTCACTTGAGGAGCTTTCTCATTTGTTCACTCACTTAATCTAATTCACCTAAACTACATATTTTTTGTTGTTTTTATTTAATCTAGTAAGGTAATGAAATTTAATTGAAATAAAAGATAAAACTAACATGCAATGGAAAAATGTAATTAACGATATATTACTTGGCCTTTATGGTTTGGTTTTTGGATTCCATCATTCTCCCTGTTGGTGTTTAAATTAAGTTTGATAATTCAATTCTGATATCTCATTCACAAATTAATATTATTTTATTTAATGGTTTGAAATATATAATGCATTTTTCAATCTTAATTCCACCTCCTTCTATAATCAGGGTTAATGTTACACCTCGATCGAGAGTGTGACATCTTCCAAGACTTGGCTCCATCGTATGTCATTTTATCTACTAAATGACTCAACTCCATCATATGAAGATATTGTATCCAATATAAGGGAGGGAAAATATTTAATAAAATAATATAAATGAGTTTGAGTTTAGTGTTGTGGTGGATGATCGCTACACCCATGCACATCACTCTTACTTATCACAAACTTAATAAAACTTAAGAATTTAAGCGTAGAATAAATGAAATTTTCATATAACTCCCCTAGGACAAGCCTCGGGTTAGCCCCTCATTTTTAGGGTAAGAGTTCATGGTGGATAGAAGAAAAATAAAAGAGGAGAATAAAATAAAAAGAATAAGGATGAGAAAACAGGAATAATAAATTGGTGGAATAATGTTAAGAATGCATGAATTTATTAGAAATCCAAATTATAATTGAAAACTAAAAAAATAAAGAAAATAAAAAAATAAAGAAAAAGAAAAAAATAATTGTGGGAGAAGGTTGTATTATCCAGCCTCCCTTGGTGGATATCTCCTCCTTGGTGCCCCGGATGGAATGGAATGATTTGGGAAGGAGGAGCTCTCCTCTTTTTATAGGCCAGAATTTCCCCTCGAAAGTTACCGCATGTTAGACCCGTTAAATGGAAAATTCATGTGTGGAACCTTCATAAAAGTTATTAAAATTTTTCTTTTATGTTTTCCCTAAACATTTAATTGTATTTTACCATGTGTAACATGAGTTATGATTGTTTCACTCTGAGAATTTAATCTGCCCAGATAGACTCTCCATATTCAATGTCTTCAGTTTCCCATGAATTAATGGCCTTAAAAAAAATGATTCACGCATGGAATCATTAATAAAAGTTGTTAATAAATTCCTTATATGGATCTATGTTGAATTTAAGCTTCATTGGGTCGTCAAAATTTGAGATATAAGCTCATATTTAAAAACTTTCAGAACTGTGAATAGTTTTCGAGGCCTGTGTTGTGATCTGTTGTTGGGCCTCCAATTGATGAATTTACCTTGTGTTACAGAAAGATTAAATGTATCCCATGATGTATAGAATCCTAAAAAGAAATAATTTCATGATTTGGATCATTATAGAAATGTTATGTCCGAAATACAAAAATAATTTAAAACTGTTAAAAATCCAAAAATGGGTCATTTTTTCGATTAAGCTCAAAATACCACTAAAATCATAAAATGTGACAATTTATCTTAAAATAACCATTTAGTGGGATTTAAAACATTAAAATTAAATATAAAATTATTGAAAATATTTTTTCTATCATGAACCACTAACAAGGTCCCAAAAACAACTAGTATGCACATGTGATACACCCAAAATAAAACATACAATGTGGAAACATAATAAAACAACCATCATTGATCCTCAAGTTCTAAGGTGACACTCGAGATTGACTATACTTACTTAATCTAGTGTCATATGTCTCTGAGCATGTGGAATATCATACCATGTAATATTAGGCATAATGTTGGATCCTAGAGAACATCCTATCACAAGTATAAAATGAGGCTAGAGCCACGTTCCATGATTGTGGAAACATCCTACAAGGATGTAGCCACAGGATATAGCACATGTATATAGTGGATTCAATGTGGAGGATTTCCCATGTGTAATCTGTATCTAGGTAGAAAAATCAATTTCCACAGTCTCCTTGACCATGACTATAAGAATTACTGTAAAATAATTACGTTGGGGGAGTTTCGACCCTGCAATAAGCATTTGTAGCCAACCCGACCCTTACACTCTACTAACAAGAATATTAATAATATATATCTAGAAAACTTTGTATATTTATATATAAAGGTAAGTCTTTTCAAAACAAAACATGCACTGAGTTTTGAACCCACATTTAGGGAATTATCATCATAACCCTATACCACTATGTTACATCTTATATTTGTTATATATATGTCTACAAATACTTAAATATATATACAAGGGTTGGAAAAATAAGTACACTAGAAAGTTTTGAAATTAGGATGTGGGAGGATATTTCAAACAACCATTCCACTGGGCTATGATAAATTTCCGGTTTATAGATGTACAAAACTATATATATTACATAGAGACATATATATATGGTCATACAAAACTATGGTTATATGTATCCTATAGTCATGGTTTTATATAATCGTGGATATAGGTAACTAGTTGAGAAACTCTATATACATTGTCCAATATGAACCTGGCTATAGGTGCCCACTTATAGCCATGTTCATCTAAGACTATGGATATGGGCTCTTCTTTCCCCCCTTCTATGAGAAAAATGCATTCTCGTGTTATGGTGGGAATACCTATAGCCATGGAAATTGGTGTCAGTGGCTATAGTTGACCTATTTCCACAAGAATTTTCTACTTATGGTTATAGAACCATGGTTATATCTCTATTTGGGACTATTTTAGGCACCCCAAATATGAATAATAGTTGAATCCTGGGTCACCACCTAGGCATTCCATATAGGTATACTCACTGAATCCCAGATAATAGTATCGACATTCAATATAGACATACCCCCTAAATCCAAAATAACAATCTAGGAATTCAATATAGGCATACTCCCTAAATACCAGATAACAATCTAAGCATTC
Organism: Viscum album; assembly: GCA_963277665.1. Classification (NCBI taxonomy): domain Eukaryota; kingdom Viridiplantae; phylum Streptophyta; class Magnoliopsida; order Santalales; family Viscaceae; genus Viscum; species Viscum album. Next base: position 1,988,174,189 of record OY728123.1, read on the forward strand.
CAAGTCATCAGGATCAATAGCTAGATCCTAGGTATAACCTATACATCCATATAGTATCATGCTTAATAGTCGGATCCTATAGGGTATCCTAGGCATCCACATAGGCAATAACCGAATCCCATGTGCTATTCTAGGAATTCCATGTGGTATTAGGCTCAACAACTAGATCTTAGGGAGTATCCTTGTCATCCATAGTAATCAATCATAAAGTTTAATCTCAGGTCACACCTAGGGAATTCCATACAGGTGTAACCATTTAATCCTATGTAACATCCTAGGCATTACACGTAGGATTAATTGATGAATCCCAAGTAATCTTACAGTCATTCTATATTCTATAAATACTTAAGGGCAGTGTGTCCCTCCCATAATATCTTATATAATCATCATCACACTAGCCAAATCGGGCTCACACTATCGACATTCAGTGTCCAAGGTGACACCCAAATTCAATGACATGTAATCTCATGTACTAACCCTTATTAGGGTTAACATATCATTTTGGCACCCACCCAGGTCCCCTAGGTCTCATCATAACACAAACAACATACATGTGATACTTTATCTCATTCTAATCTATCAATCTTATCCCATCACTTATAGGGCATAACATCTCTCAATATCATCATGATTATATTTCAGCCTTACTGGTCTCATAGGGTTATCCCCACTAGAACTACTCTAGAAAGATGGAATAATTCCCATCTCACATCCCAATTCATCCTAGGTCAGTCCACTCAACCATCCTATTATCAATCTACCTAGGGTCTACCCACCCCGGGTGATCACATGTTAGTGGGGGAGAAATACTTTCCCCACTCTCTAATCAACTATCCCAACAACTCTAAAGTATCTCACGGATCTGTTATTCACTACTCAGGATAATCATTATAATTTATTACTCATACCTACTTAAGGGAAGTAAGGGAACCTTCCAAGTTTTCTACTATCACTTAACTCATTTAATTATCACCCTCTTAGTTTGTGTGTATCATAAAACACTTTTATAATCAAGACCTCGACTATCATTGGTTGAGGAAAAATTCTAGTGCTCAAGGGTCCATCATGGACCTTGAAATCTTTCCCATTCCATCCTTATTCATTTAATTTATTTCCCCTTAAGGGTCCATGTATCTCAAATTCATATACTTTTTGATCAAGCCCTTGACCATTGACGACCAATGCATATAGACAATGCTCAAGGATCCATAGTAGACCTTGGAACTTACATCCATCTATAGAAATTTTATTTTAATTGAAAAAAATATTTAATTTAGCAATTTAAATCACACATGGTGGAGATACCACATATCACATTCTACCTAAATAAAACACATCAACCATAGGGAAATGTATAGGGACCATCTACCTCATTCCATGCCATTTCCTTTCAAGAAAATTCTGGATGATCTCTTCCAAGATCATCCATGTCCAACCAACCATCACTGACCTAGACCATGCTCCAACCGTGAAAACCCCTTTGAACCCACAACTACAATTTTTTCATAGTTTTTCTAAAATCATGCTCCAACCATGTTCCAAATCCCTAGGTCAAACCACCTCACATGGTTTACCCGTATAGTTTTCCCTAACTATATGATAATCGTGCACATGGAAAACCCCTTATAAAAATTTGAAACTTCATAAAAAATCTCTAAATACTCACCCAAGAACCCAATACACCTCTTGATCCTCAGTCCATATCCTAAAACATCTCCTTGGAATGTTCTAACTCTCATAATTCTGATTCGAATCTCAATTCACAAAACAAACCCTACTCAGAAACTAAAAAATCAATTTCCTTATAAAATATACAACCCATAAAATACATGGGGTTTTATATTTGATATGTTAGTATAATCATAGGTTAGGTATAGGATCGGTCCAGAGTTTCTTTATATAGTTTTGATATGGGATCAAAAAGACTCAAGGTTGTGATTGAGCCCCATAGTGTATTTTATTCTTTTCTTTTATGTTATATACGATCATCCCATTGGGTGATATATTGAATATATGTGATGTATAACTTACATATTCATTTGTTATAACATGGGTTTATGGTTATTTTTTATGGTTTGATTTAGCTATAATTCCATGTGTGTACTCTGATATTCAATTTTGGATGATGTTTCTACTATTACTTGCTATTGATTTCTATGATATTGAGAGTATAGTCCCTCTAACATTAGTTATAGACTCTCAACACTAGTTGATAGCCTTTATAATATGGTAAAGTGTTCCTAAGGTATTATCGAATCATCGAATCAGTTATCATTGGGAAAACTTGAGTCGGGGTATTACACTCAAGATAGTGAATCCTGGGTGAATCATCATGCAAGAAACTTATGAAGGGATGTGAAATGACACTATATTTTTATGATATATTATTTCTTATGTGGATACCATCCACATATGGGGTGGATGAGTCCCATCATTCAAAGATAGGTGTATGGTGATTATTTATATGGGTAGAGCATTATGAAAATTACTCCTCTTCAGAGGGATAAATTGTAGAACAATAGGGATTAACACCAAAATATTATTACTCCTCTCCCAGAACTCGAGGTTCAGATCATAGCATGGTAGGGATGGGGACCTAGGTATCTGGTAACCTTTGGTAGGATGTAGCTCACGAGATCCTTTCTTATTCAGATATTTTGAAAACAAAAAGATGATATATGAATACAAATGTAAACATTTTCATTTGGTGATTGTGATGAAATTAAGCTATGAGTGTCTTGATATGGATATACCATGAATTTTTTTATTAATGATGCACATCTAAACTAGTTAAACATGGGATGAACTCACTACTTGGGGTGACCATACTAGGTATTAGTGCCCACCCTTGCATATTTTCTCATGCATTATTTACTCTTATGGCCATACAGATTATAAAATAAAGATGGTGTATGATCTTGGAGGCTAGATATGGATAGAGGATGAGGTAGGCAACCACCTATATGTTTTTTGTACTCATACTTACATTTTTGTGGGATGTGATACTTTTATATGGTGTTGTTTTCCTAAAACTCACATGGTATCATAGATATATTTATTATATATTCATGTGTTATATTTCATAGTTGGTGTTGTATATATACTTCTATGGATGATATTGTTAGAGTTGGTAGCCTAGAACCAACTACTTTGTACTTTATTCATTAATAAATACCTTATCACATCTTGATTGTTCTTCTGTATAAAAATGCATGTGATAATGTCCTAAGGATAATTGTTGCACCAAAGGGTCATAGAGGATCTCTACTATGATGAGAACCTAGAAGTTCCATAACACTATTCTTTAATATATGTTCTATGGTCGGATGATATTATTTGAGGCACATAAATAATACAGGCCATTAGGGGTGAGGATTCATAAACCTTTGAGGCACCTTCTCATGGTGTGCGCCCTTGGTAATATTCAGGATGATATTATGAGAATGAGACTAGCCAGTAGGAAATCCACATTTCATAGTGTCATTGGATGTTCCTATCTCCGGACATGTGTATTGTTCCTTAGACTTTAAGATTATTATTAATGAGTATTACAACTCGCGCACTTAGATATATTGAAAAAAACTATGATGACACACTGTTCACAATGAGGAAGGATATGTTGGGTGCGTCATGAGTAATGCTGCATTAATAGATAATGCGAGAAAGGATGTGTCCCTTCTGTTCCATAACATAAGTTGATATCTCAAGCCCTTTGATGGAATTGATATAGCCTAAATAAATCCATGGCCATGGTGAGGAATGGGAAGTTCAATTTCAAGAAGTCAAAGAAATAATAATCGAGCACATGGGTTGATGGAACTAGCATGCAACCCACTTGATTCGAGATACCGAGATAAGGGATTACATTACACGGTAAGAGTTCGTAGGAGGTGTCACTTCATTGCGACATTAACTTCTTTCTCTATGGGTGCCTTGGCATGTTGCTAGATTCTAACCTTGGACTTTAGGTAGGCTCTTCCTAATACCACTAGGAAAGAGGCCTAGAGGGACACACACTAAGTGTGTCCAAGTATCTCAGTTAAATATTAATTTAAAAATTTGAATAAAGATTATTCCCGATTTTGGTTTAATAATTATTCAAGGATTCCTGATCGCATTTATTTCTACACTAGTTATTCGAGATAATATATTGTGGGAAAAATAATATATTTATTAGCGAGTAATGTAGTGATATTTATTTAATAAATAAATAGTCATTATTCAAGGTCTAATAAATATGGTGGAGGAAATAAATAAAATGGAAAAACAAAAGTACACGTCTTGTATATTAATATATACACTCCATGTAGTTTTTATAGGTATTTGTAAAAAATAATATTATTTATTTAATTAAATAATATTAGGTGTAATTAGTTGGGTGCATGTCAAGTGATAATAATAGTCAACTGTTATTATTAGAAATAGGGTCTTACTAAGAATGAAATGAAATGAATAAATGCTTTCTGGTAATTAATTCATTTTATTATTCTAAGTAAGAAAATCCCAATTATATAATTCTCATAAGACCTATCAATTCTGTGTGGTTGTACACAACAGATTTAGAAAAATCTCTCAAGCCAAGGGAGAATTATTTTTCTTCTAATAATTCTCTCAAGTTATGAGAGAGATCATCCTCCACCGAATCAAGGAGAGTGCTTTAGAAGCATCTCTCAAGGCGGTCGAAGGCAGACATCGCAAGAAAAGTATCTTTCATGCTAGCACCTGGTGATGTCCAAATATACGTAGAGCATGTGTGGATCACCACTAGAGGAATCCTACACTTGGCTTATATGACGCAACGATGGATCACATCGAATTGTGATAAAAAACATCAACAAAGAGAATTCCATCAAGGTAATTCTTGTCTTTTAATTAAATTAATTATAACCAACATATGATGATACTCTCTATGGTTTCGGGACTCCCCTATTTTCTTTCATTCTTTATTCTATTCTGAAGATCTGACATTTTATCATCGTGGCAGATCTCAGATTGATCATTGTTAACAATAAAACTAAAGTTGGGTATACCCATACATGCACTTCTGTTGTGCTCGGAACCTACAAGTGGTATCAAAGGGGTCATATCATTAATTATAATTATTTAGTTTTTTGTTTATGATTTATGCATTTAATAATTAGTAGTTTCATTTCAAGTTAATCATTCTACAAATCTGAATATTGAGATCTGTTCCTCCTCTTTCGTTTCTCATTCACCTCACAAAAACAATTTTTTCTTTTAATTTTGATTAAAATAAAACAGAGGATCTCATCTGGAGGTTCCAAATATTCTTGGTTGTACAACACCAGAACACGCGGCATTTAGTCGGAACTACATATTGTGTAGTCATGATTCAATGCATCAGACTGGTACGCCAAACCAAGCCATGTGTTGGAGTCTTTCCAAGTCTTAAATGATTCCGTGTGTTGACCAAGAATAGGTGGCATGTAGTTTCTAAATTACACACCATGTGGCCCACTAGACATGGTGTGTAGTCCCTTCGAGTTAGGGTTGGACCGTGTACCTCGTACATGGATTGCCCGGCTGGAGACTTTGTAACATGGACACTACATGGTGTGTGGCCCATTGGACATGCCATGTACTCTGAATATTTACGAAGTACATCTATATGCTATGTCCCTAGGAATATAATTTGGATGGACGGTGATTGATAGTACACTCCATATAGTTGGAACTATACACCGTGTACTCATTCAAATTACGCAGATTTATTAAAATTTATTATTATATTATAAAAACCCTTGAGATGTGTACCATGGTGCGAGTGTAATGTTGTGGCACAACACATGATAGGTGTTTTATATATATGTGTGTTTCATTTAACATCTGCTTAATGTTCATTTCTACTCATTGGGTGTTTATGAACGGGAATTCACTGAGTTGCCTCCAAAGTACAAGTTATGTAAAAAATATGATTTTAAATGAATTTATTTATTTAAAATTATGATGGTTGAGAATCTCAAGGAAATTTAGAAAAGGGTTTAAGATAAAAGGATTGATTAATTAAAGATAATTAATTGATTCAAGCATGATTTATATTAAACAAGAATGATTAAAGAAATAAATGCTAGTTTTATTTATGCGTAAATATTGTTGCATGCATGGATGATCATGAGCTAGACCAAGACCTTTGTATGTGGATGGTTCCTTTTAATTTATTTATTTAAATTAAATTTGTTGGTCTGCGAGCCTTCTCCTCATTAATATGTAAGGATTGCATGCCCAATGTTTCTTTTATGTAAAACCCCATTTTACCCCTCACCTGTGAGTGAGATAAAATCATATTTAATAGAAGGATCTCCCAAGCTAGTGGAGGCGACTCAAGTTAGGAGCCAAGGTGAAACCAATCTCAAGGAGATACAAAGGTGGACAGGTGGAAAGCTGTAAACACAAACCCAATAGGTTCAAGGTGTTCATCCCCTGGGTATTGGGTTAGTTTATCAACCTCTAGATAAACTAACCAATATAACAAGATCATGATAATGCCCTTTATTTTATTTCTATTAGTTGCATGGTTTATTTATTGTGGTTGTGTTGTCATGATCACAAAATTAATGAATTAAACAAGCATGCAAGATAGAACTAAAATAAGACTGGTTTGTGTGTAAATATTATCTTAAACATGGTTAATCACTTAAGTATATCCCAATTAATATTAAAAATCATGTAAGAAATATAATAAAATGTAAATTTACATATAAGGATAAAATACCTCAAAGAAATATTAAGCCGGTATAGCCTTCCATAATCTTGGTTAGAATCGAACCATACTTCAAAGTGCTTAACCAACCCTAGTTGGGGTGATTTCAATTATCGGGGAATTATAATTTTTGGTTTTGGGTTGACTTGAATTGGTTCACATCAAGGGTTGATTTCCATAGTAGGACTTGGTGTAACCAAGAGGAAAAGGTTGAGGAAATCCAAAATAAAAGGATTTTAGGATTGGGGATTCCACTCACCAGATCAAGGAGCTGCGAGTTAATGCAGTTGGCATTTGGAATGCCTACCTAAAACCTTTAAAGTTTCTTGACCAACTCTAGTTGGGGTAATTCGAAGGGAAATATGGATCCTTGCCACTATAATATTCAGGAAACAGAATATTCCGAATTCAATAGTGAGGGCTATTGGATTTAGATAAAATAGTGGGAGACTAATAAGTATTAATTTATTTATTTGTATTAGTTTTATCATGATAAAGTACTAAACCTTTGATCATATTAATTTGTAGAAATGGAAAAAAATTACTTCAAACATATTATTGTGAACCATACTCGATAAGGAAAACCTTCTCACCAACACCAATTTCCAGGAGCGGCAGAGGCATTTACGCGTCATCCTTTGTCATGAGAGGAAATTGTATATGCTGGAGGATCCTATTCTAGTTGTTCCTGGAAAAGAGGCTAGTGATGAGGAACTATCTTTCTATATGAAACATTTGGATGGTGATTTAGATTTCCAATTTTTCATGCTATCATCCGTGTCTAATGAGCTTTTAAAGCAACATGAAAACATGGACGTGTATAGCATGATGTCTCGCCTTAAGGATCTCTATTAAGAGAAGGAAAGAAAGGAGAGATGTGAGATCTCCAACGCTTTGTTCACAACTAATCTTGGAGAGTATGCCCCAGTTGGGCCTCATGTAGTCAAGCTTATTGGATACATTGAATGCCTGTACATCTTAGGGATTAAGTTCCTAGATGAGTTACGTATAGATCTCATCCTATCATCACCACCCAATACCTTCTCTAGCTTAATTGTTAACTATAACATGAGAAATAATGAGAAGAGTATATCAAAACTTCTAAGATTAATTCTCTAGGTAGATAAAGACATGGGGCGTGACAAACCCACAATCCTTATGGTGAATAAGAAAAATAAGGACAAGGAAAAGTGGCCAAGGACTTATAAACGGTCTGAATCCCCCGAGCACCGCCCCTCCAAGAAGGGGAAGATCCAGAGGCAGGTAAATGAATGAGATGAGGTATGTTTTGTATGTGGAAATCTAGGACACTGGAAGAGGAACTACACCCAGAAGCGTGGGGATGCTAAAGGTGCATTTGTTATCAAGTGTAATCTTTCCATTTCTACACATTGGGTATTAGATGCAGCTTATGGGGCTCACATATGTATTCAAATGTAGGAACCAAGTAGATTTAGAAAGGTTTTCAGAGGAGAGGTGGATCTTAGAGCTTCCAATGGAATGAGTATGGCTGAGTTGTACATTGGAAATTACCATCTCTCATTACCAACTTGGATATTTTTGGTTTTACATAACTATTATTATGTGCCTAGTGTTACCAAGAACATAATTTCTATATCATGTTTGGATATGGATGGATTTATTTTCAAATTTGGAAATAAGGTTTGTTTCTTTTATAAGAACAACATATGTTATGGTACATCAAATTTAAATAATGGTTTGTATTTATTAAATTATGAAAACCAAGTGTTGGAAATCGATAACAAAACAAACTCACATGACTCATACAACACTCAGTTGTGGCATCACCATCTTGGTCATGTAAACAAGAAGCGCTTGACAAAGCTCTACCAAGATGGTTATTTAGACTCTACTGAGCTAAAACCACTTGATAGATGTCACACTTGTTTACAAGTTAAAATCACCAAGTCGCCTTTTGGTGGATAGGGTGAAAGAGCCACAGAGTTTCTAGGATTGGTACACACAGATGTGTGTGGGTCATTTCCAGTAGAATCTATAGGTGCATATTCTTACTTCATTACTTTTACTGATGATTTGAGTATATATGTATATATCTAATTAATAAGGTATAAGTTAGAGGCCTTAAAGAAATTTAAGGAATTCAATAATGAAGTAGAGAATTAGCTTGGTAAGAAGATAAAGAAGCTTTGATCGGATAGAGGTGGAGAATATTTGAATGAAGAGTTTATCGACCTTTTACAGGAGTTTGGGATTCTATCTCAAATCACTCCTACTTATAAAACATGGTGGAATGGTGTCAGTGAAAGGAGGAACTGCACCTTGTTGGACATAGTGAGGTCTATGATGAGTCATGAAGATCTTTAATTATCCTTTTGGGTATATGCATTACAAACTGTAGCATACACATTAAACCGAGTACTAACTAATGCGGAAAATGGAATTCCCTCTAAGATATGTAATGGAAAGAAACCCATTTTGTTGAACACACATGTATGGGGATGTGAGGAATTTTTTAAGGCCTTATTAGGAAACAAACTAGCACCCTGGGGCATGATCTCTATCTTTATAGGATATCCCAAGGAAACGAAAGGATATTCCTTATATAACCCTTCAGACAAGAAAGTGACGGTCGCTAGACAATTCATCTTTCTTGAGAGAGAACACATCCTTAAGAAGTATAGTGGGAGAAAGATTGAATTTGATGAAGTTGATGGTCAAGATACACAAGATTTGGTACAAGAAAAATTTCCATAGGTCCCTGTGGAAGAGGTTCCAGAAACACAAGTACCACGTAGGAGCTCAAGAGAGGTAAGGGAACTAGAGAGATTTGGTTTCCTAATCACTGAGGATAGTGAATCATTATTGTTAGACAATGATGAAACTCTCTCCTATAAGAAAGTAGTAGAGATCTCAGAAGCTTTAAGATGGATAGAAGTTATGAATTCTAAGATGGATTCCATGTATCAGAACCATGTTTGGGTTTTGGTCGATGAGCCAGTTGATGTAAATCATGTTAGATGCAAATGGGTATTCAAGGAGAAAGATGGAAATGGAAGGTCAATTCAACACCTATAAAGCAAGGCTAGTGGCTAAAGGATTTAGACAACATCAAGAAATTGACTACGATGAAACCTTATTTCCAGTTTCCATGTTTAAATCCATAAGAATCATACTTGCCATATCAGCTTACTATGACTATGAGATTTGGAAAATGGATGTCAAAATAGCATTCCTTAACGATAACCTTCAGGAAGATGTCTATATGACACAACCAGAAGGGTTTGTGACACCAGGTGAAGCTAAACAGGTTTGCAAGTTACAAAAATCCATTTATGGATTAAATAAATCATCCAGGTCATGAAACATTCGATTTGATGAAGCCATAAAGTAATTTGGTTTCATTAAGAATGAATGTGAGCCATGTGTTTATAAGCGGTTTAATGGGAATGCATTAATTATCCTAGTAGTATATGTTGATGACATATTACTTATTAGAAATTATGTAACAGTCTTACAGTTAGTTAAGGACTGGTTGAACAAGTGCTTCTCCATGAAAAACTTAGGAGAAGCAGCCTACATTCTAGGGATCAAGATCATTCGTGATAGATCCAAGAGGATGCTTGGACTAAGTCAGGGTATATACATTGACCAGATACTAAAGATATTTAGTATAGAACAATACAAGAGGGGATTAGTTCCAGTGTGACATGGCCTACATTTTTATAAGAAAATGTATCCTCAAATACAACAGGATAAAGATAGAATGAGTAAGATCCTATATGCTTTGACTATAGGATCCATCATGTATGCCATGTTATGTACCAGGCTTGATGTTTCCTATGCACTGAGCATGGTAGGTAGATATTAAGTAGATCCAGGAGAATAGCATTGGAATGATGTTAAGACTATCCTTAAGTATCTAAGAAGAACTAAGGATATGTTCATGGTGTGTGGGGGAGATGAGGAGATTGTTGTCAGAGGGTATGTTGATGCTACTTTTCATATCAATTAGAAAGATATGAAGTCCCAACTGGATATGTTTTCTATCTCAGCGGAGGAGCTGTGAGATGGAAGAGTTCAAAGCAGCTAGTTGTTACCGATTCTATAGTGGAGTCCGAATATATAGTGGATTTTGATGCATCCAAGGAAGCCGTATGGATTCTTAACTTTTTCCAGGAGCTTGATGTGGTGCCTATGAGTAAAGATCCTATTCTATTGTATTGTGATAATACTGTAGTGGTGGGTCTTTCAAAAGAACCAAGGTCGCATCAACGGACAATGCACATTCTACAGAAGTATCACCTCTTGAGGGATTTCTATCAAAGGGGTGAAGTTGTAGTGATTAGAGTGTCCACAAAAGAGAACGTGGAAGACCTCATGATTAAATGACTATCTCAGTATAAGAATGAATATCATGTGAGAGCTAGAAGGTTAAAGGTTTTTAGCAGGTGGATCTAGTCCAAGTGGGAGTATGTTAGAGTTGGTGGCCTAGAACCAACTACTTTGTACTTTATTCATTAATAAATACCTTATCACATCTTGATTGTTCTTCTGAATGATAATGCATGTGATAATTTTCTAAGGATAGTTGTTTCACCAAAGGGTCATGGAAAATCCCTACTATGATGAGAACTTGGAAGTGCCATAACACTATTCTTGAATATATGTTCTATGTCCGGATGATGTTATTTGAGGGACACAAATAATACAGGCCACTAGGGGTGAGGGCTCATAAAACTTTTAGGCACCTTCTCATGGTGTGCGCCCTTGGTAATATCCAGGAGGATATTATGAAAATGAGACCCGCCGGTAGAAAATCCACATTTCGTAGTGTCATTGGATGTTCCTATCTACAGATTTGTGTATTGGACCTTAGACTTTAAGATTATTATTAATGGGTATTACAACTCACGCACTTAGATGTATTGATGAAAACTGTGATGACACACTATTTGCAGCGAGGTAGGATATGTTGAGTGTGTCGCAAGTAATACTACATTAATAGATAATGTGAGAAAGGATCTGTCCCTTCTGTTCCATAACAGAAGTTGATATCTCAGGCCCTTTGATGGAATTGATATAGCCTAAATAAATCCATGGACATGGTGAGGAATGGGAAAGTTCAATTCCAGGAAGTCAAAGAAAGAATAATCGAGCACATGGGTTGATGGCACTAGCATGCAACCCGCTTGATTCGAGATATCAAGACAAAGGGATTACATTACAGGGTAAGCATTCGTAGTAGGTGACACGTCATTGCGGTGTTAAATTCTTTCTCTATGGGTGCCTTGGCATATTACTAGACGCTAACCATTGACTTTAGATAGTCTCTACCTAATGCCACTGAGAAAGAGGCCTAGAGGGTCACACACTAAGTGTGTCCAAGTATATTAGTTAAATATTAATTTAGAAAGTTGAATAAAGATTATTCCCAATTGTGGTTTAATAATTATTCAAGGATGCCTGATCGCATTTATTTCGACACTAGTTATTCAAGAGAATATATTGTGAGAAAAATAATATATTTATTACTGAGTAATGCAATGATATTTATTTAAGAAATAAATAGTCATTTTATTCAAGGTCTAATAAATATGGTGGAGTAAATAAATAAAATGGGAAAAAAGTACACGCCATGTATATTAATATATACACTCCATGTAGTTTTTCTAGGGATTTGTGAAAAATAATGTTTTTTATTTAATTAAATAATATTAGGTATAATTCATTGGGCACATGTCGAGTGATAATAATAGTCAACTGTTATTATTAGACATGGGGTCTTACTAAGAATTAAATGAAATGAATAAATGCTTTCAGATAATTAATTCATTTTATTATTCTAAGTAATAAAATCCCAATTATATAATTATCATTAGATCTATACATTCTATGTGGTTGTGCACAACAGATTTAGAAAAATCTCTCAACCCAAGGGAGAATTATTTTTCTTCCAAGAATGCTCTCAAGTTACGAGAGAGATCCTCCTCCACCGGATCAAGGAGAGTGCTTTAGAAGTGGCTCTCAAGGCGATCGAAGGAGGACATCGCAAGCGAAGGATCTTCTGTGCTAGCATATGAAGATCCCTTCGGTGACGTCTAGAGATATGTGGAGCATGTGTGGATCACCACTAGAGTAAGCCTACACTTGGCTTCTACAACGCAATGAAAGATCACATCAGATCGTGACTAAAAGCATCAACGAAAAGAGAATTCCATCAATGTAATTCTTGTCTTTTAATTAAATTAATTATAACCAATATATGATAATCCTCTCTATGGTTATAATAATCCCCTATTTTCTTTCGTTCTTCATTAAATTATGAATATCCAGCATTTTATCATCGTGACAGATCTCAAATTGATCATTGTTAACGATAAAACTAAAGTTGGTTGCACCCATCCACGCACTTCTGCTGCACCCTGAACCTACAAGTGGTATTAGAGGGGTCATATCGTTGATTATAATTATTTAGTATTTGTTGATGATTTAATCATTTGATAATTTAGTTATTTCAATTAAAGTTAATCGTTCTACAAATATGAATCTCGAGATATATTCCTCCTCTTTTGTTTCTCGTTCACCTCACAGAAATGATTTTTTATTTTAATTTGGATTAAAATAAAACAGAGGATCTCATCCGAAGGTGCCAACTATTCTTGGATATAAAACACTAGAACACACGACATGTAGCCAGAACTACACGTCATGTAGTCAACATTCAATTCATTGGACCGATCTTCCAAACTAAGTCATGTGTTGGAGTCACTCTAAGTATTAAATGACTCCATTTGTTGACTAGGAATACGTGGAACGTAGTTTATGGATTACACGTCATGTGGAACACTGGACACGGCATGTATTCCCTTCAGGTTAGGGTTGGACCGTGTACCCTATACACAGCTTTCCCGGCTGGAGATTGTGTAATGTGGACACTACATGGTTTGTGGCCCACTGGACATGTTGTGTACTCCGAAGATTTCTGAATTACATCTACACACCATGTCCTCGAGCATGTACTTCAGATGGATGGTGAATGATAGTACACGTTGTGTAGTCGGAACTACACGTCATGTACTCATCCAAATTACATAGATTTATTAAAATTTATTATTATATTATACAAACCCTTGAGACGTGTACCATGGTGCGGGCGTAAAGTTGAGGCACAACACATGATAGGTGTTTTATATATGTGTGTGTTTAATTTAACATCTTCATAATGTTCATTTCTACTCGTTGGGTAGTTATGAATGGGAATTCATTGATTTTCCTCCAAGGTACAAGTTATGTACAAAGATAATTTTAAATGAATTTATTTATTTAAAATTATGATGGTTGAGAATCTCAAGGAAAATCAGAAAAGGGTTTAAGATAAAAGGATTGATTAATTAAAGATAATTAATTGATTCGAGCATAATTTATCTTAAACAAGAATGATTAAAGAATTGAATGATAGTTTTATTTATGTGTAAATATCATTGCATGCATGGATGATCATGAGCTAGACCATGACCTTTGTATATGGATGGTTTCTTTTAATTTATTTATTTAAATTAATTTTTTTGGACTACAAGCCTTCTCCTCATTAATATGTAGGGCCTGCGTGCCCAATGTTTCTTTTATGTAAATCCCCATTTTACCCCTCACCTGCGAGTGAGATAAAATAATATGTAATGAATGGAGATCCCAAGAAAGTGTAGGTGGATCAAGTTAGAAACCAAGGAGAAACCAATCCCAAGGAGATACAAAGGTGGACATATATAAAGCTGTAAACATGAACCCAATAGGTTCAAGGTGTTTCTCCCCTAGGTCTTGGGTTAGTTCATCAACCACTAGATAAAATAATTAATAAAACAAGCTCATGATCATGTCGTTTATTTTATTTCTTTCATTTTCATGGTTTATTTATTGTGGTTTTGTTGTCACGATCACACAATTAATAAATTAAACAAACATGCAAGATGGAACTAAAATAAGACCGGTTTCTGCGTAAATATTATCTTAGACATGGTTAATCACTTAAGTATATCTCACTTAATATTAACAAGCATGTAATAAAGACAATAAAATGGAAATTTACATATAAGGATAAAATCCCTAAAAGAAATATTAAGTCGGTATATCCTTCCATAATCTTGGTTAGAATCGAACCATATTTCAAAGTGCTTGACCAACCCTAGTTGGGGTGCTTTAAATTATCAGAGAATTATAATTCGAGTTTTTGGGATGAATTGGCTTGGTTCACATAAAGTTTTGACTTCCACAGTGGGACTTGGTGTGACTAAGAGGCAAAGGTTGATGAAATCCAAAATAAAAGGATTTCAGGATTAGGGAGTCCACTCAGCGGATCAAGGAGTTGTGAGTTAATGCAGTTGGCATTTGGAATTCCTACCTAAAACCTTTAAAGTTGCTTGACCAACCCTATTTGGGGTAATATGAAGGGAAATATGGATCCTTTCCACTTGAATATTCAGGAAACAAAATATTCTGAAGTCAATGGTGAGGGTTATTGGATTTTGATAAAATAGTGGGAGAATAATAAGTATTAATTAATTTATTTTTCTCAATTTTATCATGATAAAGTACTAAACATTTTATCATCTTAATTTGTAGAAATGAAAATAAAAATGACTTCAAAAATATCATTATGAACTATACTTGAGAAGGAAAACCTTCTCACCAGCACCAATTTCCAGGAGTGTTAGAGGCATTTACGCGTCATCCTTCTCCACGAGAGGAAATTGTATGTGTTGGAGGATCTTATTCTAGTTGCACCTGGAAAAGAGGTAAGTGATGGGGAACTATCTCTCTATATGAAACATTTGGATGATACCACAGATGTCCAATGTTTCATGTTATCGTTCATGTCTAATGCACTCTTGAAGCAACATGAAAACATGTATGTGTATAGCATGATGTCTCACCTTAAGGATCTATATCAAGAGAAGGAGAGATAGGAGAGATATGAGATCTCCAATGATTTGTTCACAACTAATCTTGGAGATTCTATGCCTTCTAGGCCTCATGTAGTCAAGATTATTAACTACATTGAATGCCTGGAAATCATAGGGATTAATTTCCCAGATTAGTTGCCTACAAATATCATCCTATCATCACTGCCCAATACCTTATCTTTGCTATGATGACAACGGCCACTACGTCAGTCCCTCCCCTATTGATGGGGGGGACTCTCATATTCCTTCAAAGGTGCTTCCCCTACTTTCATTCCCTTCTCAAACCCGTATCTTCTCCCTCCTTTTCCCCAAATTTCGATTGGTCCGAAAGCTTTGGAGTTGCTCGATGGGTGTCCTAACCTTCAGTTATATTCGTAATAATTCTTAGAATCCTCAAATCTTCTGAGGCACACCTTAGTGGCTATGTTTTTATCAATTATGATCTTTTTTGGATTCGTTCAATTAACATGTCTTTGACTCTTTGGGTTTGCAGGATAGGGCGACTGTGGGTCTCTTGGATAATCGACACATGATGATATGCTTTTCCTCAGAGGATGATCTCATCAAGGCCTGGTCAAGGGCTCATCTCCACTTCAAAAACTTCAGATTATTCCTTTTTTGGTGGTCCTTCGAGTGGCATATGAAGCGCGACCCTCTGACTATGGAAATCTGGGTAAGTTTTCTCAATCTTCCCTTTCCATTTCAAAATCCATCAGTTATGCATATGCTAGGGAACCTAATTGGTAGGTATATGTGTTTAGATAGTTAAATGGAAGCCCTTTTTCATCATATTAATCCTTGTGTCTGTGTCGAATTGGATGTTTCTAAAATTCTGTTTGAGTATGTGTGGATCACTATGGGTGAAGAGTACCGATGCAAGTAGCGTGTGGTGTATGAATCTTGGACCGATTTTTGATTTGGTTGTTGGTTCCTGGGTCACTCATTGGATGCTATTTGTAGGGGGGGTTCGGGATACCGAGAGGAGGATCAATGGTAGAGAGGAGGAGCCTGAGGTTCACGGTGAGGAAGAGGACTTGGTGCAGAGACTCACTGCAATGGAAGATTAAGTGGAAGGGGGGATTTATTCGATAGTAGGTGAGTGGAGGAGACCAATCTTGTCCGGACAGTGGCTAGTGATGCCACACTTGAGGTAGGGTCTAGTTGGATGACATAGGACATAGTCATAACTTCTGCTACGATGCCTCTCATGGATAGGGTGATGAAGGACTGTGTGGTTCAATAGGAGGTGGCTCAAATGGGAAGTCAAGATGCTGGGAGTAAGACAATGGTGGTTCAAGTGGATGACAAAGAGGAGAATGGATTTGGTGAGTTTACTAAGTTGAGTAGTGGCGTGCTTAGGAAGGGGACTCAGAGACCTAATATGGAGGTAGTTGATAAAACCAGTGGTGGGAGGGAAGGGGGTTCAGAATCAAGGTACTGGTCCTCAATCCAAATGAGTAAATTTTTTGAAGTGCTTGCAGTGGAAGGCTTGAGTTCTGGCCTTGATAATTCTTCAGAGAAAGACTGTGGATGTATGCATTAATGCAATAGAGACGTTCACATCCATTCTTCAGGTGAAGCATCAATCCCAAAGAGGAACCTAAGTAATAAGAGGAGGAAGGGCTGGAGGGATTAATCCTCCTTGACACCTACGCTTGAGACTCATTCAGCAAGGAAGGATAACTTTGAAAAGGTCCACAATGAGGATGTGAACCATTAGGGACATGGGATCTAGGGTGATCAAACTTCGGATTTACTGTTAATCTCATAGGAAAAAGTGGTAGAGTAGGTTTTGCTTCTTAATTCTTCTGAGTAGGAGGCATCTAAAATGATTAGGATGTCTTTAAGGGGGTCCCTTAATGAGGAGAAATATGCTTGGGTGGATAAACAAGACCTCATTCTTATCAGGGGTTTCAAAAAATGGAATATTAGCATCAAGGAGTATATACAATCATGGGACCAGCTTGCCTCAGCAATTGAAAATCTGGTGATGGAGGCTCTAGAAACCTAGGTAACATCTATCGCATGGAAATTGCTTAAGGAAAAGGAGTCTAGTAATATCAAATTACTCTTCAATTACTCTGGTTAAAGTGGTGAAGTTGTTGTTTGGGTTGAAATATTTTTTGGTCATCAACTTCTGGTTTTGTTTTTTGTGTGCTTTTGTTTGTTTGGGGTGACACGTACAACATTTCTTGGATCTGCTTTAGATGGAGTTCAGAGCACAAATCCTTTAACTATGTATTCCATTTGGATTTGGAAGTTGAGAGGGTATGGCTACACCATCGGTTCCAGGCCCGTCTTTGTGCGAGACAGCTAGCCGAGTGTTCATTCATTAGTGGGGTTTGTTGACACGAGGTTAATGCTGGGGTGAGGTAGATTTGGCCTCTGTTTGAATGTTTTCTATTTTGAATTTTTGGTTTTATGTTGGACTTTGTGGTTCTTAATTTCCCCTTAAAGTGTTTTGATAATAAAAAATTAATTTTCAGTCAACTAAAACATGAGAAATAATGAGAAGAGCCTATCAAAACTTCTGACCTTAATTCGCTAGGTAGATAAAGACATGGAGCGTGACAAACCCGTAGTCATTATGGTGTATAAGAAATGGAAGGACAAGGAAAAGGGGACAAGGACTTATAAATGGTCTAAAGTCACCGAGAACTGTCCCTCTAAGAAGGGGAAGATCCAGAGTCATGGAAAGGAATGGTAGGTAGTATGTTTTTCATGTGGCAAGCTAGGCCACTAGAAGAGGAACTGTAACTAGAAGTGTAGGGACGCTAAAGGTGTGTTCGTTATTGAGTGTAATCTTTCAATTTTTACACATTGGGTATTAGATACAGCTCATGGGGCTCACATATGTATTCAAATGAAGGTACCAAGTATATTTAGAAATATTGGCAGAGAATAGGTGGATCTTCGAGCTGCCAATGGCGCGAGACTAGCTGCGTTGGCCATTAGCAATTACCATCTCTCATTGCCAACTGGAATGTTTTTGGTTTTACATAACTGTTATTATGTGTCTAGTGTTACCAAGAAAATAATTTCTGTATCATGTTTGGATATGGATGGATTTATTTTCAAGTTTGGAAATAAGGGTTGTTTCTTTTATAAGAAAAACATATGTTATGTTATGGAACATTTAAATAATGGTTTGTATGTATTAAATTATGAAAACCAAGTGTTGGAAATCGATAACAAAACAAACTCACATGAATCATACAACACCCAGTTGTGGCATCACCGTCTTGGTCATGTAAACGATAAGCATTTGATAAAGCTCTTCTAAGATGGTTATTTAGACTCTACTAAGATAAAACCTCTTGATAGATGTCACGCTTGTTTACAAGGTAAAATGACCAAGCCTCCTTTTAGTGGATAGGGTGAAAGGGCCATAGAGATTATAGGATTGGTACACATGCATGTGTGTGGGCCATTTCTAGTAGAAGCTAGAGGTAGATATTCTTACTTCATTAATTTTACTGATGATTTGAGTAGATATGGATATGTCTACTTAATAAGGTATAAGTTAGAGGCCTTAGAGAAATTTAAGGAATTCAAGAATGAAGTAGAGAATCAACTTGGTAAGAAGATAAAGTAGCTTTGATCGGATTGAGGTGGAGAGTATCTGAACCAAAAGTTCATCAACCTTTTACGGGAGTCTGGGATTCTATATCAACTCACTCCTCCTTATACACCATAGTAGAATGGTGTTAGTGAAAGTAGGAACCACACCTTGTTTGAAATGGTGAGGTCAATGATGATTCATGCAGATCTTCCATTATCCTTTTGGGGATATGCATTAAAAAATTCAACATACACATTAAAGTGAGTACCAACTAAGGCGTAAAATGGAATTCCCTTTGAGATATGGAATGGAAAGAAACCCATTTTGTTGCACACACTTATATGGGGATGTAAAGCATTTGTTAAGGCCTTATCAGGAAAAAAACTAGCACCCCAAGGCATGAGGTGTATATTTATAGGATATCCCAAGGAAATGAAAGGATATTGCCTATATAACCCTTCAGATAAGAAACTGATTGTGTAACGTCCTAGTTCCAGAAGCCACCAGAGGCGCCCCATACCCGGTTGTTCACATGGACTCAAGTGCATTTTCCCGAATGCTAGAGGTTTATGACTAGCAGCGAGGGCTTTGGGTGTAATAGTGGGGAAACTATTCCCTCATTGGCAAAGTACACAGCGAATGAGAAACAATATACAATAGCGGAAGCAGTAATAATCCATACAAAAGAAATCAGCGGAAGACTAAAATTAAGAAAAAACTGGAGCACATATATATAAATGATGCATGATACATATGTCTAGGAAAGCAGCCAAACAAATCAAAATGTTGGAATACAAAACAGTACTAAACCCAAGTACAAAAGAAACATCTAAACAACTCTTCAACATCATAAGCCAAAGCTTGGTCCCATGCTCTCCAGCTCCAAAGCAAGTCAAATACCTGAAGTTGAAGGGAGATTGACCTTATCTATACCTACAACAATATAATCTATTTAGGACCAAAAGCATGACCCAAATAGGGTGTGAGACTAAATCCCAGTAGGCAACCACCCGAAGATCTATGCCTAATAGTCAATGAATATATATGGTAGGTAAAAGTACAGAAAGCAGTAAACAGGAAAGTACACAGCAGTAACAATCCACAGTCCAAAGTCAAGAAGCAGCTAACACACATAGGTAACCCTCTGGGAAGTACCCACAGCCATCCCCTTTGGTCCTACCAAACGATTACAAGCAACCCTCTGGGCAGTACACTCAGCCTAACCCCTCTGGTTCTGTCAGAAGAATTCATAAGGACTCTCTGAGGAAGCACTCTCAGTCAATTCCCCTTATAGTCTAAGGTAGTCGAGGACTCTCTAAGGAAGCACAAAAGGTCAATTACCCTTATATCCCCAAGGTCAAGATACTCTCTAAGGAAGCTCACGCAGTCAATTCCTCTTATAGCCCCAGGTCGTTCACAGACTCTCTGAGGAAGCTCACCCGGTTAATTCCTCTTATAGCCCGGAGTGGTTCAAGGTAATTTAAGTAAAACAAAGACTCTCTGAGGAAACTCACTAGGTCTGTCCCCTTATAGTCTATAAAGCTCAAATACTCTTTGAGAAAGCTCACTCAGTCTATCCCCCTATAGTCTATAATGTCCAAAGACTCTATGAGGAAGCTCACTCGGTCTATCCTCTTTTAGTCTATAACACCAGGTTCTCACGGCCCCATGTAAGTCAACACATAGTAATGATATATGTCCAAAGTAAACCTACAGAACTACTTGGATAACCAATCTACAACATCTCAAGTATGTCAGGAAACAACACTCCATCCTACGACCACAAGGCATGGGAAACATGTAAATGACCAATATGCTAAATAAGACCAAACGGTCATAAACTGAACAAAGCATGAGCAGAACATCCAAGGAATAGCAATCGACCCAATTCATATCCAAATTACCTCTACACAGACATACTATCATGGCAGGAAAACAATAGGGGTAAAAGGGTAAACATGCAATACCCCGTTCAAGGTTATTGGTGGAATTTGCACATAATACTCAAAGACTTCGAATGAAAAGGCACAAACCACCTACCTTGGCATTAGGAGATCGCTATACGTGAACCTCGAAGCTTGAATCTCCTTGGAATGTCGAATATCTACAAAAACTTCTAAAACGTTCAACCCATGATAACTTGGAAAAGAGGAGGAATTAGAAAACGATGCTCTAGAAGAAGGAAGAGTTTACTGTTTCGGTTCCAACTTAATCGACGGTGGTCGATTTAGAGAATAGACGGAGGCTCGAGGGATCAGAGAAGTTTTGGCATCGTACGGTTTATCTCGGTCGAACGAGACCTAGAAGAAGACACTTTTGGCGATCAGACGCGACCCTAGTCCGTTTAATGAAAAAAACAAAATACATGGTGTGTACTTTTGGAGTACATGGTGTGTAATTACTGTTTCCGTACTCCGCTTTAGGCGGCCTCCACATCACCCCACACGAATGTGTGTGTGGCCAGGACACGGCCAGGACATAGCCTCCTACGGAAACGAAGTACACGGCATGTACTCATAAAGTACACGACGTGTGCCTAAAAAATTTCTAGAATTTCCTCTTTTTCTCAAAAACGACCAAAAAAGGAAAAAACATACCTGAAATAAGATCCAAGTTCTTAAAAAATTCCCCCCTTAATGAAATTCATCCCTGAATTTCCATAGCGCGGTGTAGAAGAAGAATCCCTGAATAGCTCCAGCCACTGAGCTCGTACATCAGCCTCCCTCTCCCAAGTCTCATCTTGTACCCGTCCATACTGTTGTATCACTCATTCCAGAGGAACAGACCAGCCATGGAGAACCTTTTTAATGTGATCGATAATCTGGATAGGATGCTCCTCAAATGATACATCCGCTTTGAGCTCAACCTCCTCTGGTTGAAAGACATGAGATGGGTCTGAAACGTAACGTCGGAGCTGAGAAACGTGGAAGACTTTGTGCATAGCCCAGTACCTCTGAGGTAACTATAACTGATAGGCAACTGGACCAACTCTCTCCAACACCTCAAATGGCCCGAAGTACCTCAGAGAAAGATTGCCCTGTCTCCTAATCCTCCTGTGTCCCAACCTCGGTGTGACACGCAGGAAAACCTGATCCCCGACCTTGAACTCCAGAGGTCATCTCCACCGATCAGCATAAGACTTCTGACGAGACTGTGTAGTAGTCATCCTCTTCTGAATCAACTCTATCTGTTATGTGGTCTCCTGGACAATAAAAGGTCCCAACATAGCTGCCTCTCCTGCCTCCATCCAACATAAGGGTGATCTGCATGGCCTACCGTACAAAGCCTCATAAGGTGCCATCTGAATAGTTGCTTGAAAACTGTTGTTGTAGTCAAACTCCACTATAGGTATATGTCTCTCCCAAGAACCTCCAAAATCCATAATTCATGATCGGAGCATGTCCTCAAGCACCTGAATCGTACGCTCAGACTGGCCATCTGTCTGAGGGTGGTATGCTGTACTCAAAAGTACCTGTGTACCCAAAGCCTTCTAAAGACCCTGTCAGACCCGAGAAGTAAAATGTGTATCCCTTTCTGATACAATGGAGTGCAGAACTCCATGCAGATATACAATCTCTCAGATGTACAGTCTTCCCAACTCATCAACACTGAAGGTATCCTTGATCAGAAAGAAGTGAGAAACCTTCGTGAGTCTGTCAATGACAACCCATACTGTATCATTCCCGCGAGGCGACCTTGGAAACCCTGTCAAAAAATCCATCGCAATGTCATTCCACTTCCACTTGGGAATGGGTAACTACTATAAAAGCCCTTCCGGTCGCTGATGCTCTGCCTTCACCTGCTGATAGGTGGAACACATCATAACAAAACTTGCAACATCTTCCTTCATACATGGCCACCAGTACTGGTGGTGTAGATCACGATACATCTTGGTGACACCAAGATGAACTGACCAAACAGAGGAATGAAATCCTTGAATCATTTCCTCGCGTATGTCTACTGGCACCCATACGTTCCCATGGAAACGCAAAACCTCATTCCCACCTATGGTCCATCCAGGAATAGGGTCCTCTCCTAACACACTCTCCCATAGGAATAGGCCTTCAGAATCTGATAGTTTCCTCATTCAAACTCGATTAAGAAGGGTAGAGGTAACAACTACAGAAGATAGTAATGTCTACCCCTGACTATCATGCACCTCCAAATGTATCTCAGAGAATAGAGAAATAAGCTGCCACTCACTGCTGGCCTCCTAAACTGCCTGTATCTGAGTCCTCCTGCTCAGTGCATCAGCCACAACATTACCTTTCCCAGGCATGTAGGCAAGCTCAAAGCCGAAGGACTGTAGGTACTCAACCCACCTCTGCTATCTCAAATTCAGATCACACTGTGTGAAGATGTACTTGAGACTCTTGTAGTCGGTGAAAACCACAAAGTGCTCTCCTAGAAGATAATGTCTCCAATAATGTAGGGCATGAACAACAGATGCCAACTCCATATCGTGCATCGGATAATTCCTCTCATGTGGCCTCAACTACTGAGACCCATACGCAAAAAATCTATCTCCCTACATAAGCACAGCTCCCAGCCTGATACCTGATGCATAGCAGTAAACGGTATAGCTCTTTCCCGACTCTGGCAACACTAGTATTGGTTCTGAAGTCAACCTCCCTTTCATCTCCTGAAAGGCTGACTCACAAGAATCTGACCATAAGAACTTCTCACCCTTCTTGGTCAGACCTGTTAGTGGTGCTGCTAAGCATGAAAAGTCCAGTATGAAATGTCTGTAGTATCCAGCCAGCCCTAGAAAACTCCGCACCTCAAAGACGTTTTCCGGCTTCTCCCAGGAAATTACTGCTTTCACTTTCTCTGGGTCTACTAACACTCTTTTCTCTGAGATAACATGTCCCAAGAAGTGAATCTGATCCATCCAAAAGTGGCACTTCGAGAGCTTAGCATATAATTGATGCTTCCTCAGTGTACTCAAAATGATCTCAATATGGGTAGCATGGTCGTGTTGAGTGTGAGAGTATACCAAGATATCATCCATGAAGACCACCACAAAAGAGTCCAAGTATGGATGGAACACTCAGTTCATCAGTTCCATGAAAACTACAGGCGCGTTCGTGAGACCGAACGACATAACCAAGTACTCGTATAAACCATACCTACTCTAGAAGGTTGTGAGAGGTATATTAGATGGTCTAACGTGCAACTGATGATAACTGGGCCTCAAGTCAATCTTCGAGAACACCCAGGCTCCTCTAAGTTGATCAAATAGGTTATTAATCCTAGGCAAGGGATATCGGTTCTTGACTGTTAACTGGTTCAACTTCCAATAGTCCACACAAAGCTTGAGGGTACTGTCTTCCTTCTTTGTGAAAAGGACAGGAGAACCCCAAGGAGAAGTACTGGGTCGGATGAAACCCTTTGCCTGCAACTCCTCCAACTGCTTCTTGAGCTCTTGTAACTCAGGTGTAGCCATCCTATAAGAAGGAATGGGCACTGGTGCCGCTCCTGGCATGATCTCAATAGAAAATTCTACCTCACTCTCTGGAGGAAAACCTAAAAAGTCCTCTGGAAAGACATCCCTGAAATGATCCACCATCGTAGGAAATTATAACTGTGAAGTCCCCAGGTCATCCAGATATAGACTGGAAATCTGGGTTGTAACTCCTCCTAACCCAAGATGCTCTGGACCTGCTCTACTTTCCAGGACATCCCAATTGCCCTTGTGAAGAAAAGATTCACCCTCTGGTGATATGAAACTCACCCTACAATGATAGAAATCAACAACTGCCTGGAAGGGAACTAACCAGTCCATCCTAAGAATGACATCATAACCTGTCATCTCTAGGACATATAGGTCCCATAGAAAGTGACACCCACCAACCTCTAGAGGGCACTCCTTGCACTGACGTACACTACCCGTCCTAGTCCCCAACGATGTGTCTAGTGTCAAGATGTCGGTATAAGAAAAGATACAGAGACCAAGACTCTCCACAATAGTGATAGATATAAAGCTATGGGAAGCCCCTGTATCGAAAAGAGCTGAATATAAAACTGAGGTTACTAAGATCGTACCTCGAACTGTAGAAGGTCCTAAATCCTACTCCTACTGGGTCTGCTCCACTGCAAAAGTATGGCCTGCTCCATGGCCCTGTGACCCTGACCACTCTAAGCTGATCCACTCTATTGTCACTGGTAGCCTGGTGACTGGCCACCATAGTCACGACCTCCACCTCATCCTGAATGGCCAAAAGAACTCCAGTTCCCAGACTGGTGAGAAACTGGCGATGCTTCTCCTGAATGTGGGGTCATAGAAGAACCCTTGCCGCCAGCTGCAGGTGAGAAGATCTGACAAAAACGCTAAAGATGGCCCATCTTGCTGTAAGATCGGAACTCCATTGGGTCTCTCTGGCACTAAGGCCTAGTATGACCACTCCTCCCACATTGGTAGCATACTACCTGGATACCTAAAGATACATCCCGCCTACTCTGATCTCCTCGAGCAGACTCTCTACAACACTTCCTACTATCAGTAGAAGGAACACTAACTCTGGATGTTGAACCACCCTGGCTCACCGCTCCAGAATCCCTCATATTATGCTCAGTGATCAGTGCCTGGTTGACAATAGAGGATATCAAAATCAATATGAAGATGTTCACCTGCAATCGGATATTGTTCCTCATACCATCCTCGAACTTCCATGCAAGGAATAGCTCATCGCCTCCTGGAATAGGCATGAAACGCTGCAGCTCAGTAAAGCGAGATGAGTACTCCATAATAGAAAGAGTACCCTACTCCAGACTCATAAACTCCTGGGCTCGATTAGCCCTCAAGGTCTCTAGGTATAAGTAACTGTGGAAGATGCATCAAAACTCGTCCCAAGTCATACTCTACTGGCGTCCTGACTGTGAGATCACCTCCTACCACCTCTTGGCGGAGTCTCAGAGCATATAGGTAGCAAGATTCACCCTCTTCTCTGAAGGTATCTCCAGATGCTCGAAGATTGTCAACATGGCCTCTAGCCATGATTCTACAGCTTGGGGTCCTCCATCCCTTGAAAAGTAGGAGGATGCTGCTGCTAAAAAATTGACGGGGCAGGAGACAGCGCTCCCTGAAAAGTCTGCATCATCCTCAAAAATCCTTCCCTAAACTGTGCATCAGCACCTGTGTCAGGTATAATAGTTCGTTCCAAGGATGGAACAATAGGAGGATTTGCTGGAAGTCCCTGATTAGCCATATCTGGTGTCTGATCAGCGTCTGGCAACTGGCATACAACCGGAGGATGTCTCGGTGGCATAATTCTGAAAGGTCAAACGCACACCTTAGATCAGGATTATCAAGGAGTGAAAACATAAGATTACAAGAAAAGAATAGGATAAAGAAAACATTCAAGTTTTACAAAACATGATTACACTGCATGTATAAACACTACACGGCATGTTCTCTTAATCCATTCACATGGGCGTGTACTTCTGCCACAACTGGTCGTGTAACACCCCAACCACACGGTGTGTTATCCCCACACACAGCATGTACTTGAACTCTATTTCCCTACCCGAGTCTCCTTACATGGCTAACCCACACGGTCCTCTTAATTCTAGACTACACGGCGTGTTCACAACGGACATAAAGTGTACTAGACAAGTTCGAACGACCTATGTTGTTAGTTATATGCCTGGCTATAAGGTTCACTCTACACGACATACTCCATGTGTACACGGTGTGTACTTGAAGGATTTCCCCGATCCGTGTTGTTTGTGGCACGGCCGGGTACCTAGGTTACACTACACGATGTGTGAAATCAGGACACGGTGTGTATAGCCTAAGTTTCATCCATCTATGTCGTTAGTCACATGGGTAGACACACGGTCACTACAACACGGTGTGTACGTACTATACACGGCATGTTCCTGCAAGATTTTTCACAACCCCATGTCCCTACCCACACAGTCAGTGACACGGTTATATACTATATGGCATGTATTCATAACGTACACGCCGTGTATTCTGGGTTTTTTCAGACAGTAGCCTCATAAACTTCTCTGGAGCCCAAAAAACATAGAAACAAGCGTTAAGGTGCCAAATTCCGATCTATGAGGGCCCATACCCCCCGTGAATCAAAGTTTGGAATCTTATACATGTTATAAACAAAAATAACAGTGCAATGATCCAGCAAATTCCGATCCATGAGGGCCCATAACACCTCAAGAACCAAAGTTTGGCATTCATTAAAACAAAACCTTACACACAATACCCTATAAAACAATAGGTATTTCTATCAAGGCATCTATCATGACAACATGCATATTCTACACAACATCTATCACAACAACTTGAAATTGCTAATGCATCCTAGATGTCATGGAAAGAATGCATGGCATGTGATTTTTAACAAGCGCCTATATGATGCATGAGATGGCATACCCTTATCTCATCGGGTTGCGACAGAAATAGAACCTCAATAACAATAATGATAACAACACAAGACAATTGAATCACCCAATGGTGAAACCAAATCAACTGTAAAATTGAAAACCAGTAAAATTGAAATAAATGAGGTAGTATAGATTTTCCCTATACATGAGTTAGCTACTCTTAGGCACAGTTTATTACCAAGTACCTATTTCATCCTATCCATGGCTATAGGCTCCAAATAGTAAGTCAAGATAAAAGAACTCCCCTCTGATACCACTTTGTAACATCCCGGTTCCAGAAGCCACCAGAGGCGCCCCATACCCGGTTGGTCACATGGCCTCAAGCGCATTTCCCCGAATTCCATAGGCTGCCGACTAGCAACGAGGGCCTTGGGTGTTATAGTGGGGAAACTATGCCCTCATTGGTAAAGTACACAGTGGATGAGAAACAATATACAATAGCGGAAGCAGTAATAATCCATACAAAAGAAATCAGCAGAAGACTAAAAGTAAGAAACAACTGGAGCACATATATATAAATGATGCATGATACATATGTCTAGGAAAGTATCCAAACAGATCAAAATGCTGGAATAAAAAACAGTAATAAACCCAAGTACAAAATAAATAGCTAAACAGCTCCTCAGCATCGCAAGACAAAGCTTGGTCCCATGCTCTCCAGCTCCACAGCAAGTCAAATACCTGAAGTTGAAGGGTGCTTGACCATATTTATACATGCAGCAATATAATCTGTTTGGGACCAAAAGCATGACCCAAACAGGGTGTAAGACTAAATCCCAGTAGGCAACCACCCAAAGATTTGTGCCTAACAGTCAGTGAATATATGGCAGGTAAAAGTACAGAAAGCAGTAAACAGGAAAGTACACAACAGTAACAATCCACAGTCCGAAGTCAAGCAGTAGCTAACACACACTGGTAACCCTCTGGGAAGTACCCACAACCATCTCCTCTGGTCCTACCAAACGAGTACAAGTAACCCTCTGGGCAGTACACTCAGCCTAACCCCTCTAGTTTTTTCATAAGAATTCATAAAGACTCTCTAAGGAAGCACTCTCAGTCAATTCCCCTTATAGTCTAAGGTAGTCGAGGACTCTCTGAGGAAGCACACAAGGTCAATTCCCCTTATAGCCCCAAGTTCAAGAGACTCTCTAAGGAATCTCACTTGGTCAATTCCTCTTATAGCCCCAGGTTGTTCATAGACTCTCTGAGGAAGCTCACCCAGTCAATTCCCCTTATAGCCCGGAGTGGTTCAAGGTAATTAAAGTAAAACAAAGACTCACTAAGGAAGATCACTCGGTTTGTCCCCTTATAGTCTATAAATATCAAATACTCTTTGAGGAAACTCACTCGGTATATCCACCTATAGTCTATAATGTCCAAAGACTCTCTGAGGAAGCTCACTCGGTCTATCCTCTTTTAGTCTATAACACCAGGTTCTCATGGCCCCGTGTAAGTCAACACATAGTAATGCTATATGGCCAAAGTAAACCTACAGAACTACTTGGATAACTAGTCTACAACATCTCAAGTATGTTAGGAAACAACACTCCATCCTACGACCACAAGGCATGGGAAACATGTAAACGACCAATATGCTAAATAGGACCAAACGGTCGTAAACTGAACAAAGCATGAGCAGAACATCCAAGGCATAGAAATCAACCCAATTAATATCCAAATTACCTCTACACAGACATACTAGCATGGAAGTAAAACAACAGGGGTAAAGCAGTAAACACGCAATACCCCGTTCAAGGGTATTGGTGGAATTTTCACATAATACTCAAAGAATTCGAACGGAAAGGCACAAACCACCTACCTTGGCGTTAAGAGATTTCTATATGTGAACCTTGAAGCTTGAATCTCCTTGGAACATCTAAGATCTACAAAAACATCTAAAACGTTCAACCCACGATAACATGGAAAAGAGTAGGAATTGGAAAACGATGCTCTAGAAGAATGAAGATCTTACTGCTGTAGTTCCAACGCAATCGACAGCGGTCGATTCGGAGAACAGACGGAGACTCGGAGGCTCGGAGAAGTTTTAGTGATGTACGGTTTCTCTCGGTCGAACGAGACCTAGAAGAATACACTTCTGGAGATCAGACGCGACCCTAGCCTATTTAATGAAAAAAAAATACACGACGTGTACTTTTGGAGTACATGGTGTATACTTACTGTTTCTGTACTCCGCTTTAGGTGGCCTCCACGTCACCCCACACGACCGTGTGTGTGGCCAAGACACGGCCTCCTGCGGCAATGAAGTACATGATGTGTACTCATAAAGTACACGGCGTGTACTTCAAAAATTTCCAAAATTTCCTCTTTTTGTCAAAAATGACCATAAAAGGAAAAAACATACCTGAAAGAAGATCCGGGTTCTTAAAGATTGTCACCAGACAATTCGTATTTCTTGACAGGGATCACATCCTCAAGATGGATAGTGGGAGAAATATTGACTTATATGAATTTGATGATCAAGATACGCAGGAGTTGGTACAGGAAAAAGTTCCACAAATCCTCATGGAAGAGGTTCCAGAAACACAAGTACTACATAGGAGCTCAAGAGTGGTAAGGAAACTATAGAGATTTTGTTTCCTAATCAACAAGGATGGTGAATCATTATTGTTGGAAAATGATGAAACTCTCTCCTACAAAGAATAAGTAGAGAGCTTAGAAGCTGCAAGATAGATAGAAGCTATGAATTCTAAGATGGATTCCATGTATCATAACCAAGTTTGGGTTCTGGTTGATGAGCCTTTTGATGTAAATCATGTTGGATGAAAATGGGTATTCAAGAGAAAGTTGGACATGGAAGGTCAAGTTATCACCTATAAAGCAAGGATAGTGTATAAAGGATTCAGACAATGTCAAGGAATTTACTACAATGAAACCTTCCCACCAATTTCCATGTTTAAATCCATAAGAATCATACTTTCCATATCAGCTTACCATGACTACAATATTTGAAAAATGGATGTCAAAACAACATTCCTTAATGGGAACCTTTAGGAAGATGTCTATATGACACAACCAGAAGGTTTTGTGACACCAGGTGAATCCAAACGGGTTTTTATGTTATAGAAATCTATTTATGGATTAAAGCAAGCATCCAGGTCATGGAACATTCGATTTGATGAAGCCATAAAGGAATTTGGTTTCATTAAGAATGAATGTGATTCATGTGTTTATAAGAAGTTTAATGGTAATGTGGTCATTATCCTAGTAGTATATTTTGATGACATATTACTTATTAGAAATAATGTACTAGTCATACAGTTAGTTAAGGACTGGTTGAACAAGTGTTTCTCCATGAAAGACTTAAGAGAAGTAGCCTACATTCTAGGGACCAAGATCATCTGTGATAGATTCAAGAGGCTGCTTGGACTAAGTCAAGATACATACATTGACCAGATACTAAAGAGATTTAGTATAGAACAATCCAAGAGGGGATTAGTTCGAGTTTCACATGGCCTACATTTTTCTAAGAAAATGTGTCCTCAAACACAATAGGATAAAGATGGAATAAGTAAGATCCCATATTATTCGGCTATAGGATCCATCATGTATGCCCTATTATATACTAGGATTTATGTTGCCTATGCACTGATCATGGTAGGAAGATATCAAGAAGATCTAGAAGAACAACATTGGACTCCTCTTAAGACTATCCTTAAGTATCTGAGAAGAACTAAGGATATGTTCCTGGTGTGTGGAGGATACTAGGATCTTGTCATCAGAGGGTATGTTGATGCTAGTTTTCAGACAGATTAAAACGATCTGAAGTTGCAATATGGATATGTTTTCTGTCTCAGTAGAGGAGCTGTGAGCTGGAAGAGTTTAAAGTATCCAGTTGTCACTGATTCTATAGTGGAGTCTGAATATATAGTGTCTTCTAATACAACCAAGGAATTCGTCTAGATTCGGAAATTTTTTCAGGAGATTGATGTGGTGCCTACCAGTAAATATCCTATCATGTTGTATTGTGATAATACTGCAGCGGTGGCTCTTGAAAAATAACCAAGGTCGCATCAACAGACAAAGAAAATTATTTGGAAGTATCACTTATTGATGGAATTATATCAAAGGGGTGAAGTTGCAGTGAGTAGAGTGTCCACGAAAGAGAAAATGGTGGACCCCATGAATAAAGTCCTATATCAGCAAAAGCATGAATATCATGCGAGAGATAGTGGGTTAAAGGTTGTTAGCAGTTGGATATAGTTCAAGTGGGAGTCTGTTAGAGTTGGCGGCCTAGAACCAACAAATTTGTACTTTATTCATTAATAAATACCTAATCACATCTTGATTGTTATTTTGTATGAAAATTCATGTGATAGTGTCCAAAGGATAGCTATTGCACCAAGGGTCATAGCAGATCCCTATTATGATGAGAACCCAGAAGTGCCATAACACTATTATTGAATATATGTTATATGGTCGGATGATGTTATTTAAGGGACAAAAATAATATAGGCTATTAGGGGTGATGACTCATAAAACTTTGAGGCACCTTCTCATGGTTTGCGCCCTTAGTAATATCCAGGAGGATATTATGAGAACAAGACCCTCCAGTAAGAAATCCACATTTCATAGTGTCATTGGACGTTCCTATCTACAGACATGTGTATTGGTCCTTAGACTTTAAGATTATTATTAATGGGTATTAAAACTCACACAATTAGATGTATTGACAAAAACTATGATGACGCACTGTTCGCAGCGAGGTAAGATACGTTGGGTGCGTCACAAGTAATACTACATTAATAGATAATGCGAGAAAGGATTTGTCCCTTCTGTTCCATAATATAAGTTGATATCTCAGGCCCTTTGATGGAATTGATATAGTCTAAATAAATCCATGTCCATGGTGAGGAATGGGAAAGTTCAATTCTAGTAAGTCAAAGAAAGAATAATTGATCACATGGGTTGATGGAACTAGTATGAAACCCAGTTGATTCGAGATATTAAGACAAAGGGATTACATTACATGGTAAGCGTTCGTAGGAGGTGACACATCATTATGGCATTAACTTCTTTCTCTATGGGTGCCTTGGCGTGTTGCTAGATGTTAACCTTGTACTTTAGGCAGGCTCTGCCTAATGCCACTAAGAAAGAGGCCTAGAGGGTCACACACTAAGTGTGTCCAAGTATCTCGGTTAAATATTATTTTAACAAGTTGAATAAAGATTATTCCCGATTGTGGTTTAATAATTATTCAAGGATGTCTGATCGCATTTATTTTGACACTAGTTATTCGAGAGAATATATTGTGGGTGAAATAATATATTTATTAGTGAGTAAAGCAGTGATATTTATTTAAGAAATAAATAGTCATTATTTAAGGTCTAATAAACATGGTGGAGGAAATAAATAAAATGTAAAAACAAAAGTACATGTTGTGTATATTAATATATACATGTCGTGTAGTTTTTTTTGGGATTTGTGAGAAATAATATTATTTATTTAATTAAATAATATTAGGTGTAATTCATTGGTCACATGTCAATAGATAATAATAGTCAACTGTTATTATTAGACATGAGGTCTTACTAATAATTAAATGAAATAAATAAATGCTTTCGGTTAATTAATTCATTTTATTATTTTAAGTAATAAAATCCTAATTATATTATTCTTATTAGACCTAGACATTCTGTATGGTTGTGCACAACAGATTTAGAAAAAGCTCTCAAGACAAGGGAGAATTATTTTTCTTCCAAGAATGCTCTCAAGTTATGAGAGATATCCTACTCCACTGGATTAAGGAGATCGCTTTAGAAGCATCTCTCAAGGCGATTGAAGGCAGACATTGCAAGTGAAGGCTCTTCTGCGCTAGCACCCGGAGATCCCTTCGACGACATCCAAAAATACGTGGAGTATGTGTGGATCACCACTAGAGGAAGCCTACACTTGGATTCTACGACACAATGACGAATCACATCAGATCATTACTGGAAATATCAATGGAGAGATAATTCTATTAAGGTAATTCTTTTCTTTTAATTAAATTAATTATAACCAACATATGATGATCCTCTCTATAGTTCTGGGACTCCCCTCTTTTATTTCGTTCTTCATTCTATTCTGAAGATCCGACGTTTTATCATCGTGACAGATCTCATATTGATCGTTGTTAATGATAAAACTGAAGTTGGGTACACCCATCCATGCACTTCCACTATGCCCAGAACCTACAGATATTTCATGGTGGTTGGTGATAGGTTTTATCTTGAGGTAATGTCTCCCGTCATTTTTGTGGATACCTTAGCATTAGTTGCTAGCCCATGAACTATACAAATCAGGATTGGTGATTTCTCTTGTCGGTATGCTAGGATGTGACACACACTTTACCTATATTTATAAGAAATATTTCAACACAGAGAGTTATATCTTGTTAAATTTAAAATTTTATATTACAATTTCTTGGTTATAAATTGAACATTTTAAAAGTTTACTTAATTTCCCAAGCTAACATGCCCATATAATTGGTTTTATAAGTGTATTCATAAAACTGATATTAAGAATTTATTATTACTATTATATAATTAACATAAAATTGGTTTTTAAAATAATATTTAAATCAATATCTAAGAAAATAAAGATATTATTTGTTTGCATGTCATTCTTTCTCACCTATAAATACTCACTCCATTCATTTCTCTTTGCACCAATCTTCAAAATTATCTTGAATTATTTCTCCAATTAACTCTCATATTTTTTTTCTCTATCTTAGAGAAATTCTAACATGTTAAAGGATCTGGTATGAAAGCTATAAAATGTATAATCAATGTGATATTTTTACTTCTTATCTCTTTTGATTGCCTCTTATAATAGGTTCTTTTAGTTTTTTAATCTCTTAATAATGACTCTCTCTCTCCCTTATATTTCTTTTTAATTTATTAATTTATTGAAAAATATTAGTTGGACTATATATTCATTTAATTATTTTTTTAAATATGAGGTGTCTGCATATAAAAAGAAATACTAAATTATATCATGACTCATCCAAATTCTAAGATTAGACCTCTCAAGAATGATAGATTGGGTATTACTTGATTATTTTAAAGCCATAGTAAGAAGTGGATCTTATGTTTTAAACTAGGCTAACCTAAGAGATATTCCCTTTGAGTATTAATTATTTTAATCACTTAAGACAAAGTTCAATTTTATCTTGGTTCATCTCATTATTTCATATTTACACTTTTATTGTGTATGTGTGTGTGCTCTTATATCTAAGAGGCATGAATGGTCTTTCACTTATTGACGACAACTCTTTGATTATGGATCCACTAAAGAGATTATGAAACAACATGTTTCTTAAGTTAACTTTGATAGTTGATTGCTCTATATAAAGATCTTTATATTATCCATCCAAGATTTTTGAAAATGTTTTTCTTTGATCTATAGATGATATACATGATGAGTGGATTGGAAATTATATAGTCACATAGTGTACTGAATAATTTTCATGACTCGTCCCAATGGGCCCCGTTCCATGACTCCCCAAGCCTGCCTCCATTAGGCCAGGGGTTGGAGACTAGGGCCGAGTAGGAATATCACTAACATGGGAGGCCTTAGCCTAAGTACTTATACACACACACACACATCTACAAGCCCAAACAATGTTGAAATTTAAAAAAATGACCAATCATGCATGCGTACATCTAAACCCCACAACTAGAGTACGAAATGAAGTAAAGGAAAGTAAATAGGGCCAAATAAAATCCCATCACAAAGAGTCTGAAAACAAGTCCAACCTAAAAGTAAACTGGGGACTGCTTTCAAGATACCGCAGGAACACATCTCAGTCTATCCAATCTCACTAAGCACCATTTGGTCCTGGTTTGTCTAGGAATCTATCAAAAGGTCGATCGTCTACACAAGACATGACATGTGAGAGTAAAGACCATGCAAGGGTGAGTATAAAAATACCGAGTACGACAACCCAAAACCACAAAGCATACAAAAAAATAATACAATCAACTCTATATAGGTATATGTCTATAACACATATAACAAGAATATACAGATGTAATCAACAAAGATACACAGTCTCAAGGTAAGTTTCAATTGTAATGACAACCTAGGATTCTAGCTTGAAGATTCCACATAGCACTCATCTGGGAGGACACACTCCATGATTTTGATAGCACTGATGATGTCTGTCCAAGTGGTAGTGCTCGTTAGGTCTCACCATAGGAAGTATATGTTGGAAGTATGAAGAGATGTGATACACATATGAGGATCACACTCAAGGCCATGTGTTATACCAACAACTCAATCTGGATTAACCCACTAAGTAGAGGATCATCACCTACATATTTTTTGTCACAATGGTACCAAGAACTCCACCTAGGTCATGAAGATGGATAAAGGAACTCACTCTAAGCCTTGTGGATGGATTCCAACAACTCTATCCAAGAAGTCCTTCTGAAGGGATCGTTGTCCTATGTGTAGGAGTAAATTACATACCAACCCTCAATGAATGGATATGGGGAACATACCCTAATGAAACTTTTCCAAGATATAGAGGAAAACATCTCCAATCCAACTTTTAAGAAGTACACGACATGTAGTAGGATTACACGCTATGCCCCTTCAACCTCGGGTCCTGCCCGTGTAAATGGTCCGTGTCCATGTCTGTGTAATAGTACATGACATGTGGTCTCCCATATATTCTACTCATGTACCGGTACACAGGTATGCCCATGTACACCTAGACAAGTTGTGTCCATGTGGGAGTACACAACACACTCGTTCCCATGTACTCTAACTCGTGTCTATGTAACCTTTGAGGTACATGTAGAGCTTACTAAAGGGGACCACACATCATGTGAAAAAGTCACACATCATGTGATACTTATCTCCTTCCAGAAACCCTAGTCACCACTAAGAGGGTACCACATGGCGTGTCACTATTACTTACATGTCGTGTACTATGGAATTTTCCAGAATATCATGTCTGGATTTTGTGTTTGGTTTTGTGCCTCCGGCCATTGATTTGGCCACGTGCCTCACTGGAAAACCAAGGATCCATGTTGACTGAGCTTCTCTATTGATGAACAACATGTTCTGACCATCAAACTTTTTCAAAAAACACCATCGATTTTCATTCTTCATTGCATGTAGAAGAACACAAAATTTGGTATCCAAAACCATCTGATCCACCACCGCTTCCATTGTCACACCTCCATCATGCCATACCAATCCTAGATCTACAATATCATATTGTTGCACCAAGAAATGGTTGCGTAATGATCGATTTCTCAGGTTATGTTGAACCACAGTCCAAACAAAGAATGCTTATGATGAACAAAGAACCAGGGGAGAAAAGCACAAGAAAAGTCATGAGGAATGGACCTCAGTTGATGTTCATGTCAACCTTGATTCATTTTCATTATAACAACGAATGAAGGGTTATCAATTTAATCAAAAAAAAATACTCCCAATAAAACCATGAAATAATACCATCATGCATAAAGAACAATCTGTGAATTAATCTATTAGTCGATTGATTCATGATCATCATAGAAATTAAAAATGGGGAAAGAATAAAATAAAACAAATATCCTACCTAAATTTGGATTGATCAATGGTTAAGAATGAAGCAACATCATTTTCATTGGTGAGATCCTCTGATTTTGTTGCATGCTGATCACTGATCTACGATCCAATTGTCGTTTGTCTAAGAGAGATCCACCAACGCTCCCTCCAATGGCTCTCCAACAGCTCCAAGGTTATGTAGATAACCCTATAATTTCTTCATAATATTCTATTTAAAGACTCATCAGTCGTTGCATCAATGAATTAAAAATAAAATAATTTAATTAATTATTTTATTCATTTTACACCTACGTCAAAGAGATGTGGGTACTGAACATGAATCTGAGCCTCCCACTCTCATGTGCTCTTCTAAAGATTATTATAATACCACCATACATGCACTAAAGGAATCATTTTCCCATGAAGGATCCTCTCCTTCCGATCCTTGATCTCTACCAAGTACTTAGCAAAGTTATCTCCATCCTCGATGTCCATATATCCTCAATTGATAACATGTGATGGGTTATGTGTGTACCTCCTCAACTGCGACATGTGGAAGACATCATGCACCCGGTCTAAGTACGGTAGTAGAGCTAAGTGGTAAACCACCTCAAAAACTCTACATAGTATCTAGAAAAGGCCAATAAATCTTGCAGATATCTTATCACACTGTCCAAATCTCTATAATACACGTTGATGTGAATCCCATAGGAACACGTGGTCTCCCTCCTCGAACTCCAAATTCCTTCATCGTCTATCCGCATAAGAATTCAGATGGCTCTTTGTAATCTTCATCTGCTTCTAGATAATTTTTACCTTCTTGTTAGTTTCTCGCACTAACTCTGGGCCCATGAGTACCAACTATCCCAAGTCAGTCCAACAAAGTGGTGACCTATTGGGTCGCCTATACAAAGCCTCAAATGGTGTCATACTAATGGTGGAATGGTATTTTTTTTTGTATGCAAACTCCACCAGTGGTAGGTGATCCTCCCAACTACTTCCAAAATCCAACATGCAAGACTAAACCATGTCCCCCAAGACTTGAATGGTCCACTCTGTATGGTTACCATTTTGGGGGCGAATCACTGTGATCAAGCATAATTAAGTCCCAAAATCCTCCTGTAATCCCTTACATAACTGATATGTGAAGCGAGCATCACAGTAAAAAATGATCATAGATAGAACTCCATGGAGTTAGACTATCTCCTACAAGTAGAGGCGTCCCAAGCTCTCTACTGAACACTACTCTCGAATGGACAATAAGTGGGCCGAATTGGTGAGTCAGTATATGATTTCCCATATAGAATCGTATCCCCTAGACATACATGTTAAGATCGTCATGAAGTCCATGTATATCCCATCCCATTTCCGCTATGGAACCTCAAGGGGTTGAGCTAAACCCACTGGAACTTAGTGTTTGGTCTTCACTTGCTGACAAGTAAGGCATCAAGAGACAAAATCAACAACTCCCTTCTTCATCCCTAACCACAAAAACTGACATCAGAGGTCCTAGTACATCTTTTACACACCTAGAAATAGCACCAAAGGATATGTGTGAAACTATATCAGAACTTCCTCCCACAACATCATGGGTACCATCGTGTGTCCTCAGAAAAGAACAACATGATCCCTACCTTTTGAAAATCCATCAGGAGTATGTCTAATGGATATCTAAGTACATAGGATCTCACAGTTAGCATCCCCAAGATGTGCCTCCTTGACTCACTAAAATAGCAGAGGGGTGACAACCATCAACTAGAGGTAAGTTGCTCCATCTCTATTTATAAAGGATAACTGTAATGAGGACAACTGATTTGATGACTTGTTCGGAAACTATAAACAAGATCTCCTATTGAGATCATATGCTACCACATTCCCCTTACTAGAAGTATATACAATTTCGAAGTCATAATCTTGGAGGAACTCTATCCAAAACATATGTCTCAAGTTAAGATCCTTCTAATAGAATATATAATTGATACTCTAGTGATCAGAATAGATGATAAACTACTCACCCATCAAGTAGTTTCACAACATATTTAATGTGAAGACTACCATTGTTAACTCAAGATCGCAGGTCGCATAGTTCTCCTCATGTGGTCTCAACTGAAATGAACCACATGCAATCATTGAATGCCTCTACATCAAAACACAACCAAGACCGATTCTTGATGCATCGCAGAACACTGCATACTCGATAACCTCCTCTGAAAATCTCAAGATGGGAGCGCTCATCAATCTCCGCCACAACTCCAGAAAATATTACTAGCACCTCTCCGCCTACATGGAAGGATTCTCCTTTTGGGTCAAAGATATAATATGTGTTGATATTCTAGAGAAATTAGGTATGAATATCTGATAATAGTCTGCCAACATAGGGAAGCTCTGCACCTCTATCATGCTCTTGGGTGGCTCCCAAGATAACGCTGCCTCGACCTTGGCCAGGTCCACTGCCACTCCATCTGTCGAGATAATGTGTTCCAGAAAGTGGACCACTTGAATCCAGAACTAGAACTTCGAGAGATTCCTATAAATTTGGTTCTCTCAAAGCACGTCTAGAACCATCCTCAAGTGTCTCACTTGCTCCTCCTCAGGCGTCGAGTACACAAGGATTTCATTGATGAAGACTACCATAAACTAGTCTAAAAAAGGATGAAAGATCTGATTCATGAGTCCCATAAACATTGTTGGGGTGTTCATCACACCAAAGGTCATAACCAAGTACTCGTAGTGACCATATATACATATAAATATCTTCTTTGTTATGTCCTCGTCTTGTACTCACAACCGATGATATCCTGATCTAAGGTTAACCTTTGAGAACCATTACACCCCTCTCAACTGATCAAAGAGGTCATTGATCCTTTGTAGTGGATACTTGTTTTTCATAGTCACCTGGTTCAAGTGTCAGTAGTCCACACATAACCTTAAGATCCCATTTACCTTCTTGGTGAACAAAACTGGGGTCTTCCAGGGTGAAACACTAGGTCTAACAAAGCCCTTACTCTATAAGTTTTCCAATTACGCCCTTATCTCACGAAGCTCTGCGGGATCCATTCAATATGTTGGTAAAAATATCGATGTCATCTCGAAGTGTAGATCAATGCATAAGTCAATCTATCGATGGGGAGGTAAACTTAGAACATCCTCAAGGAATATTTCCTCAAACTCTGCCACCACTGTAGGAAATTGAGAACTTATAAAATCCATTTCACCAAGGGTCATGCTAGAAAAATGGTGAGTAATCAGATGCATCCTCCTATTCATGAGTCTATCCTATGTTTCTTGGGTTTCCTTTTCACCAAAAAAGGAGAAACTAGTCCCATCACTACAGACACACCGCATCCTCCACCTGAAACAGTCAATCTGGGTATGAACAGTGGATTACCAATTCATACCTAAGATGATGTGATGAAGCCTTATTGCTACTACAAAGAGATCCCAACAGAAACTCTCACCTATAAGAGTAAAGTCACATTGTCAACACAAGTGCGTGATTACTGATTCATATCCAGTAAGAGTCTCCAAGTGCAATGGTCAAGCCAAGGGATCAATTGGAATCTATAAGTATCAAACAAGATATGTGGCATGAAAGAAATGACTGACACCTATGTCTATTAGTATTGCAGCAAAGGTAGAAAAGACACAGACCGTACCTCATATTATTCTTGGAGCTTATGGGTCGTAATCCTCAACTAACTACAGTTATCTCTACCGCTATCCTCTAGCTCCCTGAGCCTAGCGTGGACCACTTAGGGTGGTGGTGGCAACAAGTCAAAGCGTCTACCACCTCTTGTTTCTCCCCCAGTTCCTCTACCACATCCACCACTTTGCAGACCTTCCTGCTCCTATCATTGCCTCTGCCTTGGTGACCCATCCACAATCTCTTTATCAGTTGTACAGTGGGTTGGAAAATCTTGGGCAAGATGTACTCTACCATCACATGAGTACCACCACCTATACCCGGGATGAATGAACCCATCCTGTGAGCCCTTAATTGCATACCCTTTGTCTCAGGACCTCCTCCTGAAATGTCTCACACATTTAGGTCTTTGAGACTATCATCGGCTCCTTGCTGTCGAGGTCTCTTCTCATGTGTGTCCACTACCAGCAACCACTAGTTGTGTCTGTTCAGCTAAGAAACTCTCAACCACCAAAGCTCTCTATAGCACCCCAACATAGTTAGGAATGCATGGAGGGATGACACTGGCTATAATGTCTCTATTTATCCATCACTCGAAGGTCTGAGACCGGAATAACTGATCTCAAACCATATCCATCAAGTACCTGAAGAGGTTGGTAAACCTCGATGAATACTCAGCTATTGTCGTGTTTCCCTACTGGAGTTGAGGGTTGTATGTATACATATGCTCAAACTCTGACCACATTAGAGTCTCCTTGTTATAAGAATGGGTCACTAGCCCCCACCATTTTATTGTTGATCCATGGAGAAGGCTTTCCGCCATGACCACCATCTGATTTGCTGGTGTCCGGACTAAATGGAAAACTCAGGTCACTGCCTTAAGACAGTCCTCAACTACCTATGGGTTGGGCTCACCTTGAAACCTGAGGGGTCTCTGTTGCTGAAACTCATGAAGTACGCTCAGCCTGTGCACCTCATCTGCTGGTACTGTGGGTACCATGTGCTGTTGTAGTGACCCTAGCCTTTTTCACATAAAATTATATGATTTTAAGCATAATTATAAATCAGAGTACAAGCCAAGGATCGTGAAGTCTAGTGTCTTTGAAGACTAGGTACATAAAACATAAAACATGGGGCTAAAAAACTTCTTTATTTAATCTCCATAAAAAAGCTCCTAACTTCCTTTGATCCCTTACATATACATAGGGTACCCTATGGAACACATGAATAAAGGGATGAGCTAAAAAGATCAGTAAGGGAATGAAAATAAGGATACATATTAAGCACATGAGTTAGGAATTATGACATAATGATATGAAAAGCATGGAACATATGAAATCATATCATATAAGCATGGGGTCATGTAAACATGGAATCATATAAATGTGGAAAAATCATAAACATGTCTTTAGTATGGGTCAAGGCTAACTGTCAATCTCATTCCCATTTTAGTATGGGTCAAGGATAACTGCCAATCCCGATTCCCATTTTAGTATAGGTTAAGGATAACTACCAATCTCATTTCACATCTTAGTATAGGTCAAGGCTAACCGCCAATCTCGTTTCACATCACATCTCATGAGACTTAAATTTACCCAATGCATTGGAGCACTATCTGGGAAAACCCATCTCAAAATTTTCATGAATATTATTGCCACATAAATAATCATACATAATCAACCATACATAAACATAAGGGTACCCATGGAAATAATTGGGTACCACAATCATGACATAAAGCATAACCAATGGGCGTATCATGAAAGTGTCCATGAAAGAAATAGATTAGAACATACATGGACGTTCATAAGGTAAAATAGGCATACAACATGTTAAGTGATGTCAAACATAAGTGACAACATATAAGAAATGTATTTGAGAAACATTAGCATTAAAACATTTTTGTGCGGTTTTAAGGAAAATACTATAGAGCCTTTAAAATATAAAAGAGGAAAATCTTTTATATAAAACCAGAATTGAACCAATAAGGTTTTCATAATAAAAAATAATGATTTTATAAATACAATGGTTTCTTAAAATAGAGGATAGAGTGCACTTGAAATTGGGTAAAAATTTGGGAAGTTCTCTTAAAACAAGTTTGCTTATCAGAAAGTTCTAAGGAGGGAATCTTTTAAAAACATGTATATCCCCGAAAGAGAGTGATGAAAGGGTATTTATAAATAAATTTTGTAAAAATAAATAGCATTTAGAATATGTACATAAACAAATAAGATAACTCTATTTTGATATAAAGAAAGATAAGTCTGCCCGAAAGAACAAAAAAGGTTTGGGTAGAATTTGATACGGTTTATCAGCATGGTGTCGGGTGTACCTAAGAGGGATTGATGAGAGAGAAAATGGGTTTATCATCACTTATAAATCATGAGAGAAGTA
This sequence comes from Viscum album, assembly GCA_963277665.1. NCBI lineage: Eukaryota > Viridiplantae > Streptophyta > Magnoliopsida > Santalales > Viscaceae > Viscum > Viscum album. The sequence goes on from OY728123.1 coordinate 1,988,217,397, forward strand.
TGGGGGAGGTTCAAAAACATACCCCATCATTTGGAATTACACATAAAAAGGCATAGCATAGAGGACAATATTGATTAAGAGAGAAATGGAGAGGATCTCTTACCTTAAGTCTGGCGGTGTTCTCCTCTTGTTATTAATGGCCTTAATAAACAAATTGGGTTTATTAATTAATAAATCAAGAACCTATTATATATTTAATTGATTTATTATAACCCTTTTTGGTTTATTCAAGACCTTTTTGATTGGTTATAAGGTTCAATTTCATTGTTCGGGCTCGTTTGCTTACTTGGTTTTAATGACCGGTTCGCTTATATTCATGTTTGGATAAACATGTAAGATGAAATTGGTTGTCCAGAAATGAAGTTATATGCTATTAGCGAACATCTAGGATATTTCATGGTTTCAAATTTAATTTGGTTACTTAGAGTTAATTCAAATTATTATATTAAACCTTAGTGACAACCATTTTTGTTAAACAGTGGGTTTGATTACAATGAACATGTTTTGCTTTATAACTTAATAAAATTAGTACAAAAGGATTACAGAACCATAAAAAGGATATATTACATATATAATAATCTGGTTCAACCATAACACAAATGGTTTCATGACCAGAATTAAATATGATAATAGAGATTGATAAACCATTGTCCTTGAATGTGCTAAATTAGAACATCTCAAACGGTACTTTCATTTCTTTCAAATAAAAGGTGGGGAAAGGATAGAAGATAAAGAATTTTCCCATTATAATAATAGAACCCCATTACATGTAAGTTACTAGATTTATCATACCATTTGGGTGAAGGGAGGTGATGAAAGAAACAGGAAAAGAAAATAACTTAAAAGAAATGAAAGAGTTGGAAAGAGGAATTTACCTCTTGAGTCTACCTCCTTTGAGAACCTCTTAAGGGGAAAGATCTTGGTATTTTATAGAGACTAGTGGCCTTTGGACATGGGGGGAGCTTAGGGAGAGATTTGGGTAGAATATTGGTAGGTCACAAGTCTTGAGAGGAGTGAAGAAAAGAGGGAGTGAGGGGGGTTATAGTGGAGGAGAGGAGGGTTTTCATAATTTTATAATCATTAGTTTATTAATTTCCCTCAAGACCAGAAATAGTGATTATTATATGACCAAGAATGGTAATAAATTCATGTGAGTTAGATATTTGGGTGCTTACATCACTTTTGATGTCAATAATAGTGGATTTGAATTATAATGTATGTATACGGTAAATTAATGTATTTTACTATTCACTAAAAATTCAAGTGTTTTAGAAAAATCCCAAAAATTCACCGTAACCATTTTTCGACGTGTTGAATCCAAAAAATGAAATCTATTTTTCAAAAATAATTTTCTAAATATGATTAATTTAATATTTAATTAAAATCATAATTTATTATTAAAAACCGGTTTTAAAACATTCATTTACTTATTCTAAAATATAGGTACATCATACTTTCACTTGAATATTATCTTTATACTATCATAGGTAAGGTTACTATTCATTAGGGTATATCACTATTCATAAGGGTATGTTTCTATTCATTATGGTAGGTTAATATTCACCAAAAAATTAAGTTTTTCTTATCAGACTCCAAATAACTTACTGATCGCAACCGTGTATGTTGGATTTTCAAAATTCCAAACACAGAAGTGACAAACTTATTTTTAAAGGTCACATAGCACTTGGTAGTTCATTATGTTGTTATTTAATATGAAATAATTATAAGAAGTAAAATTCCATTGAAAATTTTGAGTCGTTACATTCTTCCCCCCTTATGAAATTTCACCCTTGAAATTTTGTTTTACATTCTAGGCCATAAACAGGTGTGGGTACTTTTCCTTCATTGCTTCCTCCAGTTCCTAGGTTGTCTCTTCGTACTTATGATTTCTCCATAGTACCTTGACCAGATGAGTAGTCTTGTTGCATAGAACTTTGTCTCTATGATCCAAGATCTTCACCGGATACTCCTCATAGGAAAGATCATCCTCCAACTATACCACCTCTAAAGAGAGTACATGTGAAGGGTTTGGTATGTAATTTCTTAAGAGAGATACATGAAAGACATCATGTACTTTTGACATGGTAGGTAGAAGTGCCAGTCGATAGGCCACAGCCCCGACATGATCAAGAATATCGAAGGGGACGATGTACCTGGGACTTAACTTCCCTTTCTTTCCAAACCTCATGACCTTCTTCCATGGAGATATGCGTAGAAATACCATGTATCCAACTTTAAACTCAAGGTCTCATTGAATATTTCATTCATAAATTTTCTTTTGACTTTGGGCTGCCTTGATTTGTTGTTGAATGGTTTTTACCTTCTCCACCATTTCTTCGACCATTTCAGGTCCTAGTAGCTTACGTTCACTGACTTCATCCCAACACGCTGGTGTTCTGCACCTTTTCCCATAAATGGCTTCATATGGTGCCATTCAGATGCTCGAGTGGAAACTATTGTTGTAGGAGAATTAAACTAGTGAAAGGTGTTGATCCCACCCTCCTTTAAATTCCATAGAACATGCTCTCAACATGTATTCCAGTGTCTGAATAGTCTGCTCAGATTGGCCATCAGTTTGAGGATGATAGGCCGTACTAATGTTTAGTTCAGTTCTTAGATCATGTTAGAGACTTCTCCAGAACATCGAGGTGAATCTAGGATCACAATTGGATACAATAGATAGTGGTACTCCATGCAGCATTACCACTTCTTTTATATATATTCATGCAAGTTGATCCAATGAGAAGTCCTCTCAAATTGTGATAAAGTGAGTTGTCTTTGTAAGATGATCCACAATGACCCATATATCATTGTTTCATCTGGATGTCCTTATAAGTCCAGTGACAAAGTCTATGGTAATGTTCTCCCACTTCCATGATGGTATGGGTAGTGGTTTCATCATCTCCTTATACTTTTTACTCTCAGCCTTCACTTGCTGACATATTAGGCACTTTGATATATATTCAGCAATCTCCCTTTTCATATTGTCCCACCAAAAGTTTTCTTGGAGATATTGATACATCTTTGTGCTCCCTGGGTGGATGGATAAGGTCAAGCTATGTGCATTATTCAAAATCTCTTTCTTTATCTCTGGATTGGATGGTACACATAATCGTGACCCAAATCTTACAACTCCTTCCTCAATAATTTTTAAATCATAGGATTTCCCATTTCTGATAGCTTCTGCCCTTTTCATAATTTCCACATCTTTTCTTTAAGCATCCTTTATTTTCTCTATGATATATGGTTGAGAAATCATTTGAGAAAGGATTGATGATGTTCCTCCCTTAATGATTCTCATTTCCATACTTTGCAAATCTAAGAAGATCGGATCCTTTTTCAATTATCATCATTGATAAAGATGTAGGATACTTTCTACTTAGAGCATCTGCCACCTTATTTTCCTTACCAGGATGGTAGTGGATTGAGCAGTCATAATATTTGATGAGGTCTATCCATCTTCATTGGTGCATATTAAGCTATTTTTATGTAAATATATATTTAAGACTCTTGTGGTCAGTATATATCTCACACTTCTCCCCATAGAGATAATACCGCCAGATTTTTAACGCAAAGATCGCAACTACAAACTTCAGATCATGCATGGGATAGTTTTGCTCATGAATTTTCAACTGTCTTGAGGTGTAGGCGATGAAATTTTCATTTTACCTTAGATTCCACCAAAGGGAGACTTAAAATATTTTCACGAACAACATTCCCATAAACTTCAACATTCGATAAAATACTCATATATGTTTTCCCTAATGATATAATATCATTTCAGGTGGGGACTCGAAGTTCTTAGAAAACATGAATGATATACTAATAGGACGTTAATTAAAATAAATTACGACATACACTACTTTGAAGTAGTGGTTACATGTAATTTATTCATCATTATCCACCATAGCATAGGACTTTCATTGCTCCCTTGATCATGGAGATTGTTGATTCTCGTCATGCTTCTCAGTCCTTGTAATAGATCATTATGTTGGATAATGTCCAACTTCTCCAAATTTATGACATAGAACTATGTGTGATTCATTAGATGGAACTTTGTTTCCATTCATCACATTATTCATTTTTTCATAGCAATTGGCCACTTTGTGCCCAATCTTTCCACAGTTAAAACATCTCTGAGTCCCTTTGTGAAATTCCCCTTAGTGCCTCTTTCCACACTTGTTGCATAAAGGAAATTGGGTCTTCTTTCCCTTATCACCTTTATAAGATGAACCTTCATTAGATTTCATCGTCCTCTTCCTTGAATCCATTGGGAATTCAACCAAGTACAAATTGTTAATCATGATTTTTGATAGTTGGTTTGGCATAATCATGATATGGCCTTCTTGAGATCCCATCTGATTAGGGATCTCATTTTGGAAGTCATCATATTTTCCTTAACATCAGTTGATAACCTGATTCATCCTATTACCAGCCATTTGATAGAATAAAAAGAAAATTTGGGGATGAGTATGACATAAGGGGGAAACTAATGACATTAAAGAGATAACTTAGAAATTACACTTATCTCCTTAACTTATGTGTTTCTAGGCCTCAGTCTATGTTATTCATGATCTATCTACTAATTTATATTCTTATGGGATCCTTTTTGTCCCCTTAATAATGGTTCGTACTAATATTATGAATTTACGAAAGCATATCCCCTGGGAGTGTCAAACCAAGAGTGCAGTAAGGCCCGTTGTCATGTACCAAGATACCCTGGGTCAAGCCTGAAACTCCTTGTCATAGTTTTCACTCTTAGGTTCATCAGTTCCAGAGCCACCACTACCTATTTGTATTCAGAAAGGGATGTATTTTCTTGATAAACCACTTACTCTATAATTACCAAAAAATTAAGAATGCTTTCCTATACTTCATCTCATCCTTAAGGTTCTCACTAAGGTGCTCTATTCCTAATCTCCAAAAATAACTAGACCATAATTTGATACCAATTTTAGAAACCCTAGCCTTTTTCACATAACATTACATGGTTTTAAGCATAATTATACATCATATTACAAGACAATGATCATGAAGTCTAGTTTCTTTGAATACTAGGTACATAAAACATAAAACATGGGGCTAAAAACTTGTTTATTTAATCTCCATAAAAAGATCTTAACTTCCTTTGAGCCCTTACATCTGCATAGGGTACCTTGGGGAACACATGAACAAAGAGATGAGCTAAAAATACCAGTAAGGGAGTGAACATAAGGATACATCTTAAGCACATGAGTTAGGAGGCGTGACATAATGATATGAAAATCATGGAACATATGAAATCATATCATATAAGCATGGGATCATATAAACATGGAATCATATAAACATGGAATCATATAAACATGGAATCATATAAATGTGGAAAAATCATAAAACATATCTTTAGTATGGGTCAAGGCTAACCACAAATCTCTTTTACCGTTTTAGTACAGGTCAAGGCTAATCTCCAATCCCAATTCCCATTTAGTACATGTCAAGGATAACTGCCAATCCCATTTCACATCTTAGTATGGGTTAAGGCTAACCGCCAATCCCATTTCACATCGCATCTCATGAGACTTAACTTTACCCAATTCATTGGAGTGCTATCTGGGATCACCCATCTCAATATTTTCATGAATATTCTTTCTACATAAATAATCATACATAATCAACCATACATAAACATAAGGGTACCCATGGAAAGAATCAGGTACCACAATCATGACATAAAGCATAACCAATGGACGTATCATGAAAGTGTCCATTAAAGAAAGGGATTAGAACATAAATGGATGTTCATAAGGTAAAATAGGAATACAAAATGGTAAGTTATGTCAAACATAAGTGAAAACATATGAGAAATGTATTTGAGAAACATAAGCATTAAAACATTTTTGTGCGGTTTTAAGGAAAATAATATAGAGACTTTAAAATAGATCAGAGGAAAATCTTTTATATAAAACCAGAATTATACCAAGAAGGTTTTCATTATAAAAATAATGATTTTATAAAGACAATGGTGTCTTAAAATAGAGGATATAGTGCACTTGAAATTGGGTAAAAATTTGGGAAGTTCCCTTAAAACAGGTTTGCTTATCGAAAAGTTCTAAGGAGGGAATCTTTTAAAAACATGTATATCCTCAAAAGAGAGTGATGAAAGGGTCTCCATATATAAATTTTGTAAAAATAAACAACATTTATAATATGTACATAAACAGATAAGATAAATCCATTTTGATATAAATAAAGATAAGGCTACCCGAAAGAATAAAGAAGGTTCAGGTAGAATTTGATGTGGTTTATCGGCATGGTGTCGGGTGTACCTAAGAGGGCTTGATGAGAGAGAAAATTGGTTTCTCATCACTTATAAATCACGAAGAAAGTATTGTGGGTGTGAAAAAATGTACCTCATCATTTTTAATTACACATAAAAAGGCATAGCATAGAGGACAATCTTGATTAAGAGAGAAATGGAGAGGATCCCTTACCTTAAGTTTGGTGGTGTTATCCTCTTGTTATTAATAACCTGAATAAAAAAAATTAGGTTTATTAATTAATAAATATAGAAACTCTTATATATTAATTGATTTATTATAACTCTTTTTGGTTCATTCAAGACCTTTTTGATTGGTTATAAGGTTCAATTTCATTGTTCAGGCTCGTTTTCTTACTTGGTTGTAATGACCGGTTTTCTTATATTCATGTTTGGATAAACATGTAACATGAAAGTGGTTGTCTAGAAATGAATTTATATGCTATTAGTGAACATACAGGAGATTACATGGTTTCAAAATATAATTTGGTTACTTAGAGTGAAGTCAAATTATTATATTAAACCTTAGTGACAACCCACTACTGGAAATGGAGGATATACCAATGGATTTTTTCCAACGGTTTTTATAAACCGTTGCAGTAGGGATGTTGAGAGTTCTTTACCCAACAGTTTCAATAAAACCATTGGAATAGAGAGTTTTAGATGAGGTTTTAACCAATGGTTTGATAAAACCGTTGGGATATGTTCGTGAGACTTTACCCAAAGGTTTTATAAAACTGTTGGTAAATGTGAGTTTTAGGAAGCCTTTGCCAATGGTTTTGTAAACCATTGTTAAAGATTACCTTTCCTAATGGTTTTAATAAACTGTTGGGAAAGTTTTCCCCTAAAATTGTTGGCAACCCCAATCCCCCATCCACCCGATTGTATACCTAAAGCCAAGACACAGAGCTCTCTCGCTCAGAAAATTATTCCACCCTTCAATCAGAAAGTTGTTTTGTTTTGCACTTCAAATCTATAAGTGGTACCTTAGGTTCAATGTTTTCTATCTTTTTTTTTTGTTTTATGTTTTTATTTGGCCTAAACCTGAGGTCTGTATGGTATACCCAATAATTGAAATTTGATTTGTTTTTTTTGTTTTTGTTCTAAACGCTATCATGATTTTGTGAGTCAGATTTTGTGAGTCAAATTTATTTAAAGTATTTATAGCCACTACTTTGTATAGTTAGTGAACCATACGAAGGGATTGGGGGCCAGTTAGAGTAGTGGTGCAGGTGGAGTTGAGGTGGGGAGGGGGCTGTGTAGGTGGGGGGTGGGTTGTGCAGGGTGGGGGTGTTAGGGGGGAGGGGACTGTGTAGGGGTCTTCTGGGGTGAGGTGGGGGGGGGGTTGTACAGGTGGGGGTGGGGGTGGGGGTGGGGAAGGTGGGGGGTGTAGTGGGTGGGGGGAGGGGGGTGTGCAGGTGGGGGGATGTCCAGTGGGTGAGGGGGGGATGTGCAGGTGGGGGTGTGTACTGGGGGGGGAGCTTGTTGGGTGTGAGGTGGGGGGTGGGGGGTGGGGGGTGGGGGGAGGGGGGGGTTGTGCAAGTGGGGTGTAGGTGGGGGGGGGGGGGGTTGTGCAAGTGGGTGGGGGGGGAGGGGAGTGTGCAGGTTGGGGGTGGGCTGGTCAGGTGGGAGTCTGTTGGGGGTGAGGTGGGGGGTGGAGTGTACAGGTGGGGGTGGGGGGCTGTGTAGGTGGGGGTGGGGGAGGGGGGGTTGGGCAAGTGGGGGGGTGCAGGTGGGGGTTTATTGTGCAGTGGGTGGATGGGAGGGGGGTGTGTAGGGTGGGGTGTGCAAGTGGGGGGGGATGTGCAGTGTGCAGGTGGGGAGGGGGTGTGCAGGGGGGAGGGGGTTGTGCAGGGGGAGTCTGCTGGGGGTGAGGTGGGGAGGGGGGCTATGCAGGTGGGAAGTCATCACTTCCATAGTTCGCCAATAATCATTGGGAAGTCATCACTTCTAGAGATTTTTTATAGGTCTGAGGCCTTTTTGGTTTTGGTTCTTGTCTAGTCATCTTGATGAGTAAGGCATCAAATTATCTAAAAGTGACATGAACTATATAGGATGAATTCCTTCTCCGAAAACACATTTTTCTAGAAAAAATATATCCTTGGAAGGTGGTGGAAGCCTTTTAGAATCCTTTCATACAGAGACTAGGGGAGGAAAATCTCCATATATATCCACCTAGACCAGAGACCTACTACCATATGCATGTCCCATATTCATAAGTCTACCTTTCCATGTATTAAATAATAGTGATTCTATCTAGACTTCACCTTCTAGTGACATCCTAAATTTAATTCATGTTATGATGGAAAAAAATATCGAGGAATCCATACAACTTCATATAGGAAAACACCCTTAATCATCATGTCATGATGATGAAAATCCTTACAAACTCATTACCATACATCATATCATTCCTAATAACTACCTATAGATATTCACTAACCTGTATTCCTTCCACCAGAATCCAATGCCCCAACACTTTCCAATTGCAAACTTGATACCATCATGTTATCAAGTCACCAATCCTACCAAATTGGGTTTTCACTAAAAAAAATACTCCTCTAATCCTTAACACCCATCATTTTTTCATAACATGAATGAAAACCCAATTAAATCTCATAGCTCTCAGTCACACCCCCTTGGACATCCCCCCACCCCCGTGGATAGCTCGTACCCCCTGAACAGCCCCCACCCCCATGGACAGCCCACCCACCCCCTGGACACCCCCACCCCCCAGACACCCCCCATACCCCCCGGACACCCCCACCCCCTGGACACCCCTGACCCCCCTGGACAATCC